>CP092089.1:23852625-23930125 GCA_029203775.1 Neoneuromus ignobilis
CTAGGAAAAGTTTGAAATCCTAGATAAACTTCTGATAAACCGAATTGTTATACATTAAGATATAATAACATTTTTTTTACATTTTCTTGAAATTATAAAATTCTTGCATTTGCCTAAATATATACATTTTTCATATATTGACAATATTTTATATATATATATATATATATATATATATATATATAATTTTCGTGTATACAACCGTATGTAAAGTAATGCATATTCCACATTCATGAAATAATGCAATATTCAGTATACAGTTTATAACTTACTTTTCATCAAGGTTTATGCAAACAGCTAGAATAGTTGATTACTTGATTAGTGTTTAAAAATACCACTAGTGGTACATTTACACACGATGTACACAAAACATATACCCTTGGGTAAAAGATATACCCATGTGAACACAGACATGTGTTATAAAATGTGGAAGCTCACGCCCAAGTTTAATGTAGGCGCGACTGGCGCATAGGAGTGGTGTTATGCCCCACTTCCATTACATTGCTCTATATATTGAAATGCTCCGGTGGTTATACGAAAATGAAGAAGTATTTTTCCGTATAGGATGGTTTTTCATGCCCTCGCTGTTGAAATCTATACATTATGTAGTCGCTTTTAAGGTTATCTCGGTGTTAAGTTCAATGAGGTCTCGTGTCGGGTTTCAGCTGGATTTATGTGCGACCTCCGATAATGTTATTGTGCATATGATATTTTTGAGTTGTGGATGAAATAGTTAAGGTATTTGTGTTTTGAGCTAATATTACCTGTCGTTACATTAACATTTTTTTTTACATATTATCGATTCAAAATTAAATTACTTGAAAGAAATAACATCTTTTTTAATGTGCGTTTTTTAAACACACACACATCCAAACACATACGCACACACACACACACACACACACACTCACACATATATATATATATGTGTGTGTGTGTGTGTGTATGTGTGTGGTTTATGTAATCCCTATTTTAATAAAAATAAAATCTCCATTTCTAAACGTACATTTTTGTATTTAACTGATAAAATAAAATTTATTTAATCAATTTTATGTTATCAGTTAATCAGTATATTTTTTTATAAAAATATTGTTAAAAAATTATAAAAATATTTTAAAATGTCTTGATAAAGTGATATATTTATTTTTTAAGAAAGTCAAATAAAAACCTAAGTTCATATATTTTTTTCTTATTTTGTTCAATTTGTAAATTTGGATTAATTACATCTTAAAAAATAATTTTGCTATGAAATGATAAAAAAATGACTCTAAACTCAATTTTTTCCCTGAAAGAATTTATAACGCAGTCCTCTGATGATAATTGCATTGTCATTGAAATGTGCATCAGCTGACAAACAAAGAAAGTGAACAATAAATAATTATTGAACATTTTCAATATATCATAGTGTTGGAATAATAGTTCATTTTTATAAAAATAAATCTACCTGAATATTTATATAAATGTATATGATTTTAATGTAAAATATTAATGTGAAGTATTCATGTAAAATATTAATTTTTATTAGTGTCATTATTAAGAAATGTATTTATCAGTCTTAGAAATTTTTACTTGCAATTTAATATATGTATAAAATTAGAAATTTTGCACATGCACTTCCACTATGTAAGTCTTACAGTGTGTTATATACATAATATTCCCATATAAAATAAAATAAAACTTTTTAATTTTAAACATTCTTGCTTCACTAGTAACTTATAAAATACTAATTTATTTATTTATTCATAATTTTCTGCATACTACTTATATTGTATTAATATATATTGTATATCCAAATGTGGTAAATGATTTTCGATTTATTGTAACAATTCATACTAAATGTATAAATGTTTAATATTATTATTTTTATACAGTTCTTTGTTTTAATTTTAATGAAATAATAAACTATATTCGTAATATTTTACGATTAAAACTTTAGTCTTCCGATAAAATTTATTAAATAATTTTATAATATTTACATTCGATCCAGATTTATATTATGATATAAAATGTATTATATATCTTTTTTAATAATATATAAGAATCCCTAATGAAAATTTGATACTAATTGTTTCTTGCTTATTTTTACCAATAATAAAAAATATTTCATTATCTTAACTCTTTATAAAAATTATTATAAACTTTAAATGAAATTAACTATTTGGCTTAGTTTTATTTTTTTCTATAAGAAATTATAAATGATAAATTTAATTACGAAATTATAATATCAAATGAGAGCAATACTATATGTCGCCCAAATGAGACTGAGGGATAGTAAACAAGTAAAATGTATATCTAAACTCATCAATCTCATTTGGGTCACCCTATGTTATTGTAAAATAACTTTTTGCAATGAACATACACTAATATATATATATATATATATATATACAATATATATATATATATATATATATATATATATATATATATATAAAATTGATGTTTTGAATCATTCTCTTGCTTTTAATTTTTTAAATTAAAATCTTTTAATTTTATTTTACCGATTTCATTTTTTTTACTTTTATGTATTATAATGAGAACACAAAGCAAATTTTATTATTTCGAATAAAAATATTATTATGTTAATTTAGTCTATTACTTTTTATAAATTACATAAATTTTAATAAAAATATAAAACATTTTATTTTATTTCTGAAAAATATAAATTTCGAAATCAAATTTAAAAACTGAATTACATTTATTTGGCCAAAAATGAAAGTATAGGAAAAAATTACTACTAAATTTAAATATAATTAGAATAACTTACGGCTCATTAATTGTAACTGTATAAAGAACTGTATGACTTATATATATGTATATATATATATATATATATATATATATATATATATATATATATATATATATATATATTGCGATAATTTCGTTCTTCATAAAAAATCTTATAATTTCAGATATAACCTACATACTTAAAATGCATATAGAAATACTTATTTTAATATAAATTTAATTAAATGTAAGTAAAATTGTTTCATTTGTCAAAATTTGTAAGTTCTCTTTTAGTAATTAATGAGTTTAAATTAATTTAATTATCTATATTTTTGATTACAACTTTAAAATAATATTATGTTAGACTTCTTTTAAACTCTTAAAAAATGTCATTAGTATTTTATATAAATATATATATATATATATATATATATATATATATATATATATATATATAAAATATAAATTCGATGTACAAGAAAACAAATTGAACGTTTAATCATTGTTGTTTCCAATTACGATATTACTAACGAAATGTAGTCATATGTGTTATCTGGTATTTATAGTAGCATGTTAGTATAATAAAATCCCAATTATAAGTAGACATACTAAAAGTGAGAGTGGATAAACAGGAGATTGTGTATACGAAAGATTGAGTTGTTCGCGCACTTCATACAACTTGAACAATTATTTGATTCGCATTTAACACCTCAACATGGCATTTAAACATTAATCATATAAATGTTATAATGTTTTGATAATTTTTAATACATGTGCAATTGAAGTATGTCAATAAGAGTTTGCATTATTTTGAATAAAAATTTATTATGCATATTATGTTCCTGAATTTTGTTTAAAACTATTATAAAAATGAAATGATAGGAAAAAGTTTAAATATATTTTATTTATATTATTGGTTTATCTTTCTCACAATAATAATATTTGTAATAATCTATGGTTACTCAATTAAGTTGTTTTTATTAAAAAGTAAAAAATATTTATAATCTTTAAATTGCAATCAATTTCTCTCTTTCGAATTACTTTTTTTCCATTTCTTAAATGCATTTTGAAAATGTTTTTCAATGATTAATATTTTATATCGTTCAGTTTATCATATGAAATCTTTCTTTATGAAAGAATTATTTATTTCTCTATACTAAGAAAATGATTCAAAAAATGAATCCCAGTATCTTTTAGTTTCAACTTCACACTGAGCGAAAATAATTCAATCAATATACATTTTTTTTTTAAAATGACTGATTTCCCAGAAATAATTATTTATTAATATAATTTATAATTTTTTATACTAAGTATGATCTTTATTGTGTAGAACACTAACAGTTTTATCCTTTATTCTTGAAATTTTAACATTCTATTGGTTCAACCCAATATGATTATAAAAAGTACAATACTTTACAAATAATTATTATAGAAATTGGCAATAATAGTATCTCGTGTATATATATTTTTAAGCATTCACTTAGAGTGGGTCAGCTTGCAACATTAAAGATCAAGTACATAAAAACTTATAACTAAAATTAGTTATTAGCAATGGAATAATATGGACGCGCAATAAATTAGTCTTTTTTTATTATATATAAGATGAAACATTGAAATTTTAATAAATAGCGCAAAATTGAAACTAGTATTTAAAAATTGATTATTAATAAATTAATATTTGTTAGACAAATAAATAATTTATTAAAAAAAACTTCTTTAATTAAAAAGCAAAAGCTAATATATCATGTATCTTATAAAAAGATTTTTATAAACATTCGAGAGTAAAAATATTGATATAAACACATTTTTTTGAATTGGTGGAAAATTATAAGTTTGTACTTGCATTAAAAGGTCGTATAAAAGATTTAATACCAGACATATTGCATTATAAATCATACTTCATCTGTTCAACAGCATCTAATGAATTGTAAAGATGATTGGGTCATTTTAAAATGTCGGCAGAGCGGATTATTAAGGTCGTTGTAAAAAAGTTACAAGTAAACACGTACTAAATACCGTAATTGCTGGTTATAAACCTGTTGACCAAATAAAGTATTTATCAATATATTTATTCAATACGCAGAACGAGTTTATTTGAATTATGCAAAATGTGAACTAAAATCAGATATCATTTTATTTATTACCTTACTGACATTCTGAATGTATTATCTTCTAAAATATTATTCATCCATTAATGACTTCTAAATTACATAATTGTAACGATGAGAGATGTGTTACAAGTGATATGTATACAACTAATTTAGGTCTTGAAACTATAGAATTTACTTATATGTAATCTATTAATTAATGAAACAGGCTATTTCCTTTCGAGAATATTGAACTAATAATAAAATCCATTTTTTAACAAATTTGATTATTTTGAGATGATAAAATATTTAGAATCAAGACATTGTAACTTCTTATTAATTAAATGCTTACTTATAATAATAATAATTATATTCAGTGTTTAAGATTCTAGCATGATTAACTTGTTGAATAAATTTATTAAAATTATTGATTTGTAATATTTGATTTCTAATATTTTATAAATATCCATATTTTCATACATTTAACATTTTTTTACAAATTAAAAATTCTCAATAACTGCTACATTTAATAATAATTAATGAGGTTATTGTATAAATGAAATATGCTGATTAGTTTTATGATCTAAAAACTTGTTTAATAAAAAAAATATAAATAAACTAAGATTCGATTATTTTTTAATTAAATAATTACAACAAAAATATATTAATTTCTTATAAAATATACTAAAAAAAATATTTCAGATATTATATAGAATATCTAGGGCATCTAAAATAACATTAATATTTCATTAGATAATAATTTTATTTATTATTCTTATTACATAGGTGATTAGAAAATAATACGTATCTTTTTATTACAACATGTTTATTTCAAATTGTAACATGTATAATTCATTTTCATACTACAATATATTAACTAGGTTATAAAGCCGTGTGAGAATTGATTCTTAATAAAATGTATCTACTTATATATATATATATATATATATATATATATATATATATATATATATATATATATATATATATATATATTCAATAGAACTTATTTTCTAATAAGATATTAATTGTAAAAAATATTTGCATTTTCAAAATTGTAAAATGTGTGGGGAATTATTTTTTAATGTAAATTAAATTTAATTATCTAATATATAAATTTATAAAATATGTTTTTTCTTCGTATAAAATATAAATGATTTTTAATACAAACATTAAATAATCTTCTATCGTAAATAATATAATAATTTCTTTAAGTAAACATTCCGTTCTTTTTCTTATATAGAATGGCGCAAATCAGACTGAAGGATAGTAACGAGTAATAGATAATATAATAGTAGAGAATAGTAAATAATAGTAAACAAGTAAATATTTGTCTAAACCTTTCATTCTCACTTGGGCCACTGTATATTTTCGTAAAGCATTTAGTTAACAAAAAAATTAATATAAATAATTCTGATTTTTTTAAAGAACAATTATTAAATTTATCATTCAATATTATATTATAAGTTTTAGAAATATAGGTGGCCCAAATGAAACTGAAGTGGTTGGACATACATTTATCTGCTTACTATCTTTTTTATTATTTACCATCCTCCAGTCTTATTTGAGCCACCTATAGAATCATTATTTTATAAAAAAAAGAAATTTAAATTATTCTCAGTTTTTTTACTCTCAAGTTTGTATATTAATCGGTCAGTGAAATTTCCACATGTGTGTTTCCTTATATAATGTTATTTTTATAAATTTTAAGATTACATTTGAATTTATAGTTATTTTATTAATCTTTTTTACAAAATACTTTATTAATAAATTAAATTAGGAATATGAGATATAATTAAAATAAATATATGTGTAGTTAACATACAGATAAACATACACACACACACACACACACACACACATATATATATATATATATATATATATATATATATATATTCATTACTTATACTTCTAAACATGACCTATTAAACTTCCGTCATATAATCTTATTGAGTAATACTTCCGTATAAAAATTTATTATTAATTAAAAAAACGGAAATAAATTCATGCCCATTCAATAAGAATACGTAACCAAAATGAAAATCGGTGTCAAATATTGATAAAAATTTCAAATTAAAACATCACGCAGTGTTTAAATTCAACATTAATGATTATTTATATACAGTATAAACATTAAACATAATATACACATAAATGGATTTCTCTTAAAGTTTTCATATGCAATAATTATACAACAGTTTTTGTCATAAAATCAAACATACTCTTACCTTATAATGAATAATAATTTGAACCGATCAGTACATATCCCATCTTTACAATATATAAGATAGAAAATGTAATCTCCGAATAAATTAATATTTATTTCATAAACATATGGATCTTCCATACTAATACATTATTATTATTATTTTTAAAATCGAATCGCCCGGGGGTCGATTCATGTGTGATGACTTTCAACTTTCCAATCCTGTCGAGTAGACATCGATCGGATATTTGAATTAATTCTCGAAACTCATCGTGTGTTATTTCCGTTTCTTTGTGTTCGTTTTAATTGCATCTTCAACGTTCGATACGATTCGTTCAGAGAAATTAATATGTTCTCATAAAAAGGTCTGTTATTCCTTAACATGTGATATAAATCAGTTAAATAAACATCTTAAGTACTTTCACTTATTGGAGAGTAATGTATTTACTAGAGTGCATTAATATTTAAATGTTAGTAACTATGTAATTGTTTATGTAAATATGATTAATACATGTTTACGTTTCCATATATTTTAAGAATATACAAATGTATCAAAGAAACTATTTTTAAATTAGTTCTCTTACTGAACATGCCTTATTTAAAATTATGTTCTACTCATTTAAATAAATTAAATAATGAACATTATTAAAATACTAATTATTATATATGCATTTACTATAATTTTCACATTTGTTTGTTAAATGGGATTCAAAGTGAAAAAATTATATGCTATGCATTCGTAAACATCTTTATTATTCTATTTTCACTTATTTCACGCAAATTTCATTGCCATATGCTGATAATTATAGTTTTAAATAGTGAAAATTCAAATTTTCGAATATATTGAATTAATTTCATTATCATACCATCAAAAAATGAGTGTGCACTTAAAATTATTTAAGGTAGTAAAAATATCATCAGTACATAAAATCATTAGGCATTAACAAATTTATTAACCTATTTTTCTGAGTTGTCAAGTTCATTGCCGATAGTAAGTAAAGAGTATGTTTATTGGAAAAATGCATACATTTAACATTTTTATTATATTAAATTTCAATCAAACAAATTTAAGTAATAGTATGGTATTACAACGATCAATCTGTTAGATATTTTACTTTAATAACAATCGAAATTAAAGTTGTTTATTTATAAAGCTTTTACATGACATTTTGTAAGGTTATTAAGAGTTATAGTTCATGTTCTAGTTATAGCTGTTTCTAGCTCAGAATTATAGTCATTATTGAAATATAAAAAAATATTATACGTTGTTATTACGGTTAAATACGTTTTCCAATGACATGAAATAGAATTATTGAATGTTTTGATAAATAAAATTTCGTTATATTTAGGGTCGTAATTCAATTATGAAGTATAAATTATTGATTTTAAATTCAATATCTTATCTTTAAATCTAATCATTTAATTATAATCATGTATTTCCTCAGTATGCCAGTATTTGATATATAATAATGTTCAGATATTTTCTTGAACTAAAGTTTAGAATTTTTATTCACAATCGAAATTATTAAGTTTTTGATTAGATCAATTGATTAAATAGTTATTCCATTAAAAATTACGAATATAAAAATTACGTTCTACAATATTTTTAAATATATTAATTATTAGAAAACTCTATTCAAGTTATGTAAAATATATTTCATTTTTAAATATGAAAGAATATGTTTTCTACTAAAAAATGCATTGTATACTTTTTAAAGATTTCATATATTTTTTATTTTAAAGAATTAATTTATAAAACCAATAATGTAAACATATTATCTTTATTTTAATTTTGTATTAAACGTTTTTTACAATTAAAAACTTTGTAAGAATTGTTTAAATTGTTATAAAAATAATAGATGTTATATATTTTGATTTAAATTAAGTATCTACTTATATCATTACATTTACGTTGTTCAAAAAAAAATCATCTTTAACTATTTTCTATAAAACAAATAATTTCCAATATCACTTACTATAAAAACTTGTACTGAACTATCAAATATAATAATAATTTACGACTTTCTCAATAACAAATCGTAATGCATTCTGGTTCATTGACCGAAAGATCAAGGTAAAATTGGCGACTGTTCTTATTGGAAAACATCCCTGAGGGCACTTGAAGGTAGACTTTGTACATAAACTGAAAAAAACACAACTGAATCCTTATAACATGACATGTTACTTAAATAAAATTATATCAGTTTTAACAGACACGAGCAGTTTATTAGATTGTAAGTGAAATGAATTGGAAGGTCTAGGGCAACTTATTTACATGTATTTGTGTGCGTAATATAATATATATATATATATATATATATATATATATATATATGCATATATTGTACTTTATATACACGCAGGGAGTGGAGAAAGTTGCCAGCCGAGGCCAACGCCTTTTTCATATTATATGGATTATATGGTAAATGGTTTTTGTTGCTCAGTGTTGAATGTACGTAAATTTCGTTGAAATGTATCATTTCTCAATACCTGCAGGGCTTCGCTTCTTATACCGTCGTACGTTTTCTTTGTATTATTTGTCTTTCATACTCGTGATGGGTACGATGTTACTGAATTGTAGCTACTTTCTATTAGTTAATTTTCTATAAAAAATACTCCAGTTTGTTATTTTATTTAAAATGCTTTACGAAAAATATAACACAATTACATGTGTTAAAATAAATAATAAAAACAAGTTTACTATACTTTCATTCTAACAGTCAAAGTTAATCGAATCTTTCTATTAATTTAAAGAAAAACTTTTTAAAATATTCTTTTTGTATTTTTAGTTATTAATAAATGAATTGTGTTAATGTCCACTAATGAAAAAAATAGATTATAATAAAATACTATTTATATTTTTAATCATAATGTAATATTTTTGTACACTGTATGGAAGGATCTTGTTTATTTTGATTTTTAAAAAAATATATAAAATACAGTTAATCTAAGTATGAAAACAATTAAATAAATACAAATGTTTATATATATATATATATATATATATATATATATATATATATATATATGTTGTTATTTAAGAATACTCCAATAAAATTAATTCAATAATAATGATGAAATTAACACTGAATAATTTACTGTCTATTAATTATGATATGTATTAATATATGTGAATGAAAGTAATTAAATTATGATAAATGTTTAGTTTATAAATAAATTGCTTATGATAAATAACTTTTGTTCAATAATATAATCAAAAATTTTAGTGAATATTTGTATTGTCGTGTAAATATATATTTTATTATACTCGATAAAAAAAGGAATAATAATTAAGCTACGTGAATTAAAAAAAATGTATCTATAACTTTCATTCATGAGATCATCAGTTCATTTAAGTGTTCTGTAAAAAAAATAGTAGTTTTAATTGTACATTAGAAAGTATATCCACAATATAATTACGTATGTGATTTAACCGTATTGATTCATACAATTATATACTTGTATTCGAATATCTCTATCACGAAAACAATATCATCGTTCAAAAAAATGTTCCGGTTCGAAGTATAACATTATATTCATGAATTATTCAACATACAAAAAAGTTACCATCATCGCCTTAATAAATTAATAGTAGTATTTAATCATTCAAACATTTCTCATAAAAGAAAATACAAATAGAGATATTTGAAAATCAACAATTTATGGAAGCGTTTCTCCCTTTCATTTCGTTTAAATTAGTAAACTTTGTGAAAAGTAGTGTTACATTAAGATAAGAACGAGTTTAAGTATTATGATAGTGTGATTTCTCTTTAAACGATTATTGTTTTGATTTCATATTTGAATAGTATTTAAAGATAAGATGTTTTTGTCCTTTTTAATATTTAATGAAGTGATTTTGAAATTTGAAGAATCTCTTCACGAAACTAAAAAAATCAGTAAATATTAAATATATTTTTTTGCATTGATTCAAAAATAAATTAGTTATTACCACTTACTTATTACCACTATAAATGAAATGTAATTACTTTTATGGCAACGTGATAATTTTTTTTTTAATTTCATTTCATTTCACTATTTTTAAGAGTTAAAATACTTTATTTAAATATAAAAAAAAGAAATACTATGCAAGTGTAGTAGATATGTTTTCAAAAAATAATACAATAATTGGAAATTTAATTTTAATTTATATATATATATATATATATATATATATATATATAATATATATATAATCACAAATTTAATGACGATAGTTATTTTTAGTATGTCCATAGCCATTTTACTTTTGGATCCATAATATATTATTTACTATAATCAGTTTCAATACATACGAGTATGTCATCTTCAAATAAAACGGTTGATTATAGAATTTTAAGTTCTTCATTTTAATAGAATTTAATTTTTATAGAATTTTTAGTTCTTCAAAGAAAATATATTAGTACAAAAATAAAATCGTCATGACAAGAAAATAAAACAATTCAGATTTCAACATATCGACAAAAATATTCGTTAACAGATTATCTACAGTTTACATATTGTGGATAATATATTAATATTCATTTACAATATAAAAAATCTGCAAATCTATAAAAATCTATACATTTTAAATTCATATCTTCCCTTTTTTTAAAAAAATGTATTGTGGATTGATCATGAAGAAATTTTAAAAATAAGTTATATTTTATAAAATATTTATTATATAGAATGGTTTAATTTCATAAATATTTATTATATGTACAGAAAATAAATATACAAATTTTTATTTAAAAGAATAAAATACTTCAACGAAAATTAATATTTAAATAAAATAATTAATGTAATACAAAATTGTTTTAAATGTTTCATTTTATTTATTTTCTAAGAAATCATAAGCTTTACACTGAAATTAATTAAATACATCAAATAAAAATTTAAAAACAATGTTACACAATTACAGTTTCGATCCCAAGTTAAAAACATAATTGTCATTTTGTTTTCTTAAAATATTTGTTGTTGCTATTTATGCAAATAAGAACTTTTACATTCTGAAATAATGGAATTTGTATTTTGTTATATATATATATATATATATATATATATATATATATATATATATATATACATACACACACACACACACACACACACACATACACTGTCGCACATAAGTCATGGCACACATGGGTAACATAAGCAATTTATTGATATAATTCAATGAAGTAATTAAATTAAAAAAAGATATTTAATTTAACCACTTCATTGAATTATATCAATAAATTGCTTGTTACCCATGTAACAAGCAATTTATTGTATGTGGGACAGTGTGTGTATATATACATATATATATATATATATATATATATATATATATATATATATATATATATATATATAAATATCTACACTGCCTATGGTGTAAATTTCGCAGCTTGTAATTAAATTAAAGTAATGGGTTCAAAATATATATATATATATATATATATAATATATATATATATATATATATATGTATTTATATACACATATGTGTAAATAAATATTTAATTAAATTCAAAGTAATGGGTTCAAAGTAATTTTTATTCAAATAAAAATTATCAAATAGTATTATCAATATTACAGTATATTCAAATAGTATTATCAATAATACTTTTAATTTGTCCAGAAAATTCATACCTTATCATTTAATTTACAGATGCGAAAAGTGAGGGACAATGACCGATCACAAAAACAAGTGAACGATGTGGCGCTTCAGTCTGAAATCGAACTGAGGACCATTGTAGAAACTGACTCTCATCAAACATCAATGAAGGTAAATGAAATCGTTACATTTCAGATCATTTATGATAATCATAATATAGTTACATATTTTAAATTCTAAAAATTGAACACCCACACAAACATTTATATTTAAGCATATCAATTTCACATTAATAACCGTTGATTCTTAATACAACACAAAAATGCATATGTTATTTGTATAAAATTTTTAGAAAGCTTTGACATTGACGTCTGAATTCAGCAAATATGTATATAAAGGAAATGTAAAACAGTTATATTTAGATGTAACATTTAAATTAAATAATTCATTGAAATTTTATCTGTAAAGATTCACGGCCAATAATAACACAGAGTGATATTTTTGACCTATGGCCGAATAACATACTAAAAAGCTTACTATTTAGGTTTATATATAAATATGTATGTGTACACACCACACTCACACATACACACACATTTTTACATATATATATATATATATATATATATATATATATATATATATATATATATAATATACATACATGGATACATTAATATGGTCATTCTTTTTATCAACTATATTTTTTATATTCTTTGTACACAGGTTTTATGTGTAATCTGTAATTATTATTCATACTTTACTTCGATAAAAACTTATATATTGTGTAACATATTTTTTTATTATAATGTATGTTATTTTTAGAATTGATTATAAATATGACTAGTATAAGAAAACTAAACATTTACCTGTGTAATATATAAATATATTATTATGTTGTTTAAGTACGTTTATGTGATTCAAATTATTATTTAAAAATAGTACTTTAATAGTTTTATTCTCTTGAAAAATTTGCTTTTAATCATGTTAGTAATTCTTGTAATATAATTTTGTTAGTTATAAATAAAAAAGGAATGTTCTTAATTTTAAATGAAAAATGTTATACATATATATATAACATCATAAAGCCCATATAAATCCACTAGTGGACGAAAGCCTCAATAAATGCTACCATTCACCGGTACTTGGTCATATTCACTATGCTGACCAGGCGGATTGGTGAAGATTTTTTATTCGGGGTTTACTGCCTTAATTTTTCGATAGTTATTTTTTTACAAGATGAGGTTGTCGACCTTCATGCTCAACCCTCGATAGTGAGAGACTCTCCGACTGGGAATCGAACGCAATCTCCCGCATGACACGCGGTGATGCAAACCACTGTACTACCCAATATATATATATATATATGTATGTATATATGTATGTATATATATATATATATATGTATATATATATGTATATATATATGTATATATATATAAATAATATGTGCGTATTATTTTAAAATGTTATAATTATGAAAAGAAATTATATTTTGTTTAATTTAACGTTTGAGTAGTAAAGTTTTATTTATATTTTGTTTTCGAAAAACTATAATAGTATAAAATTTATTATTATTAATCATAATTATTGGACACATATGTTAAATTTAGTTCAAAAAAATCTATTCTGGTGATTTTGACTTAAGTGATAACTCTCGTTCTGGAAAACTTTTAGTGGTTGATGATGACATTTTAAAATAAATAATGGTTGAAAATCCACGACATATTTGACGAAAATTTGCAGATAAATTTAAGGTTCATCATATAGAAATTTTAAATCACTTAAAAAACTTATAATCATTTAAAATTTTGATATTTTTGTACTACATAAACTAACAGAAAGAAATGTAATACATATATTGACAATTTTGCTTCCTTGTCGAGCAGATGAATGATTTTTGATGATTACAGAGATCGAAATACGTCAATATATTTATAATGTGTTAATATGATTGCAGGGTTATGGTGTATATCGATCTTTTATGAGTAAAAAATATATTATCTTTCACCAAATCAATATAGGATCTCATGTAGTTATATGAATACCCGAAGAAAAATCTTGTTTTTTTTCTTTATTCACCCGATCTGCTTACTTACTGATTACTATCTATTCTAATCTTTATAAAATTATATTACAAAAAAAAATAATTTAAATAAAAAAATAAAATCATGTAACGAGGATTTTTTTTACATTTAAGTCAATATATTTTTGTGTGGATGGAATAAGTATACCTTCCAAAATGTTCCTGTCTGAAACACAGTAATAAGAAATAATCAAAATTATATAATTGGTAAAATAAAAAAATACAAGAAGAAAATGTTTCTATTTCTTATATGAGTACCGAAAAAACTTTCCACTAACTCAGTATATATAAATAAAAGTTATAAAAAATTCAGATAAATTTGTATGTTTAAAACTTATAGTAAAAAATTATTAATTATAAATTATATTTTTATTTTAATTAAATATTTACTAAAAATATTTCGAATACTAAATAAAAAATTGAAAGTGAATGTTTAATAATATGAAAAAAAGTGAATTTCATAAAACCATAAGTTTTTGATTATTGGTTTTCAGTTTACATCTTCCTGAATTGCATAATTAATAATGAATATTTAACTTGTACATATAATTCGAATATATTTATTTTAGTGCTTGTTTTTATATTATTACTTGTAATTTAAACATCAATTATAAAAAGTTCATGGCCAAAATAATATACCACAAATGGTAAATTGTATGTAATGTTTTGATATCGAACGTTTACATAAAAATCAAACATCACTTTTATATTACAAAAAAAATATTAATTGTAAAGAAATATTTGTACTGAAGTATTCGTATTTTAATAGCATATTCATATCTAAAAATAAACTTTACCTTCCTTAACTTCTTCCTGTTCATTATCTCTTCGTTTTGTCATTTTTACATTTTGACCTTGAGTACTGAACTTGTTTTAAATATTTTTTTAGATTAAAATCGTATTACTCTCGCTTTAACATAAAATAGCATTGAATGAATGTGACCTTAATATTTTACCTTGTTTTGTGCATCAGAATTTGATTAACTATAATAATCATATATATCTGAATAAATATAAATCTACAAAATATACCTATATCTAAAAAATACTATATTTTAAATACCACAAAGAAGTATATTATCGATTTAAGAACGTATGTCAGGATATTCAAAGTCGTTCTAGCAATTCAAAAAATGTCATTAAATAAATTTAATCTAAAATTTGCAATTTCATATTAAATATTAAACAACTTTAAATATTGTCGAAAAACAATTTCATCGATAGATGCAGACAATACTCTGTGAAAGTAAAAAAGGTGAATTGCCCATTGAATACAAAAGCTAAAAGTGAAGGTCATTTATATATTTGACACAATTAAAAAAAAAATACCATTACTAATGCACATTGCATTGAATGTTTGATCCATACATATATACGTATTCGACAAATATGTATACGTTTAGAATAAACGTGTACGTACAAAATGTGTGTACAGTGTAAAATTGTATCCATGACCCCTTTGCCATTTGTATTTGCACATTATGTAGTCTATTCAATATCGTCAATCAAATTTATATACCGTTTTTTCGTAACACGGACATGACGTGTTGCTAAATGCAAATAGTTTGTTTTGCGAATGGAAAAATTAGAACATGTGATAAAATGACAACACTCGTATGGAAATAATGCTAATAGGTTATGTAGCACATAGATTAAATTGTTAGTTCAAATGAAAATAGCGAACTTGAATATTTGAATTACATAATAATGTATTTAATATAAGCAATATTTTTTTCATATTACTTATATACTAGTATAAGTAATATAAAATATTTATCTATATATTCATTCACGTAAATATGTACATTGTTATTTTATCAGTCCGCTACTGAACAAAAGCCTCAATAAATGTTATATCATTGGCACTTTGTCATACTCACCACGATGACCAGGAGAGTGGTGAGGATTGTACATATATATATATATATATATATATATATATATATATATATATATATATGTATGTGTGTGTGTGTGTGTGTGTGTGTGTATGCACAAATTAAATTAACATAAATATATATTGCAGTTTAATTTTAACATTAAAAAATAGTCGATTATTAATAAAAAAATCCAATGTAATATTGCTCTGGTGTACTTTAAATAATGTATTTTAAACTTTTTTATCAACAGTTACTGAGTTTTATTCAAAATAAATTTCATTTCACATTTAAACGTTTAATCATTTTAAGTTATAAATTTTTTGATTGTAAAAATTCTAATATAAATCCTTGAAAACTATATAATATTCCTATAGACTTTCTCAGTCCTTTTACATTAAACCTTATTTATTTAAAAATTAAATTTATGCTATGTTTATTTATTTAAATATATATATATATATAGTTTGTATGTATATAAAGTGGCCCAAGTGAGACTGAAGTGTTCAGACATACATTTTCTTGTTTACTATCATTTACTATTCTTCAGTCTCATTTCATGCAGCCTGTATAAACCATTTAAAGCTAAATGAAGATATGTTATTTTTTCATTATTAAAATTATTTGTTCTGTAATAATTGTTATGACGACTTGTGTTCTTGTCTTATTTATTGTATTTTAATTAATACAATGTAATTGCTTTTTAATACATTAACAAAAAGTAATTGAAATTGATATTTAACTATATTTAAAAATTCATTTGTTATTAAATATTAAACTATTTTAATTGTAAATCATTTATTAATCTTCAAAAATCAGAATAGATATTCAAAAAATATGTAAGTGTATCTAAATATACTTAATAAAACTATATATTTTAAATTAAAAAGTAATACTCTTTTTATTAATTACTAATTAATTTTGTAATATATATTAAAAAATAAAATTACTTTTTAATTGTTTTAAATTACTAAGAAACATTATATAGAAGTACTATATTCATTTTAATTTTAAAAGCTTTTATTAGTATTTTAAAAAGAATGTTTAAAAGGAATTTTTATTTTTATATAACTTCTAGAGAATAATAAAATTTTAAATTCATTATTTCTTTTTTATTCAGATTTAAAAATTAAAATAACATAAATTTTATACATATCAACATTCGATTATTTAAATAAAAAATATATTTACTAAACCTATTTTAATACAAGATTTTTATTGCACTTATGTACAAATTTAAGCAAATAAGATGATAATAAAATTTGATCGTTTTATGTAAATGCTACTGGAAAAAAAGAACATAAATTTATCTTAGTTTTATAATTCCATGCGGTATTTTTTATAAAGCGGTATTCTTAAAGCTATTGAAAATATATCTTTGTGTTGACTTGCACAGAAATATTTCAGCATGTTTAATACGTATGATAGGAAAATAACTGAAAGTATATAAATATAGATTATAAGCCTTCAACAAAAGGTTTAGATGACTTTAAAAACATATACGTTCTATTTAAGTACACCGCATCATTTCAGTGCCTCATCAAACACCATGAAACGTTTTATATGTATAAATACAGTATTACTGTGATTTATTATAAGCTTCTTGGTTTTGTTGCTCTTCAATACTGTTTTACAAAATTCCAGTAAAACCGTATAATCTACAAAAGCTTTATAAGAAATTTATGAAAGTAATGGTATTTATGTCGCAACGATAACAAAAGTAACAAGTTTTAGGATTAATTTATTTTTTTATTCTGTGCAATTAACTACTTTTATGTTCTATGAAATATCGTTACTTTCAATGTAATAAAATAATTAAATTGGTTTTTACTTGTACGATATATTGATAAAGAACTGAGATATAAAACTTTTTTTTATGTAATTATTTCAAGATATGTGGAATAATGTTTTATGTTAATTTGTATAAAATCGTAATATACATATATATATATATATATATATATATATATATATATATATATATATATATATATAATTTTTATTTAAAAGTACACATGATGATGTTTCTAATTGAAATTATTATATAATATGATTAATAGATATTTTTTAAAAAAATATGAATGTATTTAAATTTCACTTTTGAACATCAATATATTCATATTTTAATGTATAAATAAATATCTCTAATAAAAATAATTTAGTTAAATAGTGAGTGTTGCTGTATACATATTATAAAAAAAATATATAAAATAATTAACATAATTTATTCAATTTCATGTACATCACTATGCATGTATTATTTTTTAATTACAATCAATACAGGTTATATGTTGAATTAAAAGGTTATTTTATTAATGTAGACAGGTGTCATATATAAATATTTTTCAAGTTATTATCGTATTGTTCATATAATAGATTCTTATTATTTCGTAATATATATATATATATATATATATATTATATTACTTTTCCAATATGCAAATTTTTCTATTTTTATGTCATTGTAAAAATGAAAGCCCAATCAACTTTATATTTCGTATTTATATTTTTAGCCATACATACACACACACACACACGTGTATATATATATATATTATTTTTAACTCTTGATTATTTGCTGTTTAATAAATACCACTTCTTTCTTGTATTTAAACATATATTATACATTCTGGTTACAAAAATATGAGTTATTTTTATAGATTTAATATAAAAAGTACACGAATTATTGGACTATTTTTAGTTTTCATATTCTTCTATATTGGTATACACTGATAAAAATATTTAACGAACCTTTAAAAGGTTTGGACATTCAACCATTTTTACAATATCGTTTCTTTCTTTCTTTATTTGTGAAACATTTTTGAAATTATTTTCTTTTAACTAAATTTTAAGGAATATACCATATATATAATAAGGTTTTTAATAAACTATTTTTTAAATACTTGTTTAAAGTTAAATAAATAAACTCAATTAAGATAATCATATATATATATATATATATATATATATATATATATATATATATATATATATATATATATATATATATATATATATATATATATATATATATATATAATCAAAATCTATATTTATTCAAAACAATTAAAAGAAATGAGAAAATAATCCTTATTTATTTTTATGAAAATATATGCCCTTTTATTAAATTATAAAAGAAAAATATAATCCTTATTCTAGGCCAAATTTCTAACCATTGTTTTATTTATTTATAAATATGATTATAATAATGAAATTCATTTACTGTATTTGTAATTTTGGCAGTAAATTTATCTTGTTTAACTTCACTCACTATCAGTTATAAACTATTTTCATTTTTTTTTGTTTAATTTTAATTCATGATTTTTTTATTGTTAGGTGGTTCAAATGAGACTGAAGAATTGAGACATACATTTACTTGTTTACTATCATTTGGTATTCTCTATTATCCTTTAGTATTATATTGTTCAGTCTTATCTGGGCCACTTTATATATTTTGTGTATATATATATATAGTTTTCTAATAAGAATGTCAGAACTTTGATAGCTGGTGGTAGCCATATTTGAATTTTTTTAAGATAATTTTGACATTTCAAGTTTGGCAAATTATCATGGAACATTAAACACTCCAACAACGCTCAGAAATTGAAAAAACTTCAATTGGAACAAAAGTTTAATGAGTTCATTATTTCATAAAATGATTCATCAATTGGCCAGCAATATCATGTGATCTAACTTCATTGGAATATTTTCTGTGGGGTTATGTAAAATCATTTGTTTATACCAGGGGTCGGCAACCTTTTTTGGCCGCGGGTCAAAATCAACCAAAATGTGAGTATTAAAGAGACGTTTGGGTCAGAGATATTTTCGTATTAAAACAGTCTTTTAATAAATAATAAGATATATTTTATTAAGAAAATAATTACAAACATAGTTGAATGAACTTTATTTATAAACGTTCTCTTCGATATCAATGGCTCCCCTGATGTTGAACTTGTGACGTCAATTTAGTCAAGTCTGGTTTATAGTTAGTCGTTTTAAGATGAATACAAGCATCTGAATTTTCGGTAGTTAACCCGTTCATGTTCTTGCTTAATATAAATTTCATTTGTGAAAATATTTGCTCACATTTATAAGTTGAACAGAATGTGGACAAAATGGCAAAGCCAATTTTTTTCAAAGATGAAAACTTCGTAGGAAGTGATGCCCAACATGTTGATATCATGAGAAGATGATTATCTTCTGTTTTTTCCAAATCTTTCCGCAATTTCTTGAATTTATCCGTCCATAACGTTGAACTTTTAAAATCAATTATTTCTAAACTAAAATTATCAATTTTTATATATTGAAAATACTGCAAATTTAAAACATTTTCTTCTATTTCCTCGGGCTTTATTATAAATGTAAACATTTCTTCACGCTTCTTAAAACTTTGAAACCGACTTTCATATTCACTTTTAATGACGAAAATCCAACTTTCGAACATATTTAGATTGCTTTCATCGATATTTTCTTTTTCATGTTCCTTTTTTAACAAGGTAAAGAAATGAAATTTTTTAGATTTTATGTCAGTTTCAAATAATATCAATTTTGAAATAAAACTCTTCCATTCCTCATACATTTTCAAAATTGTGTGATTATTTCCTTGGAGTCATACATTTAAATCATTATATTGGTTCATTATGTCTGTTAAAAACAAAAGTCTTAAAAACCATTGTTTATCATTGAATTCGAGATCATTTTCACCGATTTTGTGAAGAAATATTTGTATATCATCAAAACACTCTACAAATCTATTAAAAACTTTGTATCGACTTAACCATCGTATTTCAGAATGTAACTACAAATCTCCATATTTCGATTCAATTTCCTCCAAAAAAGCTTTAAAGCGTCTGTGTATTAATGCTGATGTGGGTCACTTGAAATTATCAAATGGGTCACTCGGTGACCCGCGGGTCATAGGTTACCGACCCCTGGTTTATACTGATAAACCACAAACCACATAAGTATTATAAATAAACATTGAATGTGTAATTCATTAAATTGGACCACAATTATGTGATAGAGTGGTTAAAAATTGGACTAAACTAATGCACTTGACAAGCGAAGTCGTGGTGGTCATATGAGTGAAATTGTATTCTATTAATGCCATAGAATTTGCTTGAAAATAAAAAAATAACTAATTAATTAAATACTTGTTTTATTTCCATTAAAAAACTTCTGAAGCATTTTTGGATAACCATATATATATATATATATATATATATATATATATATATATATATATATACACTCTATGTTTATTTTTGTATACTAATTTATATGTTTATGTATAATTCATAGATTGTTCTATACAATTATTTCAATATACATACATTACGAAATCCTTTAACGTACAATTCAGTGAACTTCCTGATTTATTCCATATTATTAAACGACACTATTGTTGTACTGATACTTTTCAGCCATCTACATTAAAATGTTCTATTACCTTGACTATTCCCTTTTACGTATAAAATTCATCATCATTTTATCCATGGCTTCTATTGTTTATCTGTATTCCAACTTGTTACGCCTAAAACTATTACATACTCTCTCTTTTACTATGTTATCACTAATTAGAAAACAATGGATATATTTTTTACGAAAACAAAAAAGCAATCACAAACAATACTACTGCCAAGATATATAGTATGTTTTATATTTCTAGTTGATTGTAAATGTATAGCACAAGTATACAATAAAACGAAAACTGTTCTGATAATAAATTACAATTGTGAAGTTGTATGTGATTGTTAGTGAATTTATTGTTATTTTCGAATTATAAATGTAAGAATAATATTATTTTAACTAATATTGATTGTGAATTTTAATTTTTTAAAAAAATAATTAATATCTGAACTTTTTTTTGCTATTAATAAGGTTTATTAAATACTTATAATTAAACTGACTTAAAACTTAATAATGATGGAATCGTGTATAAACCTCTAAAACAATAACAAACACACTATTTATTTTTTAGTACAATTTAATCGGTACATAAATTAATTTTCTACAACTTTTTTATATAAAAGTAAAAATATTTAATTTATTATGCTAAGAATTGTATATATATATATATATATATATATATATATATATATATATATATATATATATATATATATATAACTGTTTTTTTTATAATAACGTTACCGTTTTCTTAATATGTTAATTATTTTCATTAAGAATTATTTACATTACACAAAAGCCTTTCTGTGAAGAGCCTTCTTCAGAAAGGCTCTGACGATGATGGCGTCGCCATCGAAATGCATCAGCCGATATAATTATAGATTATATAATTATAAATAATAAGTGAACAATAAGTGATTATTGAACACTTTAAATTATTGTGGTGTTGAGGTTAAAATTCATTGTATAAAGTGAATCAGCCACAGTTACAAAACAACAAATAAATTATTTATATATTGTTCATTTTTAAAGCCGATAAATATTTTTTAACATTATTATTTTATAAAAGTAATATATTTATAAAACATTCCATAACAATTCCTATGTTTTTAATTTAAATGTGCCATATAATTGTTAATCTTAATATGTATTTAATTATAATGTTAAATTTTTAAAAGTATATAATACGTTATAAAAAATGAGCTTTTAAAATTAACATACTCAACACATACACCCATATTATATATATATATATATATATATATATATATATATATATATATATATATATATATATATATAATATATATATATATATACATATATAGGATCATCCAAATGCGACTCCTAGATTTGTGTTTTATTAAAAAGAAACTATACATGTTTCTTTTTAATAAAACATCAATCTAGGCATTACTTTTGAATAATCTCTCTCTCTCTCTCTCTCTCTCTCTCTATATATATATATATATATATATATATATATATATATATATATATATATATAAATTCGTGAATACATTTATGTGTAGTAAATATTTGATAATATTATATATGGTATGGTATGAATATTTATGAAATATTTAAAAAAACTGCATAATTAATCTACTAGATAACATTATATTTCCCCATTAAATATAAATGGGGTCGTGTGAAATCAAGCACTTGCACAATACAACCATTTGTAAATCCATCCAATCGGTATTTATCGACCAGTTCGTTATTTTTCCAACACCAATTGCACAACAACCACTTAGAAAACGCCGCTGTTTTGATATCTAAATATACCAGTTTCAACCGTTAACTAGAACCTAAATACATACACACCTTTGTATGTATTTAATACACAAATATTCATGCCATTTATATCAATACTTTCCATTGTTTTGTGGCGAAATGAAACATTTACTGTTTTGTTGTTATTGTTAATGTAAAGTTTCTTTTTCTTTACGTACAAACGGTCACTGCATTAATGCTGACCGTATCAATGATTAAAAGTGTTTCTAGGTCATTTTATCATGCTGATTCGTAAATAATCATGAATCTCATATTTTTTTTAAAAAAAAGAATACCTATGGATTAGGTTTTATTTTATATATTTGTATATTTTTAAATTTAATATGTAGTTTATTTATTAGTATACATAAACGAAAGATATTAAATTGATAAATATTTATCCAAAAAAAAGAAACGAAAAGAAAATTCACATCGCGGTGTAGTAAAAAGTCTTTGAAAATCAGTAATTAGTGCTCTTAAATGTGGCTGCATAATAAGAAAATATGAAAAAATATCATTAAATAATTTGCCAGATATGAATTTATTAACTATTTTTGATTATTACATAATAATCGTATAAAATATAATACTTGTAAATAATTCCTAAAATTTATTTTTCCTATTGTATATGTTTTTCATTTAATTTAATGTGTTTTCTTATATATTTTGTACTTTTATTATTTATTTATATATATATATATATATATATATATATATATTATATATATTATATATATTATATTATATATATATATATATATATATATATATATATATATATATATATATATATATATATATATATATATATATACATATATAAAGTTTCACTTCAATTTTTAATTACAAATAGAACATAAATATGTATTGAAAATCAAGGTTTGTACTGATGAAATTTTGTAATGTATAATATTTATGTACTATAGACATGTGAAAAAAACTGTGTAAATAATACTACAATTACTAGGTGATTGCAAAATATTTCTTCGATTTTTAAAAGATGACTGTAATCGTCAAATTTAGTATAAAAATTTAATGCATATGTAAATGATACATATCTTATATAAAGATATTTCAATTAAGTATAAAGTTCATTTATTTTAAATATACTTTCATTGAATTTGAAAAAAAAATATTTTCAACACCAGGGAACTCCTCTCCCTACTCGTTTCACTCGTCGACCTCCCGAACTTACCTCTGTTTAACAATGTACAGAGAGAGACTCATAAATTTAAGTCATAAAATTTGTACTTCGGTAATCTCGGAAAACTTCGGGAAAGTTCGAAAATGAAATTTCATTATCCCGGATGCAGAGCACTATTCTATTTTAAATAGAAAGATAAGTATTTGTTTTTAATAGAGTCAAATATAGCAGTAAAAAATAGTTTATGAAATCTAAAACGAAGGTGCAATATTTAATAAAACTGCCAGTTAATTCCTATGTAGCGATATTAATAAACGAAAAAATTGATCATGATATTCATATTTGAAATTTATTAAAAAAATATATATACGAATATCAATTTAGAGCTTCCCTGAGAGATTAAATATCATTACTGTATTAATTTTCTGCTTTTTAAACACACACGCACACATTTATATATATATATATATATATATATATATATATATATATATATATATATATATATATCAGTTACTAAATGAAAAGAATTAATCGAATCAAGTTTCAGCTCTAAATTCAGTGCCTGTTTAAAAATTCACTTTAGTAAATAATACTTGTTTATACTTAATATGAATTGATTATCGATCTATCAATCAATTGAATAAAAAATCAATTATCATTAATTAATATGACAAAATAACATATTTATTATTTTTTGTATACAATCTGCATTTTGAGATTAAAATTACTAATTTATATATATATATATATATATATATATATATATATATATATATATATATATAATATTCAAATATTATAAATATATTTTATTACTTAAATTATATGTAAATGATTATTTCACATTTCAGTGGCTCAATTATTTTGCTAATCTTATTAATAATTAATTAACAATTTTTAATTGCCTCATGGAAGACAAGTATTTTCAATTATTATTAATAGCTTTGGAAAAGAAAGTTACAGTTAATTTGTTTCTTTAATGATTGCATTTATATTTATCTAATATCATATATTAAACAAATTCTACTCTAAAATATTAATAGTATTTATCTTATTATTATATGTTTACATTATTTTTAATTCTAATCCTATGTGTCAGTAAAATACAATAATGTACAATGTTAATCAATTATTTAAATCATTTCCAAATGGATTAATTTTTTCATTTACTAATTCTGAAACTGATTTTGTAGTTTTATATATATATATATATATATATATATATATATATATATATATAAACATACATACATACATATGTACATACACTCACATAATTATTGACATACAATGTATAAAAAGGAGTATATAAAATTAGAGTATGTCATTAACAAAAGAAATAATGGTGTTTAAATTCATTAAATATATAATATAAACAATAATAAAAATGTAACTTCGAATTTCACGCCACAAAATTATTGACACAAATAAAAAAGAATATTTTTTTTGAATACGTATTTTACTTGCAATTTATTACTTATATTTTGTATGATTTTGTGTAATGATATCAGACAACCTTTATGGCATTGAATTTACTAATTTTTGTATAAAATAATGTTCGACTTTGTTTTTTTTATTCTTTCAGTTGAGCATTGAATTCTATCTTATTGTTATCATCTTTATTTCTAGTCCACCTATACATGCTCAATTACGTTAATATCCAAAGATTATAGAGGAGTTTTCAAAATTTTTGGGCGATTGAATAGTAGCCATTGCCTTATAATATAACTTTCATACTTTGGATGGACGTACTATAAAAAAATAAATTTCTCCTCATTTCCTCAATTCCTATTTTTACCACATTTATCTTCAGATTGTTTTTTAAAATATCCACATAAGTAATATTATCCATACGTTCATATATAAACATTAAATTTCTTATTCTTTAATAATCCATGCAAATTCATACCATGACACTTCCATCTTCATACTTTACTGTTAGGACTTAATGTTTTAGATCCATTTATTTGCTCGACTGCCTCCAAATTTCTCATCGATCATCTAACTCCTAAATATTGCATTTACTTTTATCTGTAAAAATTACGTTTCTCCGAGACTCCATAGCCTTATTTTCGCATTATTTAGTGAATTGTATACGTTTTTTTCTGTTTACTGCATCAACATACGGTTGATTTTTGATAAGTCGATTATTGAATCCCTTATTCCTGAACATTTTTCTAATAATTTTCTAATTTACTACCTTACCTGAATAATTTTCAAGTATTATAGGTTGGTTTGGTGCACTAATTTTTGAGTTTTCTATAATGTTTTATATTGTCAACCGTTCATTATTATTGTTTAATTTTTTCTTTATGGGTAAATTATAAATCTTTGAAAAAATGAGTTTTTAAATTATTTTTTTATTGAAAATAATTTCTGCTAATAATTATTTCAACGACTGCTTAATAAAAAGCATTTAAAATAAATATGTAAATAAGTTTATATTAAAACACTATTATTTATTTTATTTAAAATACTTAGTTAGGAACACAATTTAAAATTAATAAAATTGATATTTAAAAAAAAAAAAAACTAAATCTATTACACATCATATAGCAATGTACATCCTGTATTGGTGTTATAATAAGAGATTGACACGATATAGGAAAGATACGAAAAATATATATTGTAATATTGACAGAATGAGGTTAAAATATATTCCAAAACAAGTCAAATAAATACAAAAAGACTGACATATCCATCATAATACGGCATCATTGTGTCAACCGAAACAGTAACGTATGATACCATTAAAAATATTCTTTTCTTTATACTGTTATGGGAAACGCGGTCGAGTCAATGTTCAGCTACCTTTAAAAACTCATACCAGACATCGACTAGTAAACAAAACGCAAAAAATCGTGTTCGCCAATCTGGGAACACAATGACTTCTCTATGGAGTCACGTCTGCATGTCTTTACCATTGTCCTCCTTAATAAACCATGGGCATGACATTACATGCTCCGTAACGATACTTCTTATACGTGAACATTGAATAAATTGTTATGCTGATCGTCGTGTGTAACCTGTTCGGATCAAAGGCCGTCAATAATAGATTGAAGACGATCTAGGTAAATGATCCTACATCTTTTCAAAGGAACTTTATTGAGAATCGTACAACAGTTGTAAATGAAGCGTGATGTGTCGGAAAGTTTTTAAAATCAAATTCCTCTTAATCGATTACTTTTTATTATTTGAATTAAATGTCAACAAAAACTGTTATTGAACAATAAATATTTTTTTGTGTTTTTAAAAGACTTTTGATTTAAAATATTTATTTATAATCTACTTTTTATTTGTTATATTATTCATCAGTTAATTTAAATTACATACAAAATTATATATATATATATATATATATATATATATATATATATATATATATATATATATATATATATACATGCTCGAAATTGTGTGTGTACATTTATCAATACAGATATATTTCACAATAAAATAACCTTATTAATCTAAATTTAAAAACAAACATATTTTTTAATAATTCTATAAAGTACTAATTCTTTATACATGGCAATTAAAAACATTTTAAATTTATTACAAATAAAATAAAAAATTAAACACACAAAAATTCATACAAATTGAGCAGAAAATGTCTGCCTACACATTTTATTAAACGGTAAATCATCGATTTTTTTTACAATATTTGCACTTATTGTTGTTTTAAAATTATCACAATTTTATGTTCTAGTTCATATGTTGCAATTGAAACGCTAAAATATTATTTTTAGTAACTAATAGTAAAGCTTTTTGCAAAAAATAAATAAGATGGAATTCAAAAAAAGAAAATTTCTGTTAGTAAGTGTAAAATTATTTGAAAGTTAGAAAAAGAAGGAAAAAGTTTTCATGAAATAGGAAAGGGTGTTGAAAGACAACATTTTTTCATTCAAAGGGTAGTAATCAATTTTAAATCCACATTTGAAACCGCTTTCTAGCCAGTCGTCGAAGTTAACATTTAGATAAAGGTGTAAGATTGTGGCTTTAGTGAAAGAAAATCCCCGAATAACTGCATCCCAAATTGCAAAATATATTAAAGTACTATTTAAAAAACAAATCCGTGCTGATATTGTGCGAAAAATAATAAAAAGGGTGGGTATCATGAAAGTGTTGCGCGTAAGAAATCATTTATTTCACGTATCAATAGATAAAAATGGATTGCATATGCAAATGAACACATTAATAAACTAATACAGTTCTGGGAAAACATGATTTTCTCAGCCGAGAGCAAATATTGCATTTTTAGAATAAAAGGACTCAAAATTGTATGTACATCACTGAATAAAAAAAAAATTGTTCCTACTGTGAAACTAGGTGGTGGTGGAGTAATGGTATAGGGGTGTATAACAAGTAAGGGCGTAGGATAAATGAACTTTTTAGAATCCACGATGGATAAATATGCTTACTTAAATATTTTAAAATGAAATATAAAGCAAAAAGCTGAAAAATGAAGTCTAGGTCCCGATTATAATTTTTTGCATGACAATGATCCGAAGCACACGGCAGAAGTTGTTAAGCTATAGATATTATATAACGTTCCAAAACAGTTGCATGCACCTATACAATCTCTAGACCTAAACCCTATAGAACATATGTGGCATTTTCTCGAACGTAAATTCGCCAACATGGCATAACTGCAAAGGAAATGTTGAAGAAAGTTATAGAAAAAGAGTGGAATAAGATTAGTGCTAAGGAAACCACAAAAATTGGACCATTCCATGCAAAAACGATTATAGGAGGTTCTTAAAAAAAGAGGCTATCCAACCAGTTACTAATTCACTTGAAAAGTTTATTTTACTTTATATTATTTTTGATTTTCACTTGTTGTACGCAGACATTTTCTTCTCAATTTGTATGAATTTTTGTTTTTTATTTTTTATTTTATTTGTTATAAATTTAAAATGTTTTGAATTGCCACGTATAAATAATTAATACATTATAGAATTAATAAAAAATATATTTGTTTTTAAATTTACATCAATAAGGTTTTTTTATTGAGAAATATAATATATCCGTATTGATGAGTGTACGCAGACATTTTCGAGCATGTGTACACTGTCTCGTATAAGTCATGGCACACATGGGTAACATAAGCAATTTATTGATATAATTCAATGTAGTCGTTAAATTAAAAAAATATTTAATTAAAAATAAATATAATGAATAAATTTAATGAATATTATATTTATTTTCAATTAAATATTTTTTTAATTTAACGACTACATTGAATTATATCAATAAATTGCTTATGTTACCCATGTGTGCCATAAGTTATGAGCGTCTGTATATATATATATATATATATATATATATATATATATATATATATATATATATATATATATATATTATGTCATCCAAATATGATGCCTGGATTTGTGTTTTATTAAAAAGAAACAAAAGAAACTATATACATGTTTCTTTTTAATAAATTTAGGCTTCACATTTGCATGACCCTGTATATATATATATATATGTATATAAAATGAATCATGTTTGCATATCAATAAATAAAAATACCAACACGAAAATGCATTAATTCGACATGGGTTATTATGACAGTTATTCACTGTTTAATTAACAAACATACATAGACATAAAATGACGATGACATTTCATTGTCGTATGTTGTTATTAATTAAGTATCATCAGGCACACGTTGTAACGGATTTTACCCTATTAACAAGAGTTAACGAACTTCCTTAAAATGTCAGTTGAAATTTCTCATCGTTTAAAATTAAACTATCTAATGATATGAAAATTATATTACTTAACTGTTTTTACACGAATAATAATTGCTCATCGAGACAATTTGTTGATGATAATAATGAAAAGTGTATTATTCGTGAGATGTTAGAGTTTGGTTCATTAATTGCGAATAGAAATTGAACATTTGTTGTATAAAATAATTGTTATAATTTAACGTCAAGTACAATTTAACATCGGACAATACTTGTATTGTTAACCTGCAAATTGTATCATTTTTTCTTATAATTTAATATTTTCATTTTCTTCCTTGTGTTACCTAACAATTATTATGACGACTCTTTTTTTATTTCAAAATCATTGTTTAATTATATACGAGTATAGCATTAAATCAATTTATGTTATAAGTATATTATATTATTTTATTTTACATTTAAATTGAACAATTGTAAAAGTAAGTGTAGTATTCATACAATATATTGATAGTTTATTTTTTAAAAACAACTGTTTTAAATAAAAAAAGTTATAATATTAAAAAGAACTGCAAATAAATTAAATAAGTAATATAAGAGTATATAGTGGCTCAAATGAGACTGAAGAATAGTAAAAATAGTAATTGATAGTAAGCAAGTAAATGTATATCTAAACTGTTCAGTCTCATTTGGGCTATATTATGTATTATATATATATATATATATATATATATATATATATATATATATATATATATATATATATATATATATATATATATATATATATATATATATATATATATATATATATATGTATATATGTATATATATATATATGTATATATATATATGTATGTATGTATGTGTGTGTTTAAAAAAACACTTTCTAAAATTGTTATAAGAAATACATAGAATAGGTAGCATCGTCTTTGAATTAATTTCCTCAAATTGTATACAGGAGTAAATGGAACAATTTCATTGTTGAAAGTATTTCTATTATTAAAGAAATTATGTTTTATTTTCTTCAGTCGTTTATGATTAGAATAAAACAATCCGTTTTATGCTATATAGATACTTCAGGATTGATAGTTCTGGTGAAATAATGTAGTAGTTCGATGGAAGAGTTTACAAAGTAGGCAGGAGTATTTGCCTTATTTGCTTTTATGGAGTATTTGCCTTAGTAGGATTTTAATCAGAGAATAACTTTTTCTCTTTGTATGGTAGCAATGATAATGCATTAAAAATAAATTGTGAAATTCGAAAAAAGTCATTGAAAGTTTAATCTTTCATAGAAATGCTAGGGGTCTAGAAAAGGTCTAGAATGCTCTTGATTTCAATATTTTCAAAACTCCACGTTTTTCACTTAAGACTTTTGAATATCAGTCTAAGAAAAATAAAATATGTTAATGTGCCGTTTTTCTTAAAATTAAAATTTTTGCTTAATATTTTTGTATTTCTAAATAAGCGAATTATTATTTACACCTGTAACATATATGTCTTTAAGCTACCCTTTTATTTTTAAAAAATGAATGAGTCACACAGTAATGAAATTTGTTGTCGTTTTAAATATATATATATATATATATATATATATATATTCATTCGTGGAATCATTGTTTATAAAAATCAAAAAAGGAATCGATTACTGTTGTATCGAATTGTTTGAGGATTTAATCACATCAAAGCAATAAAAATAAATTTCACAATACCAAGCATATTCTCATGCACTGTACATATATCATTTATGAACGAATTACACGCTTCCTGTGTTTGTTCCAAAAGCAGCACCGTCGAAAATTATATTATCTGATATAGTAAAGTGTTTAAAACAATTATTTTCATCATAGACTAGCCAGTTGACTATGGATAACCAAAGTGAAAAGATCAAAATAGTTTCGTGTGAAATTACTTTTGAATCTAACGTGACTTAAACGGTGTTAAATTAAAAACGTTTTTTATTTTTTATATGGATTAAGCTAATAAAGTTTATTTTCTTTGAATAATAGTCACTTTTCATGGATTTTAAAAAATACATTTAAGGTCAGTAATGATTATAATCAATCAAAAGTATATTTTCCTATCTTTTTAAACAAAGATTAGATATTTAAATGAGGACAAAATTTCCGGTAATATACACAAAAGTTCTGATGAATAATGAACAAAGAAAATAGATAGAATTGCTATTGTGCATTAGTAAATAAAAGTATTTTTTTGAAAGAAATACAATTTTTATTTTTTTATATTTTATTTAAGTATTTAAAATATATACTTAAAATAATATAAAATGAGTAAAATTTTAAACTATTTTATTGAATTTTTTGTTATTGAATTAGTCTCCCTTTTCAATCATTATGTTTCACCTATTGGAGTGTTATTGACAATTAATACTATTAAATGTATTTTTTGTAAAAAGATGAGATCATGTTTAAAATTTATATTTAAGGAGTTATGATTATAAATCGAGGAGTTATTTTATAAATAGTCTTCCCATATTTATACAAGAATATAAACTTCAATTGACTACATTAAATTATAATAAATATGCTGTTAACATTTTCTTTTTTTAGAAATTTGTTGCTCAAATGACTTTTTTAAAATCAATTTTTGTTTTTTAATTAGAATCGAAATCATATTTTTGCTAATAATAGTAACGATTATTTGATATAAAATGGCTTAATAATCTTGATTAGATAGAGTAATTAAATAATAATGGAATCAGTACATTAATAATCGTAAAAAAACTTTGTTTCAGGTCCCATCTCTGAATCCTGAAGTAGAGTCAACAGTAATGCCTCCAGGAGTAAGTGAACGTTTGCACGGCCATATTGAAGCCGATGTGCACATACTCCAGGAGAAAATACAAAACGAAAATTTAGAACCCACAGCGGAAGATTTAATCTCGAAGGTAGTATTGTTTTAATATTCTTCCTATATCATTCAATGTCAAATATGATAGATGACCAATTAATATCAATAGTATATTGCATTGAATAGGTTCTTCAACCCTGATATATTAAAAACGTATACATTTGATTGATAAATTAACATTGCATGATTCAACTAAAGTCTTATAAGGAGTGAAAGTTGCAGTATTATAACTGATCTAATAAAAAAACTTGTCAATTATTGCATCTGATTTAATGATTATCCAGTTTTGAGATGTAACTACATTCTGTAATTAAATTTAATATACGATAATAATATGACTGATTATTGTTTAATATATTTTAACGTATTGTACCATCGACTGAAGTAATAAATATATAATTATTTAGTTTATATATATATATATATATATATATATATATATATATATATATATATATATATAAACAAGATTGCATACATTCAAATACTTGACTTTTCATATAAGCTATTAAATATAAATTAATACTTCCAGTTAAACAACTTATTTATAGAGTAGAAATTGCAGTTTAGATGTTTTCCTTGACATCAAATTAAATCCGCCTCTACTGTACAATAATTAAACAATAATAATTAAATAAAATTGGAAAATACTGTTTACAATATTTTTACTTACATCCAAATAATATGTATATTATAACTATTTCATTTTTTATTGCACCATATGAGATAATTATTGAAAAATGAATATATTTTTACAATAACTGAAATATATATTTAAACATATTAAATATAAATTTATTCCGAAAAATTTGAAGTTTTATATAAGTTTACATATTATATATATATATATATATATATATATATATATATATATATATATATATGTATAGAGAGAGAGATTTTTAAGCGTGATAGAACTTTAAATTGAAATCCTATCGAAATTTCTATCTAACTTAAAAACATTATTTATGTACGAGTATGTGTGTGTTTGTGTGTAGGGATTTTTTTAAGTTAAATAAAACTTTCGATTCAATTTAAATTTCTATTACGCTTAAAAAACAACCTATATATACAGTCACCAACGATGTTTTCTCGTTTCTACTTAAAATAATTTTATTCGTCAAAATAGCCACTATGACCCAATAAAAAGATATTTTATAAATTCAATTTTTATAAAATTCACAATTTTTATTGTCAAAGAAATTGAAAATCTTTTATTTTTAACTCTGTTTCACTATTAATTTTTTTATTACACATATTGTTATCCAGACGCAAAAATATAATAAGTGGAATTATGTAAATATTAATTATGTAAATATTTTATAATAGTACAAGTAATCCTCGTATAACACGGTTGTTACGTTTCTAAAAAATGCCGAATCCGTGTTATACGAAACAAAGAACTAATGCAAAAAAAGAAGTTAGGTTCCAAAAATTAGAAAAACATGCTATTATATTTTTATAATTAAGAGAAATATATTTATTAGAGCAATTTTCATCAAAAGTATTACATATTAATATGTATTAAATAATGTTTACTTCGTCATCACTAATAAGCACCATTAACAGAGGGCGTTTTCTTTTTGTTAAGATATCCTTATCCTCTGAACTTTCTTTAGCATTATCTTGAGTTTTATGCTCTACTTTTCGCAAAAAAAACTGTTATTTTAGATTGCTTGCTTTTAGCTGAATATAAAATCTGTAATTTTTGTTCTAGCGAGATGAAATATCTTTGTAAAGGTATTTTTTATTTCCGCCAGACATAGTTAAGGACTACAAATTAATTCGCAAAAATAAAAAACATATTTACCATTTCTAAAAAAGGTTGATTAATATGTATAATGTAGTAAAAAGAAAAACATAAAGTTTTAAAACGTACTTTTTTAAGTTTTAAAACGTACTTAATACTCCACGAACAAAATGGATTTCAAATTCTAATAAATTTCAAAATTCTGCAGGAAAATCTGATACGACATACATGCTCAAATGAAAAATTTTCAATGAGATATCTTGTGCATTTAAAAGCTCTTATTTCGTTTCGAGTTTTACGGAGATTTTCCTAATTTCCAATTTTGTTCTTAAAAACTTTAGGCGTTGTACGGGGATTTATCTAATTCTCAAACCGTGTTAGAGTGAAACCGTGTTCTAGATTGCCGTGTTGTATGAGGGTTTTCTCTAGTTCTCGAACCGTGTTAAAGGGAAACCGTGTTATAGAAATACCGTGTTATACGGGGGTTACCTGTACATTATAATTTTTCCACCCTTTTGAAAATATTTTTTTAAAAATAATTCTAGTTATATGATTTAAAATATAAAATGTGTCTATTATTATTTTATATAAAGATCTCTCTCTCTATATATTTATCTCTCTCTTTATATATATATTATATATCTCTTTATATATATATATATATATATATATATATATATATATATATATATATATATATATATATATATATATATATATATATATATATATATATATATATATATATATATATATATATATATATATATATATATATATATATATATATATATATATATATATATATACATATAAGCATTTTATCATTAGTAGTAACTTGTAATATGTGATCAAAAAATTCATTAAATTAATATTTCGTAATAATAGTAAAAAATACAAAATCCAATTTTTAGTTAAGAATGAAATATCTTCAAAAATATATTATTCATAATAATGTTACAAAAGAATAATCTACAGTATTGAAAATTGTTACATTAATAAATTTAGAACTTTCAAGTAGCAATATTTGATATTAATTATAAAAAAACGTTAATAACAATGATTAAACAACGTATTTAATGTTTTTTTTTGATAGTATATTTTTTTTATACATTTTTGCAGAAGTCGGTATTTAAATTATTTTTTGAGAATAATTGAAATTTTTTTAAAGATTTATGAACAAAACAATTTATGAACAAAATAATTTACATTTATATATATATATATATATATATATATATATATATATATATATAAGTAGATAAATAATTTAATATTTAAGTAATATTGATATATTTTAGGAAAATGACAGGATAGAACAAGTTACGAATAAACACAGAAAAGAAATGTATTATAGAGTAAGTATATTGATATTTTTTACTATTCAGAAAATGATTAAACATTTATCATCAATTAAATATAATATTATAAACTAACTTTTTAAATAAGTAATTAGATAATTTTATTCGTAAATTAAAGTATTATCTATGTGGAAAGAAATTTTTAATCAATTACATAATGAAATTTGTAATTAAACAGTTTTATTACTTAAAATTGTTACTATTTTTTTATTTTTAATGTTGTAATCATATTATAATTTAATTTTCATTATATTACCTTAATAATAATTTTTTAAACTTTTAGCCATTTATGGACCTGTCACCAGTTGTTGAAGAAGATACTGATTCAGCTGTATCATCGGCACCATCCTCGTTATCACCGCAGCCTTACCATCATCCATCAACGCTGCATCATCCATCATTCAGTATAATGGAGGGTTATAGCTCTCCACCACCAACTAATCAAAGTGTGGCTAATTTTTTACCTACATCTTTATCACCCCAGCCATCTGAAGGTTATACCTCACCTTCACCAACAAACTATCCATCTTCACCTGCTAGTTATCCATCTTCCCCTCAACCTCCAGATGTCTGGTATAATAATGAACAAAATCAACATTTTGATGAATTATGTCCTTCAAAAGATCAATCTGATGATAAATGTGGTGTACAAAATATAAATAATAAAGAGGAACTAGAATCAGAACTTGCTATAGCTAAACGACAAGTCAGAGAATTAGAAAGGGCATTGTTAGTGGTGAGCATGTTTGATTTACTCTATTGTTCAAATAATTAAAATGAGTGCAGTTTGAGAAAATTAAATTTTAAATATTTAAATTAATATTTAAATCTTATATATGAAAGTGATTTAAAAAATATTATTTAACAGTTTTAGTTGTATGTGTGCATTTATATATATATATATATATATATATATATATATATATATATATATATATATATATATATATATATATATATATATGTTTATTTATATCTGTGTATGTTTACACAGGTGCATACATGTTTTACATTTCTTTTATTAAAATCATATCTGTAATTGCATTACAGACAAGAGAAGTCAAATCAAGCACAGCTAATAAACAAGCAGATGCTGTAAATTTAGCTTTAACAGAAAGAATAAGACGATTAGAATCTCGAGAAGCATCCTTACTAGCAGATCTTCAAGAACTTCGTGAACAAAATGAACTTCAGGAATTTAGAATATTAGAACTAGAAGAGTGTCATGAAAAGGTAATTTATAATTTCATAAATACATATTAATTTTAACCATTACATTAATTGCCTTTTTAAATATTCTTCTGATTATTTGTATTCATAAAAATAAATATATTTATAGTGGTCTTTAAGAAGTCAATCTTCTACTGAGCTCCGAGATATTGATTCATCTAGAGTAACACCTTTTTCACATGATTCTATCGATTGCAAAGGAGATGTTGTCAGGGAACATCTGCTAACAATGACAAAAAAGACAACAGATCCAGATGATAAACACTGTCTACAACAAGTTTTGACATTATTAGAAAACCTTGAAACTTTGTCTCAAGAGCATGCAAATTGTTTAGAAGATATTTCTGGAGAATTTTATTCAGGAAAGTTCATCAAAAGTGATCCAATTCCTGTCAAACAGTCTGCTAGAATAGTTGCAACAGTACTACCTTTCACTGACTGTGGCCCTCATTCGATTCTAGAAACACAGAATAATAAAAATGAAGATGATTGTATATTCAAATTAAGTGGTTTGAAGAAAAAACAACTTTCAAATAGTTCTAGTTTACAAGAAAGTGGCATATTTGAAGGAGATTCACTAGAGTATACTTCTGTTGCCACACAAACAAATTTTATTTCTGATATCAATCTTAGTGGAGAATTAAAACTTAGTGAATTAACAGCAGAAATACAAAAATTAAATCAAATTCGCGAGAGTATTGAAGAAGGTAAAAAATGTCCAAAGAAACTGGTTGTACCTGTTGGAACATCAAAAGAAATTGAATTTTACAAGAATCGTTTGAATGTTCTTGAAAGCAAAATTAGTATATATGAAAGCAGTGGTGACATTCAAACTCGAAAACTTGCAGAGAGATTAAATCATGAGGTGATGTTGACATCCCAAGTTAAAGAATTATCTCTTAAGTTTGAAAAATCACAACAGGAAAACTTCAGACTTGAAGAAGAACGTTGCGAACTCGAAGAAGCTGAAAACGATACTAGATTACGTTGTCAACAGTTAGAGACAGAACTAGAACTTATGTCGGAACGTTTACGTGATGTTGAAGAATCACGTAGTGCCAATAAACGAAAAGCAAAAGATGCGAAGGCATTAGCTACTTATTGGGAATCTATGATTAGTAAATATGAAGAACGAAATTATGAATTGGAAGAAAAAGAAATGGAATTACAATGTCGTCTTGATAATTTAGAAAAGATTATCCCTGTACTATTAGCCTGGAATATATGGAAAGTTATTTTAAATAATGAAACACACAATAGTCTGTTATCATTAGAATATAAACCAGCAAATGAAGTTTCTTCAGAAACTGAAGATATGAATAAGATTATAAAATCTTTACATAAAAGATGTGAACTAGCTGAAAAAGATAAGGAAAAAACTGAACGTAACTTGAAAAAATTGCAAGAAAAGTACAAAGTAATGTTAGAGGAGTACAAAGATTTTAAATTACAGAAATGCAGTAAATGTATTGATAAGAGACAAACTGTTGATTATGTTAAAAAAGTACAGGAATTACTGGAATCGAATAGAGAATTTAAGAAACAAATTGAACAACTTGAACAAAGAGAATTAGCTTATATAGAAACTTTACAACAAGCTGATAATATATGGGCAGAAATGGAAACAGGATATAAGAAAAGAATTTCTGATGCTGAGGAAAGTGAAACAAAGTTAAGACTAAAAGTACGTCAGTTTGAAGAAAATGAATTAAAACACCGTAAAGCTAGTACACTGTTGAATGAACGAATTGTAGAATTAGAAGACGCTGAAAGAAAACTTGAAGGGCGAATTCATCATTTGGAAAAAGAAAATAAATATTTAGCAAAAGAAAATTTGCAGTTGAATGATCAAGTAGCCAATATAAAAAGTGAGTGGAAAGCAGTTAAAGATCGATTAGAGGGCCCAGTTGCTTCAGAAATCGATAGACAAAAGAAAAAACTTAGAGAATTGCAGGAGGAAATTGAAATTTCATCAAAAGTTCTTGAAGATACTGAAGATTCTCATCAGAAGGAAATATCTGTATTAAAGTTGCAATTGTCGAAAACTAATAAAGAACTCTTACATCTAGATGTCACCAACAGTGAATTAAAAGAGGAGATTACAAATTTAGAAACAAAAATTGCAGAACTACAAACAGCTTTATTAGAACAAAGAATTAATTCCGATCGAATAATTAAAAATCTCACATCGGAATTAACCCAAAGAGACAGGCAGTGCCTTTTTCGGAAAAGATCATTCGGAGACGGTAGGACGATGAGCTTGCGTGAAGAACTGGTGCATAATGAAATTAGCAAGTCTGCACCGGAGTCGACGAACGATAGTTTGAATCTTCCTTTGCAAATTACAATGTAATTTATGTACAAATAATTTAATTCTTTCTTTGACATTATATTCTTTTAAGAGTTCTATACATTTAAAGAGAGAGTGAAATGAATATATAAAGAATAAGACTGAGCTTATTTTGAACATGATGAAACAGCCACAAAGTATTTCTCATAATGTCAGACATTAGTATTGTTATTTTCTGTAATAATAATAAAAAAAATATATTATTTTATTGTCAGCATGTTTTTTCGTTATTTCAATTACTTCAACCTAATATATATTTTCTCGAATGAATGAATAAATACAATGATAAGTTACCATTGTAAAATAAGAATAAACTTAGTGAATTAATAATTAAATTGTAAAAACATTAAAACTCTAACAAGTTCAAATAATATTTATTATACTACTCTAATACAAATACAAAAAAATGTAATATATACATGGGATTTAAAAAAATATTTACATTACAAGGTAAGTAATGTTAAAAAATATAAATATTTGTTAATTATCTAATATGAGTATCACTTACTAATAATAAATACTGTTTATTTGACAAACATATTTGGCAAGATATTTTTATAGTGTTTATAAACACTGAGAATAAATGACAAATATTGAACAAACATAATATTAAAACAATAATAAATATGAGACCTGTTTTCATGAGTATTTTGTTATTTAATAATTTAAAAAAAATGTGTAATCACAAACAAGCACTAAATTAGTTAATAAAACATAAACTGATTTTAAATCTAAAAACTAACAAGTTTTGATAAATTCCTTAATAAATATTCTTTTTAATAAATAATTATATTTAACATTTTTAACTATAAATAGTGCTTTCAATTAAAATTAAAAAATGTGTTTTATATTAAAATAGTATACACTTTATGCTAAATAAAATCATTCACTATACATAAATGAGCAAAAATGTTCCTATATTTTATTATACACATTTCTAATTAAAAAAAATTTAACTGTTGTAAGACAATTGTGAAAAACATCATTTTATATAACCATGTTTGTTTTATTTATTAATTTTATATTCAGTCATTTTTCTTTTGCATTTCTTATAACTAATAACAAAAAACTGAAATGATTAATGTAATAATAAGAAAATGTTTTAAACAATTCAGTTATTTTTTTTGTACATGTATATATTAATATTACTTTCACATTAATACGAAAATTTATAAATGACAGACTTGTTTAAAATACATACATACATACATACATACATACATACATATATATATATATACATACATATATATATATATACATATATGTGCGTGTGTTTATCATGTGATAGTATATTACAAATATATATTGTTTCGTATTTTTTTATATTAATGTTTAAATATACATATTGTTGCTTCTTATGATTTCCATGCTAATTATTTCTTCAAATATATAATCATAATCATATTTTAATATGGCTATTATGGATTTAAATTCAAATACAAAATGAATATTGAATTATGAAAAAAATTATGATGGCCAAACAATACTTTCAATCCAATCAATGTATCTTGATATTCTGATATATACACCAGGAACGTTTCCTCCACAACCTATACCAAATGAAGTAACACCTACAATACTCCAAATATTAGGAGTATCTCTAAGTTGTGCTTGTAAAGGACCTCCACTATCTCCTTGGCATGCATCACTTTTTTCTGAATAAGCACACATCATAGAATCTATAATTCCTCTGTTTAGTCTGTTTCCTACATTTTGTTTTTCATATGTTTTGTTACATTCATCTATATTGACAGCAGATAATGTTGCTTTTTGTAAAATATTTGATGTTTCAATAGCTGAAAAATAAAAAAAATCTATTTATTTCTATTCTTAAACTTAATTTTAATACAATTTATTAATTTCATATTAAGATACATACTTAACAGATCAGTTACTCCCCAACCAGTAGTAATTAATATTAATGGTTCGTCATTTTTATTGTATAAACAAGCCGGTTGAATATCATTTGTATAAGTAATTCGATTTTTTAATCTTAAAAGCGCTAAGTCATTGTAAAGCATTTGTCGACGATATTCTGGATGCATTATAGATTCTTCTACTTCATATTGTACTCCAGGAAGATTTAAGTCAACTTCTCCTAAACGTACTACAGATGGTCGAATTTCGTCACTACGTAAAACACAATGAGCAGCAGTTATAACAAATCTGTCACTGATTACTGTACCACCACATTGATATTTAATTTCATTATCAACATTATACCCAACGGCAGCCTAAAAAATAAAATAATTAAGTTTAGTTTGTGAATTATTAATTAAAGAATAATATGAAATTATATATATATATATATACATGGGTCGTTTGATAAATATGGTGAATTTATTGTTTAATTTAATTAATTAATTTAAATAAATTTTTCAATTTAGCTTTTCTTACTTTTTTACCATACTTATCAAACGACCCTCGTGTGAGTGTGTATGTATATATATATATATATATATATATATATATATATATATATATATATATATATATATATATATATATATAATTATATATATATATATAGATCATATGTAAGAAATTTAATGGCAATATTGTATTTAAAGAATTATAAACAAAATGTAATTATCCGTAATTTGTAATTTATATTAAAAGTTATCTTAATAATATTTTACTAGATTTCCAGGCTTAAATTCAAATATATCAATTATTAAATGGATATATTTTGAACAGAATTAACTCTAATTTACAAAATCATTTTTTAAGTTTTAAATTATACAGCCATTTTTTATTACTAATAAATGATTTATAAACTTTTCTGATTTTTTTAAAACAAACTATTTTAATGCTAATTTGTAAAAAAATATTTTATGTGTGTATATAACATGTTCTATATTTTAGTTAAACAGCATTGTATTTCAATTTATAAATGTTGATTCGAATATTGTATCATAATTGTAAATCGTTATAAAAAAAATATTCAATTCACCAAATAGTTAAACATTTTATGTAATGATTTAGAAACGATTTGTTCGATATCGAGTGTATTAAATCCAATATTATGTCCTGTTACAGTATTCATGTTAATAATAATTGTATTAGTTATTTAGTAGTATTTTAATGTTAAGTGTGATCGGTCTGAAATATTTTCAGTATTTGTAATGTGTTAAAAGTGAATTGTATATCCGTTCTAACTTTACAAGAACATTAAATGCATAGACATTTTTAAAAGTGCTTTATCCGCTTTGTTACCGTGTAATTGTTGTGTGAGTCAAGATTTTGAACTATCACTATTGAAAATAATTGTCTCTAGGATATGCGTAGGTATGTAACACAAATATTACATTCATTATTTTGTTCTTGGAAATTTTGTTGTCTATGTGAATATTAATAAATGTCATAAATTAATGTAATGACCTGCTTATACCGTAAAAAATCTTGTATCCGCATATTTTATTTGTCTTGAAATATTATTCATTATTTTAGTCTTATTAGGCGATTAAGGATTCAAAATATGTACGTTTGAAGTTTGATATTATATTTATTATATATATATATATATATATATATATATATATATATATAATTGATATTAAATATTAGAAAGTATATTATACTTTTTATGTAATTATAGTAATTGATTAAATGTATAATTGCAAATAATATAATATACAAACAAGCCCTTCTAGAGAAAAGAACTTCATTATCATTTGATTGGAACTTTTTTTGGGAAGGCTCACATTAGGTTACTTTTCATTGGCAATTATGTAATACATTAAAATATATTCAAATTTAAATATTTACATTATTGAAATGTAAAACTGATAGCATTATTATCTCATAGAATAATTATATTTACTGTTTCTTATTTTTTAAAAAATCACTATCTACAAGAATTCATAGAAAAATATATCTATAATAACTTAACATTGGATTACATACTTTATATAATACACGTTTTACATCCATATATAATTTTCGATTTGAAATTATATTGTGTAATTCTACATTTGTTTCATACACTGAATTTCGAAAAGATTATATCAAAAATTAAAACGATTTCAATCTTAATCTTTTGAAACAACTTAAATATTCTTATAATGATAACCATTTATCATAGATTGTAAGTTATTGCGTAAGTATAAAGTAATGTATATTACTATGTTTTAATATGTAATACTAGTTTATATTTTCGTATCATTTATATATGTATAAAGTACTATCACAAAGTTGTAAATAATTTGTCATTTTTAAAATAGTACAATATATATTTCCTTTTATACAAAAAAATCGTAACATAATTTTTTTTATATATATATATATATATATATATATATATATATATATATATATATATAATATGTATGTGTGTAAAAAACTACACGAATTAAATTTGGATATGAAAAGTTTGTAAAATATTAGATATTCATAAAAACATTTAGTAAAATAAATAATTGTATAATATTTTCCTTTGCCTTACTACAAACAATGTAAATATACCCAAACACGAGTCTAATTTTCAGCTAATAAATTTGCAGACATACATGTATTAAAACTAAAAACAAGTTCGATGAGTTTTTTCAATTAATTCAAGTTCTGAAGTATTTAGCAGTCGTTAACGATGTATCTACTTACAATTTGCATATAATTATGACTTGTTTAAGAATTTTATGTCAGTGTATTATATATATATATATATATATATATATATATATATATATATATATATATATATATATATATATATATATAGTATATGTGTGTATGTATGTATGCATGCATGTATGTATGTGTATAATGCAGATATTGGAAGTACCGTATATAAATGTTTAAATATTAATGTTATCGATGTATAGTTAAATTCAATTTATAGTTTTTGCTTCGTATTTAACATGTTATTTATTATAGTTGAAAATTATAATTTATGAAAAAATTTTCCTCCTTTTTAAAACTTTATATTACTTTTTTTATATAAAAGTTGAATGCTACAGGACTTATGAAATATCAGTTTGATACTCGTTCTAATAGAAATTATGAATGATTAGTATTATGTGGTTTGTATAATATAATTCATGTTTGTTAAACTTCACTCTTCTAAAGAGAACAGAAAAAATATAGAGAGAATTTTTCCCCATAGATCAAAAACTTTGTCATTTTGTCTTTTATCACTCTAGTGAATGTATAAATAAACAAAATTAGTTGTAAAAAACAAATAAATTTAACAGTATTAACTAATTGATAGTCAATAAAATTTAGTCTACTACCAATTAACGCAACAATATTTTAGTAATATTGGATTATCAACATTGTATTTAATATAATAATCATACTTAAACGTAAATTTAAATCTGGTTCTAAATTTTAATTATATTTGCGTTTTATTTCATCGTTATTACTAAAAGTATGTTTTTTTAAAAAATAATTTTCTTCAGATTTTTAAAAGTCTGAAAATTACATTTTAATAAACTTGAATATAATTAACAAAAAAAGTCGTTTATTATTTCAATTTTTAATATTTCGAATTTTGTGTTTTTTATCTTTTATTATTAAAAAATATTATGTTTATAAGAAAACGTAAATTCTGTTAAGAGTAAATCAATTTCCAAAATAAGTTTTCGACTCTAATTTGGCTCTGTGTCTAAATCTAATTAAAATTACTTATTCTATAAACATATCAAAATTTTAATTATATTGTTAAATGACAGTTTACTATTTATTTTAAATTATTGTACTTATACGTTTATCAATTGAGATGCAATTTCGATAACAAGTTTCACATGTTTACATCAACATCGATATATATATATATATATATATATATATATATATATATATATATAATATACATACACACACACATATATTCATATATATATATATATATATATTCATATATTATTGTTTAATAATTATGCATTGTTCACTTTATTCATTGATGCGTATATTTCGATGATCATAATATCAACAGAACGCTGTATTTAGATTTTAAAATGCAACGTTTGATAATGTTGATTTGAATATGGAAATTATCAACATGGGCATCAAATAATTATTTTTTGCATTATATTTGAGTATCAAATAATTTAATGAAACGCATTTTTTATTGATGTCTGTTAAACCAAATTTAGTATTTATTGTAAAAAAATACATCAAATCGATAAATAAAACTAATTTAACTATAATATTTGCGGTAATTATTTAATTTATTTAAAGTATATTTTTATGCACATATATATACACACATGCAAGCGCACGCATACACACGTATACACGCACACACGTATCACGCACACACGTATCACGCACACACGCATATATATATATATATATATATATATATATATATATATATATATATATATATATTATACATAAAATTTAACAAAATTCGAATTAGATCCGGCTAAGATAAAAATCACTTACGTATTATAATTAACATATAGAATTACGTATTGTACTAAATTTAACTAAAATATACTTGAAAATATCTATTTATTACACTTTCGGAATTAAATAAGGTATTTCCTATTCGTAAGACTAGTTGTTATTCATCGAATATAAAATTAAAATTATCTTATACAAAGAACATGTGTATTCAACAGTTACGTTTGTAAATTATATAAAATTATACGGATTTTTTTGTGTGAATGTATAATCTAATTATATGTGTAATTTTTTTTGCATTTGTTATATATAACATACATACGTTCATATATATTCATATAATACAGCTACGTATGGGAATTACATTTAATTGGGGATTTCTTCAATTTCAATAATAATTTCACAAGTATTTTATGGGAATGTTTCTTAATTTTATTTATAAATTTAAGTATGACTTTATTATAAAAAAATCTTGTGACGAACATATTGTTTCAATAATATATGTATGTACGTTTTTTGGATTCGATTACTTAACGTGATATTTATTTCTGTTATTTCCATAAGAAATGCATATTGACGATATGTTTATATTTAATTGTACCCTCATGCATACATAAAATCATTGTTATTTTAAAAAAAGTATTTTGCACGAAAAGTTCAAGGTTCAAATTTTTGTGTAAATTGTACATGGGTCCTAAATTGAAGTTGTATCAAGATAACTAACTTGTACTCAGACACAATGAAAATTAATAAAAAAATCTTGTTTTTATTGTAAATAAAAATTAAAAAAGTATATTAGTTGTTTTTAAGATAATGCGTTTATACGTACTCTTCTTAATGTTATATTGTCATGGTCATTGACGGGAAACCGAAATTCTGTGGTCAGATATACTATTTGCCACTAGTCTTCTTCGGTCAACTATTCCAAGGTTAACCATTACTTTTATCTTTAATAACATACTAGCAAAACGATGATGTCAGTTGTTTGTTGAACTTTTGACATGATATATATATATATATATATATATATATATATATATATATATATATATATATATATATAATACAATGTTCGTACAATTACAAGCAAAATTGTTGACACAATAATTGAATTGAGTCGTGAACAACTACTTAAATGTTTCCCTATGAGAAGTCAACGGTAGACAGATTTTTATTTAAAAGTCACGAATTTAACGAAGGTAAAATGTTTGTGTAAAAAAACGAACAGTTAACGTTTTACTATCGTTTTGTTTTGGTTAATTTAAATATTTTTGATTGAGTGGATGCCTTTTTGTATTTTTTTTGTAATTTATTTTTCATATAAAGTTCATTGAAATATGTGTCCAATACTGTTGATATATGAATGAAAGTAAATAAAATTATTTTTTTACAAAATAATTAAACTGCAAATCGATTATATGAAGTATTGTAATATGTATAAACTATGTACTTTATTGATTATCATATTATTATTCATTTAATGTAGATATTATTATATACACATATACATATATCTTCATATTATATAATTACAGATGATGTATTCAATAAATTTATTCTATACTGTATTAAATATATATATATATATATATATATATATATATATATATATATATATATATATATACATACACACACATTGAAATGAAATTGTATATTTGTAAGGAAAATATGTTATTAAATTATTTACATAGAATTGAAATTTTAAAAATAGTATTTGTAAAAAAGAAATAGACAAATAATCAATTTGAAGAATATATTACTATTGTAGTTCTCTATAAATATATGTTTTTATATTAAAATTTTAAACTTACGTAACGTTAAATTAATTATCACGAAAACATTATTATTAAAAATGTTTATTATATATAATAAGATAATAACAAATGTCTTCGTTTTGAACAGTTATATTTTTTAGAAAAAAATCAAATGAATCATATTTGAAAAAATAGTACTTTTGTTAATTTATAATATTATATAATAATAAAATCTAAAATCGTCCAAATTATTTATGTAACTATATTTTTATATTTTAAAACTACATATTTGATTATTATAAATAATTATTTATTGTAAAAAATGTATTATGATTTTGAAATTATTATTGTAAACGATGTATAATTATGTAAACATTTTTGATTTAGTTGATTATTTAAAAACATAAAATATATTTGTTATTTATTACAAATTTGTGGATTTCTTCATTTTACATTGAATAAACGTATAAATTAGGCTATTGATTACAAATTATATATAAATAACATTCCATATTTTCTAAACATTTTTTGTTTTGTATTTAAAATTAGGTTATAGATTTAGATTATTATTACCTTGAACTAAAATGAAAAAAATTATTCAGAAATCGATCTTTGCCAGTATATATATATATATATATATATATATATATATATATATATATATATATATATATATATATATATATATATATATATATATGTTATTTTTTCCTCATGCCTATTTTTATGTTCAATCCTATGTTATGTGTAATCTCTATTACAAATTTTTTGAACTGTTGAGTGACTTAAATTGAACAAATTGTTTATTGCACGTAATGTCTCCTTTTTCACAATGAACAATTGCTAACAATCTAGTATTTACTGACAAATTGTTGCCTGATTTTATTATTTTAGAAAAAATATTTAAAAACACACGTGCTTTACAAAACGTACAAATTTCAACTGCGGACATATCAAATAATGGCTATTCATATTAATTGTCACATAAAAGCATATACAAATAAAAAAAATTGAAAACAAGAAATTTCCTTAAATTTTTTTGTACGAAAAATTATTCTCGTACGTTTTTTGGACATTAAAAATGTACATCTAGTAACTACTTGTAAAGTTAAAGCAATTTAATTGTTTTGTCATATTTGTGTCCCTTAACTACAAGTTAATAAAATTTAGTGAAAAATTTCTAGTCACAAAATTTATACTCTAAATTCACACTAATTTCACAAAAAAGGAGTTTGTATGAAAAAATTTCTCACAGTGTATATGTATGTATATACATATATTAATATATGTATATATATATATATATATATATATATATATATATATATATATATATATATATATATATATATATATATATATATATATATATATATATATATATATATATATATATACATATATATATATATATATATATATACATATATATATATATACATATATATATATATATATATATATATATATATATATATATATATATACACACATATATATTCGATGTATGTGTATGTTTTTATAAATTATATTTTTGTGGGAATGAAAAATTATATTAAAACTTTTAGATTTATTTAATTCCGTAAAAAATAAAAAAAATACATTAAGTGATTAATTTTATATGATTTTTTTGTTATAATTTAAATATAAAAAATATTAATTAAAAAAAATTACTTAACGAAAAAGTTTGATAAGTTCTAATATAATTTCTTGTTAAAGTTTTATTCAAATTGAAATGTAAGGTTTATATACTTATCTAAATTTTTTTATTTCCTTTTTTAATCGTAAATCATTTTTAATATATGTAATTATTGAAGAGAAAAATGCAATATTTAATTTAATATAATTAGGTTCGTTTTCCCCAACACTATATGATAGTAAAAAAATGTTCAATAATTATTTATTGAATACTTTTTATCATCATCAGACCTCGGAGTTTTAAAATCTGATCTCAGATTTTAAACGCATTGTTTTGAAATGATTCCATTGTCATCGAAAGGTACATTAGCTTATATACAAAGAAAGTGAATGATAAATAATTTTTGAACCTTACAATATCTTGTGATGTTGAGGTGATAGTTTATTTGTGTGAAAGTGAAACAAACAGTAATAATTATTGTAGATAAGCTTAATTTCTAAAAAAATCTATGCAATTCGATTTGATGCTTAATTGTAGTTTTTTATCACTGAAGATACACGAATCAGAGACAAGTTCAAAAATACTTTTACTAATGTTATGAATATTTCTATATAAAATAGGAACAAAATCATTTGAAATTTTCACTCGTATTTTTTTCATAATTCTATTAGTATATTTAACAGTTATGTTACTATCCGGGTACACATGTACCCATTTTTGACTTTGCGTTGAACCCAATAAATTTCTGTGTGAAGGATCGTTTTACCCAGTTAGATCCCCATTATTTGGGAAATTTCGAGAAGATTTAGGTATTTATATATATATATATATATATATATATATATATATATATTTTAAAAAGATATTAATTCAAATGACATTTAACTGATATACCCCTCTAATTACTACCCGGGTACACGTGTACCCATAGGTATTTTGTAAAAGGCAGGAATAAATTAAATAAATAAAAAGAGTAAGTAAATACTACATTTTAATTATAGGACTTTATTGTATCTTAAAAAATAAGCCGAAAAATGTCATTTTTAGGAAGGTGATGGACAATTTTTACAAACTAAATATGTCGAAGAATGTTCATCATAAATAGGTTTCTGGCATTGTACACATGATTTGCGAGTCTTTCTTCTCCGTTTATGCGGTGCTGCATGACAAATGCACCAAAAACTAATGACGATTTTATGACCACGTATATCACGTTGAGCTGGAATAGTAGTAGATGTAGAAGCAATCGACGCAGAAGTGGATGCAATTTGTATGCAGGAGATCGACTTCATTATCATGCTCTCAATCGCTAATTTTGTAGATAAGTTTCTTGTAATTTGTACATTGAGGGAACGGTCTTGAATGATCGGAAGACAAAGCTCTTGTCTTAATTATCTTAAAAATACTCGGCGTTGATTTGTCTTTTTCTTGACCATACAGTTATTTTCGAAATAAATAATATATGCTGCAAGAGCTGCAATGTCAACGATATTGAAGAACAATGCAAGTGGCCACCTGTTCGTATGCCTTCTCACATTATAGTGGCCTACTAAATTGTCCATAATGTCTACACCAGATTTGGTTTTGTTATAAAAATGGATTATGTCGGGTTTATTTTTGGGTCGAGTCATTGCGTCGTTGTGATGCATCGATGAGAAAACTATGATGGTTTTATATGTTTTTTTTTTGCACATATGAACATATTGTCACGTTGTCGTTATACCTAAATAACGAAGAATTTATTCTTCGAGATTTTGTCTGTGTCATTTCTGCAGAAATATATTTTTTATTACGTTTCAATGTCCCAACGACTGTTAATTTTCATGATAGTAAATGTCGTGCTAACGGGAGAGTTGTAAAAAAATTATCCATGGTAATATTTCGGCCTGATTCTTTGAACGGAGCCACCAACTTTTTAACAACTCGCTCTCCTAATTTTTTTTCTCTGCCCGATATTGATTGTCCAGTATAAATTTGACCAGTGAGAAGATAGAAGTTTTCCGCATCACAAATCCACCATATTTATATAATAAACGCCGCCAGATATACAAATTTAAGGCCGTAATAATGACATTTTGTAATAGGGTACACGTGTACCCCGGGTAGTAATCAATGTGAAAAATTTCGGGTAGTAACATAACAGTTAAGATATTTAAGGTTATGATAATATATATATATATATACATATATATATGTTATATGATGAACTTAAGCTAATTATTATTTCAATATAATAAAAATTTACTCACCATATGAGGAAATTCTCCATTTTCTGCGTCATCGCCATTAATAATAAGTAGTGTTGGTTTGATTGCTATTTCATTATTATATTCGAAGCATGCTGAAATAAAATGTAATTATTATTATAATATATATATATATATATATATATATATATATATATATATATATATATATATATTAGATAGGTTTAGATTTTTTTTAAGAATAATAAAATTAACAAATTAATTCTTTTTTTTAAAAAAAAAATTTTTTCCAAAAATAATTCCCTTATATAGCTTGGTAATGTAACTAATTCGTTTTATTGATAAAGTACTACCCGTAATTTACTTTGTTAGAATATTAAAATGATAAATTGTTCCCTCTGTATTTCTTATCCATATTTCGATGACTTTGTCATCATTTTTGGTTACAAATATGAAAAATCATCATCTACAGGGTTAAACTAATTAAATTATATTGTCATATATAATATATAAATTAACATATTAAATATCTTTTACAATATTTTTTTAATGACTGTGTTTTAGTTATAAAAATAGAAAATATTTTTTTTATTCTAAAATGTAAACCTTTGTTAATTGCATACATAAGATCTGTTGGCGTTATTAAACTAAAAATTATAAACAGATTAATTATATATATTACAATACTTGTACTTTCAAAGATTAAAATAATAATAAACATTTTTTTAAACTAAAATTTTAAATTGAAATTAACATATAGTATTCTAATTTATTTTAACAAGGGAATCACCAATTAATAATATATTTCATTAAAATATTCAACAATTGCTAATTGTTTTTTATATTACATATATAAATATGCAATAAGAAATTAAGTATGTGTGAATATATATATATATATATATATATATATATATATATATATATATATATATATAGATACACACACTCACCCACCCACACACATACAAACACACCCACACATATATACAAACACATCTACATATCTTTAGATGGAAATAACATTACCTTCACAGCACGGTTATATAAAATCAGATTAATTTTATATATTTGCTTACTGAACATTTTAATAAAAAATGTGGTGTTGGTGTGATACTATTGTGAAAGTTATTAAAATTAAATATTTATTTTAATTGTGGTCATGTATTTATTTTTTATTTGTATTAACTATATTTCATTTTATTAAAAAGGAAAAATTGTAATAATTCTTTTCTGTATAATTATATATATATATATATATATATATATATATATTAATTAGGGTTTTATTGCAGTCAAGCAATGTATATGTTCTTCACCAGTATTAATATATTCAGCAAACAGTAAGTTTGAAAAGAGATAACTGATTTGATATACTGTAATGAAAATGTTTTGTTTTTCTTTTTCTCACAACATTGTTTTGTATTAAAATCTTTTTATTTCTAGTTAAAGGCATGTATTTATTCATTACATTTTTTGTAAACATTTAACCTTGGATTTTAAAATTAATTTTATGCTAATGTACTTTGTTATCTGATCTACTAATAGGATTTTCATATACAACTGAACATATATTAACTTTATTTATGTAGTGGAACAGATCGTGGTAGAAAAATAGGGTTATTTTTAGCATATAGTTATTAATTGTATTAATTTTTTAGTTAGAGATTTATTTCGTATTATGATGAAATCAAATTCCAACTTTTTCATGAAATAATCCTCTATTTTATGTTTATTTCGATAGTTTCATTCGTAGTATATTTTCTTTTTATTTAATTTAGGCTTAAACAATTGGAATGTACGGTTGAATATTTTTATTTCAATGAAAACAAGTTCGAGAACATCTTGTTTTTATAATTATGCTCTTCTATATACTTACATTCACGTAATGTATAATTTAGTTGACTAGTTAACAACTTTGCGGTTTTTTGGGTGTGTTAATGACAACAATTTATTATACTTAGACTAGTTATGAAAGCAAGATGAATTTTGATGATTTTTTTGTACTAGTCTACGGCATATAAAATAATTTTTGAAAAATTTGTACAGTTCTTTTCTTTTTTGCATGTTGTTGAGAAGCGGATATTTCTAGATTTTCAAATAATTTTGTTCTTTTATTTTGCGGATATAATTAATTCTGGCGAAGAACTTCTAGCATATTTTACAGATGTATATGGACGACGATATAATTTTGATGTAGTAATTATTTATTTAATTGTAATTTTATAATTCTAGTAGACATTTATTATTTTTTAAAATTTTATTAGTAATTTAGTGTTTGTTTATAGTTGTGTTTACATATTGATACTTTTATTTTTCATTAAAAATTAAAAATATTTATTTTATAAAATGTTTAAATTTTAATTAAAACATACAAAATAATTTATTATTTGTTTTATAAGGTTTATTTCCAATGGACAAATATTGAAAAAATTAAGAATATTCACAAAAATATAATATGATTAAAAAAACTGTTTCACAAGAAAATTCATATTTCTGTGTATTCAAAATTATACGAAATAAACATTTTTAAAATAATCTCTAGTAATTTGAGAAGTATTTTAAATGTTTTAAATAATTTATTTTAAATTCAGATCATTTTATATAAAATTGGAATATATCTAATAATAAATTAACACATTAAATAATAACATTTATTTTTTAAATACTCGTTTTTAAATCATGTAAAATAATTTTAAAAAATTGATAGCAATAATAATATTGTTAATTTTTAAAAAAATAACTTAATACTTCGATATTAATTCATAGAAAAATATACTTTACACAAATGAATTTTTAACCCCAACACCACAATAATTTAAAGTGTTCAATAATCACTTATTGTTCACTTATTATTTATAATTATATAATTTATAATTATATCGGCTGATGCATTTCGATGGCAACACCATCGTCGTCAGAGCCTTTCTGTCAGAGTCTTTCGATGATGGCGTCGCCATCGAAATGCATCAGTGTGTAAAGTGTGTTTGTGTAAAGTGAATTAGCCACAGTTCCAAAACAACCAACAAATATACTTATTACAAATATTAAATTTAAAGAAAATATTTATCGTATTTCATATAAATGTTTAAGATATATGCAGTTTTTAAAAAATTAACCCCTTGACAAAAATATATTTTAATACATCTTTGCTAGAATTTCTAACAATTAAATATTCTATTAAAAATCAGTTTTGGTTTTAAAAATGTAATTTTTATAAAAATGTAATTTTTTTTGCGAATATTTTAAAATTGTAAATATAATAAAAATGTAACTCACCTAATTGACTTTTACTTATATTTGTTAATGGAGATGTTTTTTCAGTTATATTTACTGGACCTTGTTTATTGTCAAGCACATTAATTTCTGTAATTGCTTCAATAGGCAAGGCTTGTGTAGAAGATAGAGTTTCACTAAGCGATGAATTTTCTTCATCCCAAACTGGACCAGTTTGTGAATCAGTTACTTTTTTATTCTCTGCTACAGCTAAAACTTCCTCTGGACAACAGACAATTTCATCGATTGCAGAAAATCCACATCTTGGCAAAGTGTGTCTTCTTGTTAACTTTAACATTGCTATAGCTGTTGGACATTTGTATATTATTTTACATACTCCTGTTTTTGTACTATCTATCTTGCATCCTGTACTAGCTGAAAAAAGTAAAATTTTAACTATTTATTTAATTCTATTTAATCCTTACTATATATATATATATATATATATATATATATATATATATATATGCGCCTATGTGTGTTGTCTGTGTATGTGTGCGTCTGGGTATGAGTGTATATTTCTAGTTTACATATATAAAAATTAAAATAATAGTATCATTTTTAATGAAAATGATTATTTTGGTCTAAGATACAAATTATTTTTTGTTTCATTTACTTAGATTCTTTCTTTAATTTATTTATCTACATATTTCTAGCATACTTGTTTATTTATATTTTATTTTTATATAAAAAAACTATTGTATAAATTCATATTTTACAGTACTTCTAACCCCCAAACAATTAATCATTCAAGAGAAAAGGAATGATTAATTATTTTATAAAAATATCTGCCCCAATTAACCTTTTCATCATTCTTTTAGAATGATTTATTATTAAAACATTATTAAAAAGTATTATTTTTAATTTTAAAATATTTTTTTTATCAAAAACTTTTAATTTTTGTGTTACTTATTTTGCATTTATACATATTTGAGATTTCTTTCTTTCGATATACTATATAGAATTTATATAGAAAAGTGAAGTGAAATAAGTTTTAATATAAAGGATTTGTTTAATAACAGAACATAATCTATTTTTAAATTATTTTATACAAAATTCTTTACAAAATCTAAGACTATATAAATGTAAATTATTAAAAAGACTTATATTATTATATTTTGACGTTCGATTAGTTTAGATGTTTTTGTTGAAATAACAATGACATTTATATATTTTTGACATGACAAAAGTGATATTTATATTTTTTTAATTTGTTACAAAAGTTTTATAAAAGATGTAATAGATAGTAATATATATAAAGAGTTATGTTAGGTTTACTTGAATTTTCTATTAAGAAACAAATGTAAAAATAACAGGTGAATATAAAATTCAAATTAGTAAATATAAATAACAAAAAAAAAAAAACTATGTAATGGATTTCAAGATGAGTTTCCTGTAATTAAAAAGTACATTGTTTTGTTAAAAAAAACAAAACAAGAAAAATATATCTTCATGTTGTATTTTCCGTCTATTTATTAAAAAAACCTTTTGTGAATATTTTTTTGAAATATTTCCTCAATTGTTGTTTTGATCAAGTCTTCAGATAGTAATTATAAAATATACGTAGATAAATTAACTTAAATATTTTTTAATAAAATTTTATTAAAGAATATCCTTATTTAAGAAAATCCTTAGATAAATTAATATATAATAATAATATTTGTATAAATATATTGATGTTTTTGACAATTTTAAATTTTATAACTAAAACACGCACTTTTTTAATATTAATGATTATATCAATTATTATATTTGAGAATTGCATTTTTTTAAAAAAAGCTATTTATATAAGCTAATTACATACAGAAAAATATGAGTTTTTAAACAAAATGTTTTTAAATTTAAACGGTTTATTTACTTTACTATAGTGTTTTTCAACGGTTTACTTAGAATATGAAAAATATAAATACTACATAGAAATTTAATTACCTTCATGTTTAAAAAAAGTTGAGTAAATAATTTGCAGGTATTATTTCTAATTTAATATTCTTTAAACTTTAAATAGTAAATATATATACATATATATATATATATATATATATATATATATATATATATATATATATATATATATATATATATATATATATATATATATACATACACAATATGTATTACATAAAATTCTAGCCTTTTTAATTGACATTTAAATACTATATATAAGATGAAACAAAATAATAACCATGAGAATATTACACAATAAATTTAAGCCTTTTGCAATTGTCAATTTATTTTTATTTTATCGATTTATTATTGACCTCAAGGTTTTTTTGTGGTTTAATCATTTTATGCGTGGATTTCATTTTGAATAATTCTTATTTGTAAAGTTCATACATTTTAATATGTAATAATTGACAATTGACTTTTAATTTGAAATAATTTAAAAATTATACGAAACTTCATCAAGAAATCATAATCACTTCTTTATAATTTTGTATTATAATTTTTAACTATGACTAAATTCATTTTTTACAAATAAATCGTTTCTCCTAAGTTTCAAGATTTGATAATGGTGTTCAATAATTACTATTGTAAATAAAAGTGTAAAGAATTACTTTTTTACATGTGTATATTTCAGAACGATGTCAATATTTTCAAAGTAATAACTTAATTTTATGAATATGAAATTCCATATTTTATGAATTAGAGATGATTGAAATTGTCTTCAGACTATATATAAACGAATTTGGTACATAAACGAAAAAGTTAATATTTATTAGACAATTTAATACAATTTTGAACTTTTGAGGTATGAATTTATTTATTAAAAAAATAATTCATACAAATATATATATATATATATATATATATAGATTTTTTATTAAAGTACATATTTCCCATAAATTATCGTTATTATTAGTTTATAATACTTTCAATATTAGTCTAATTTTTAATAGGGAAATAAAAGGATCATAAAAGAAAAAGGAAATGATCATAAAAGGAAAATTTAAAAATATTTAATTATACATATATAGGGTTTTCCATAAGCGCTTCAGGATTCACTTTTACCTATATATATATATATATATATATATATATATATATATATGTATATATATGTATACATATCTAATGATTTCTTATTAACGTATTATTTCATATGAAATAATATGTTAATAAGAAATCATTAGATTTTTTTATTTATAATTGTAAAATAGGGTTTTTAAAGATTAAAATGATTCAACAACTTGAAATCAAGTGACAAAATGTGAGTATATCTGGATTGAAAATAATATTAATTATAGAATCATCCAAATATAACACTTAGATTTGTGTTTTATTAAAAAAAATATGTTTATAGGGTGGTGTATAGAGGGACATGTGAATAATTCCGTTTGTTTCTTTTTAATAAAACACAAATCTAGGCGTCGCATTTCAATGACCCTATATAAAAAATGAATTTAGAAAACAAGTATGTAGAACTGATATACTACTAGAAATAAATGGTATGAAAGAACTCTATATGTATAATGTATTTTAAGAATAATAGAAAACATATTTCACAAGTTGGAAATTGAGATTCAAAAATATTAGTATTCTAAAGAATATAAAATAAGAATATTGTAAAATTTAATTTGAAACTATGATGAATTCACTTTTACACAAATGAGTTATCACTTCCAACACCGTAAGATATTAAAGTGTTCAATAATTACTTATTGTTCACTTATTTTTTTTTATAAAAACAATAAGTTAATTCACATTTCGTTGACGATTTCATCATTGTAAGAGTTATGTGTTATAAAATCTAAGCTGATTTAGTTTAAAAATCTAATTTCGATTTTACAATACAAAGCTCTGATGATTATGACATCGCCATCGAAATGTGTATTAGTTTATTATTTTTATAAACAAACAAAGTGAGCAATAAGTGATTACTGAATATTTTATGACATCTTATTGTGAGTTGATAATTCATTTGTGTGAAATTATTAAATTTGTTAGATAGAAGTATAAAACATTAGATTTTTCCAAATAATGAGATTACAACTAATGATTATTCAGCAATTAAATATTTAGAGTTTAAGGTATATTTTGATTATTTAATTTTAATTATACGTTTTTAAACATTTAATACTTAATTAGTATACATTATTTGTGAAATATTTGTTGAAGGTTTTCTGATATCCTTAAATAATTAATATACGAGTACATATTTTATACAATTAATTGGAATTTTTTCGTAATTAAACATCGTGCTTACTATCATTTCAATATTCGTATATATATATATATATATATATATATATATATATATATATATATATATATATATATATATATATATATATATATATATACATATACAACATCACTGAAGTGGATGTGAGCAGAGCACATACTAATAAAAAATGGCAGTAGGTGAATAAAAATCATTATAGAATAGAGACTAAGAAATAAAAGCATACAAAAAGAGGCTTCATCAAAGATGGAGTCATGAAATTGTGAAGTATAATACAGGTGAGAGTTGAAACTAACAGGAAAAAGCGGAGTATCTCGTTTAAAATGAGTCATTAGCATTTGTTGATGTTTTCATCTTACAATGGATCAATATAAACTTTGATGATGATGCAATATGTACATATGTGTGTGCATGTATCTATGCAAACTTTATTGTACAAATATATAAAAATATATTATGTTCACTTAAAAATTTATTCTAAACACATATTTCAAACTTATAATATTTTTAATTTATACTTGTCTTTAAACATATTCTTAAAGTATGTTGTTTAAAATTTGATTTTATTGATCTCTTTTTTAAAAGTACGTGCTCTTAGTAAAATTTATTTCAAATCAGAAATACTATGTTATAATTACAAGTATCAAAAAAGTAAACTTTTATGTTTCAAAGTATTATAGTGAGATTATTATATTGAAAACTAATATGAAAATAAAATAATTTTGTTTTCATATTTTATTGAAAATGCGATAAATGATTCATTTAATCAATAAAAATACTTGTTATAAATGAAAATTAGTTGAGTGTTAATTTTAATTGTTATTTTTATAACGCCGGTAATAAGTCAGTAACTATACTAAATTAAAATTTCTGTATTTTTGCATACTTATTATTAAAACAATTTTAGTGTATTTTTAAATTATATAAAACTGACTTAATATATTTGAAATGTAAAAGATAGTGTATATGTATATATATATATATATATATATATATATATATATATATATATATATATATATATATATATATATATATATATATATATATATATATATATATATATATATATATATATATATATGAATTTATTGAAACTTGTTTTTATTTTTCCGCGACCTTGCATCACTCATGAAATTCAACGTAATATAAGGTATGTCGTCGAAAAATCTCAAACTTTTGTTTAATTTATGCGGTTTTATTATAATTGTATACTTCTTTAAATTATTTTCTGTGCGGTTGTTGTGTTATTAAATCAACATTATGATTTGTTTCAAAAAAATGCAAGTTCCGGCTAGTATTAATATATTCATATTTAGTAAAATTATTTCATGAATTAAGAATAATTTAATTGTATTTTTCTAGTTTTAAATATTTGTCTATAAATTTTGCTACTAATTAATTATTATTTTCAATAAATTACCTAGCATTCATAATTACAAAGTTTATCTAAAAATCGATATAAAAAATAAATACTATGTATAAATTAATTTACATCAGAATAAATTTAAAAAGTAATATAAAATACAATTAATTTAAAAGTACTATAATTTATTTTTTTCTATTAAAATATTTTTTTAATCTAAATAACCACATTTAGTATATAAATTTTACATAGTTTTTAAAATACATTCATATGTATTTAGTTTCTTTTGATAGTTAATTTTAAGAAAAAAATTAATTTCCTTATAATTTTCTTAATAATCGTTTTCCATTAATGTTATTTAAACTCTTTAAAGAGAATATTAATTTATGTCAATAACCTTTTAAGCTGATTATAATATTTACTCGTTATCAATAAAAAATGTCGTGGTTGTGAATAATAAACGTGGTTTTTAATAGAACATATGTCAAGACATCATAATTAATTCTTCTTAAGATGAGACTATTTATGAAGTTGATATCAATTAATGACAATTTTTTTAAAAATTTTCCTTTTGTATAGAGTCGTATGGATTTAAAGGTCGTGAGATTTAGAAAACGATTGAGTAAAACAAATTATATTTAAATATTGAACGAAATAATATCATGTAATACTAAATGAATATCAAAAAATAGCAAGATTCTGATTTATAAATTTAAAAAATTATTATAGTTATATCTTTATTATTTATTAAATTAACAGGGTATGTTATATATTAACATTTTAAGGAAGATTAAAAACTGAATTATTAATTTAACACATTGTATGCGGGCAACGTCTCGACGACATCTTTTGCATACTATTACTAGAGCGCGAAAGACGTAGTCGAGACGTGTTGCCCGCATACGATGTGTTAATACCATTTAAGGAATTTGCTTTATTAAAATTGCTAAAGATATAAAAAGTATATTATTAAAAGGAACATTAACCCTTATCGGACGTTAGCATTTTGTACTTAACTTTCCGCTAGGTCGAAGATATATTTGAGTGCTTATTGTAAGAGAAGAGTAACTAAGGTCACTTGATATGAAAAGATAGTTTTGTGCATAAAAATATTTATATTTACACTTTAAATCTTCACATTTTATTAAAGTGTAATCTTCAAGCTTAAATGTTATTTATAATTTTTCAATATGTGATATTTTTTTAAACATTTTCCTACATGAAGAAATGGTTTTCTGTTACAAGTTTCGCAGAAGTATATAGTCGTCTTTCTTCCTCCAGGTAATTTCCAATTGGAACATACAATGCAGTCATTATACTTCCCTTGGGAATGAATTGCAAGATATGCAGCTTCGTCACAAGAATTATAATCACTTGCCGAATATTCAAAATTTTCACATATTTCACTACAACTATCACTGTTACTTCTTATATTGCTATAGTTTTCTTTATTCATTTTTGGAGGGATGAAATATTATAATATAAGTAAAATAATTGCTGAAATATGACAGAACGTGTTGTCTGCTATCGAGTAAGAATTAAACTATAAAAACATATAGTGTGTACATTCAGCAATGAGAACGTTGTTACTTATTCAGTCATGTCACCTCGCACGTGACATACGACTGATAGAGCAAAGTTGTAATGTCACGTCAGAGGTGACATATGACCGATAAGGGTTAATATTATCTAAACAAAATTACGAACATAAAATTATTTGAACACTATACCATCCGGAAACATAAAAATATGTTTTTGTCGATTGTTTATGAAATGTCAGAGACGTATAAAGTTTTGAGTACTGTACATTAAATGCTTGCGATACATAAATATGTGTTGCAATATATATACGTTAAAAATAATATTTCTTATCGACTAGATTAATACTGCGTACTTTGATAATATTCATAACAAAAGATAACAGTAAATTTCAATCTCCAATCTTACAATTTCCAAATATTTCTTTAAATCGTTTTCAAATATTTTATCGCTTTAAAATATGCCGGCTACATGCATCAATTTTCGCGCAAACAGTCCGGACCGTAATGTGTTAACATAATATTTCAATATTTACATTGATTTTCCATTTTACTTTAAAAAGGTTTTTGTGCCTTTTGTCAGTTACAATAATTTCATAAATTCAAAGCGCAATAACAATAATAAGGAGATCTCTGTTAACAAAAATAGGGAGAGTAAAGAAGAACAAAGCAAATAAATAAATAACAAATATATATATTAGACGAAATAAGAATAGTAGAATATAAAAATGGTAATTAGTGTGATAAGAGTTAACTAAGAAATCAATGTATCAATAACATGAAATATTATATTAATCAACAGTAAATATATCTAAAAAAATAAAATCGAATGAGATAAAAATAAATTGATATGAGAAAGTGCATTCATATTAAATCACACATGCACACATGTAGTTTATCACTTAATTTTGTTGTTATAAATCATTTCAATTTTTTTCATTTTCACATTATTATGCATATTTTTCATATATATATATATATATATATATATATATATATATATATATATATATATATACATACAACATATGTACCTATATTTATAATGATACGTATGTTTATAAAAACATAAAAATGAAATAATTAACTGTAAATAATATGAAACGCCTCTAAGTGATTATAAACCAGATGTAATTTAGGAAATTTAAGATAGCATAGAAATAGATTTTTTAACCTTGCGGAAGGTAATGTTTTTGTATGTATACAATAACATATACCTATACATTTTTGTTGGAAATCCCTCAATGACATACCTCATTCGTATAATCTCAAAGTAGAATAGTAGTGCGACTCATGAGGTCTTTACACTATTCTATTAAAATAGTAATTTATTTTTTTAACACATGAAATAGTATCATCAAATAAAGAATAGTTTGTAATGAGTGCATTTTTTGTAATTTTTGAACAAATTCTAATTTGATATAAATAGTTGTTATTAAAAAAATATAGTACGTATTTAAGAAAAGTATCTTTTATTAAAAAAGAATATGACTTTGTTATGAGAAAATTAAATACCCTGTAGGTATTATTTTAAAATACTTCAATGACTAATAAGTATTTGACAAACTTAATTCTCTTCAGAAAATTGTGTGTTTTACACACACACGTATTTATTTTTACATATGTATGTATATGTGAACGGTAATATTTTATGTACACAGAATTGATTTTTTTGATTAATAGTCAATATAATTTAATTGAAAGTAACCAAAACGATTGATGTTTTTTTTTTAATATTTTTTCTTGACATTAATTTCTATACTCTGTTAGTGTTCATGGTCACCCATAATGAAGTTCATGGACGATTACAAACAATACATGATTCAATTACTATCTTTTTTATGATTTCTACATTTTCCGAAAACAATTCCTCCTAGAATATTACATTTGATTGGTGCAGAATTTTTTTTTAATATGTGATCATGTCAAACAACATTTAATAATGATTGATTATTATGATGCGTCATTTTAATAAATAATATTTTCGTAGTTTGTATTCCGTAATATATCCATATCTCATGTAAGTGCAATATATGAGTTTGTATTTATTTATTTATTTATATATTTATATATATATATATATATATATATATATATATTTATATATATATATATATATATATATGTATATAATAGTTCCATTGCAATATTAATGATATTAATTTATTCCGATCATGAATGATTACCGTCAAATTTTAATGATTGCGGATAAATATCATACACGTTTGCAAGTATCACTGGAGGAGAAGCGAGCAGAAGGCGAAGCCTCCTGATATATATATATATATATATATATATATATATATATATAATAAAAATTAATAATATTAAAGAATAAATGATGTCAACTATTTTTTTATTGAAGAAATAAGAATTAATTCATATATGTATATGTACTGTATGTATATATATATATATATATATATATATAATATATATGTGTATGTATGTATGTATGTATGTATGTATGTATGTATGTATGTATGCATGTACATGTATTTTTTCAATATTCTCTCTATAGTTTTACATGTGAAAATTATTTATAAAGATTTAAATTAATATAATTTAAAATAATAATTGTTTTTTTTATTTTTTTTTAGAGCGAAAAAGTTTCATGAAATTATTTTGTACAGTGAATTTGTATTATTCATGTTTTAATAGGTGTACTGAATTCTACATTATATACTATAATCAAATTGATATTATAATATAACAATATTTGCCGGCAAATATAAATAAACCAATAACAACGAAAAATATAAATGAAATACTAACCAGTATCTATTGGAAATGCAAAAGAAGCAACGAATGATATTAACGAAAATAAAATTAAGCACTGGATGTTTAATAAACTTAAATCAAACATTTTCACAATTAACGCACAATTTTTATGAACAAATTTAAACAATTCACATGAAGCACTTTTATAAATAAAACAAATTGTATTTGTTAAACGATATAAAAATTAATCAGTTTCGTAAATTATTTTGAATTTTTTTTTAAATATTAACGATCGAATCGTTTCAAGTATACGTACACCTTTCACGTGCAGGATACAAACGCGTACTGATAGAATTTAAATAGTTGCATTTTTAATTTATACCTTTTACAATATCAAATGACGCACCAAACTATATCACTTCACCGCGAGACTTCAACTAAATTTCCGCGCACGTTCATTCAATACATCTAACACATTAGTGGTCTTTCATCTTTGTTCCGTACATTGGAAGTTCATTGAAACATATAAAAAAAGTTTACAAACAGTATGCTCGGGTTTTTTAAATTTAATGTTAACAATGTAATTGTATTTTAATATCGGTTTAAGATATAACAGGAAGCAGTAATAAGGTATATGTATTTTTGTTGCTTATTTAATATATTTTACAGAAAGATTAGATTTTGTAATTAATAAGCGTACTGATTTTATATTAAAGTTAATATTGTCAATAAAAAAATATTTTATTTTATTTAATGATTAAAATAGTTTTATATCATATGATTTAAATAGTTAGTGATTATTTTTACAATATATTTCAGTTTATTTTATTATATAATTTGAAAAAAATAGTTTTAAAAACTTGAAATATTTAAACAAGTTATCTTAAACAATGAGTCAAAGAATTTTTTTTATAACATACAATAATTTTGAAGAAGAAAGATTTTAAAATTGAAAAGTTTATCGTATCTTCAAGATTACATTATTATACATTTTTTTTAAAAAAATAGATATTTTTATTGAATATTCATGTTTTTAATATAAGAAAATATAAATATTAATTTATTGCTTAAATTAACTCACTAAATTAATATAAAGATAAATGAAACACATATAATAATTAGTCAGTAATTAAAATAGTCTATTTTTTAATATTAGAAAAGTATAAATTAGGAAAACAAATTATTAAAAATAAGAAATAATTATTTAAATGTTTTTTTTAAAAAAAATTTGTTCATTATGAAAAAAGTAAATAAATTTGATAACATTTATTTTCCGATTTTTATTTATAGAAAATATATATCAAACTATTATAAAATAAAATATATAAATACTATTAAGTGTACTAAAAAATCAGTTATATTTTTACTTCAATATTAAATATCATTTATATTTTTTGAAAAACTACTATTTTATATTTCATTATAAGTTATTGATTTATATATTTCGATAAGTGTATTTTATAATATTAATTCATGTTTATTTTTATGAATTAATAAAATAAACAATCATTATTGTTCACTCATAGTATTTATTGTTAAATACCTTATCGATAATTAATTTATAATTTCTATTTTATTAAAACATATTTTTATTTGTGCAAAAATTGATATTTGTTTATAACGTATATTTATTTGTTATTCAAAACATTATAGAAATGATCATATTTTTTTCTAATTTGATTTTCATTATTTTAAATTTTAATTTTTAAAATTCATTAATTTATTATGTGAAAATATATTTTTTTCAAAAATGACATTTAAAATCTCTTCAATTCAAATGAGCAAATTTATTAACGATTTTAAACTTAATAGCATGATAAATTATAATAAAAGTGTGAACAAAATGCAATTAAAAAAACTTAAAGCAATAAGTAGAAAACAATTACTACAAGATATGAAAATAAAAAATATTTTTATGCGTTACAAAAGGTTGAAGCATTAAAAAAATAAAACAAATTGTTCGGAAAATTCGATAATAAAGGCGAAGTAACTTAATAACAAAAAAGAAAGAGAATATTCACAAAAGTTTAAAACAGGATTATGGAAATATTATGCGAGAAAAAAATGATAAAAATTATGATCTGTGCTTCTTGATGAAAAAAGTGAAGAGTATGTTCTAAAATATTGTAAAGGAGGTTTGAGTGTAAAAAACACATTTTTAGAAGTGAAAAAGTTAGTTATTAAAATTTTGATAAGATTGATTTTTAGGAGGAAAAATACTAAAATTTACAAAAAACTGTCATAAAGAAATACTGTCCATGTAAAACAAAGTAATACGTTAAAATAATAAATTATTGTAGAAAGATTTATAAATTAAATTATATTTTATTAATAAAATTAAAAAACTAATTTGTTAATATATATATATATATATATATATAATTGACTTTAACGTATATCAGTGTATAAAATAATTGTATGAAAAATAAATGAGAGGGTATATTATACCCTAGTAATAGTGGTAGTATGTATTAATACATACTACTACTAGTATTGCTATTATTTTTAAGTATGGATAATTTTATTCTAAGGGTGATACTATTGTATGTAAATTTTGAAAATCCTAATTGTAGAATTTAGTAAACTGGCATTGAATTTAAGATCAAAATCAATTACATATCGTAATATTTTACAAAATAATTTAAATACCATGCAAAAATTGATTGATACAGTAATGTTTGTAAACATTAATATTTTAGTTAATAAAGAATTTGACGAATACTAGTTATTACTACTGAATAATGAAGTAGAGTTAATAACTGATATTTATACATAGGTACTTTACCAAGTTTGTACATAATTTTATGTGTAGAGTAAAAATCAATAATTATATTTATGTATTTATACGAAATTTAGTAAGTTAGAGTATAAAACACAATAAATAAAATTGTACTTTTGTGAATAAACATAATAAAACTAAGAATAAGTATTATATTAAATTTTTAATGAAACTGAAATAAAATTCTTATTAGAATTTAAGTTTATTACAAGAAGTTTGTGAATATTTTTTGTTTCATGCAAGAATTTCTTTAGCCGAGAAAAATATTTAGTAAGGAAAAATAATTGAATTTAGATGAATATTGTGATTGAAATTTTACTCATACTTCAAAAGTGGTATGATTTGAATATTCTTCTAGAAAGAAATTATGTTTTGTTTAAATTAAAATTTAAAAAATATAATACATTTAGTATTATAATCAGATAATTGGATTAAGATAATTTAATTTTTTATCAAGTGCTCACTTACAGTGATTTACTTTTTTAGCAACAAATAAATAATTACGTTTAAAAATTCATTTTACTCATTTCATTTAGCATTATGTGAATTGTTAAGAAACCTGGTTACAAAGAAATTATTTTTAAAGAATTCAGGATGTGTATGTATATATAAAGTGGATGATTTGTTTTAAAGATAATGAAAGAATAATTTCAGAAGTTTTAACAATGAGAACATTTTAACTAAAGCGATTGAAAAATATGATTATTTCATATATGTATAATTATACTCTAACGGAAGTTTTTTTATCTATAAGATGTCATTTTTAAGTTTATTTTAAAATGTTTTTCTTAAAAAAAAATGGTCATTATTCGTTTTGGAACTCTACCAAATTTTCTTTGAAATATATGAATTATCATCTCAATATTACAAGACATTGTAAGAGATTTTATTAGATCTACTGAAAAGTTCTGTCCGTTTTTTGAGTAAAAGAAAAGAATATTTTTTATATTGTTTTTTAAATATTTAATTAACAATGATTTTTATTAATATTAACAATTTTTTCTCATCCTAATGGAAGCTTTTAAATTCTTCTCTGATAAAATCACTCGTCTCTAGAAGCTAAAAACTCATTCAATACCTTTTGCACATCTCAATGTTCATTAATTTTTTTTCGTATAAAATTTTTTATAAAGTCAAAAATAAATAGTAACAGAAAGTGCTATATTTAGAAAATATACTGAATGACTTAAAACCTTCCAATTAAATTCCACTGCTTTTTTCTGGACTGTTAAATAAATATTTGGTCTTGCATTGTTATGTTGTAAGATAAGTTGCTTGCTATTAATAAAAGCCGGACTTTTTTTACATTGATCGTTAGAATTATCCACTTGTTGACAATATTTTTCAGATTTAATAGTTTCTTTTCGCTTTAAAAGTTTATAATAAATTGGTCTTCTCATACCCCGCCATATAGATAATATTCTCTTTTTTTTATTTAAACTCTGTTTAAATATTGATAGAATGAGTTGTCTGGCTTTTCAGTATGCTCTTTTCTTCACTCCATTTTCATATGTAATCCACTTTTTATCTCCAGTTATGAAGCACATCAAAAATTGTTCGTTTTTACTGCGTGAAAGTAGAAACGAGTAAACGTTTACATGATCCTACCTATTTCCAGCAGTCAATTCATGTGGTATCCATCTTTCATACTTGTATACATTTTTGATGTAAAAAAATGGGCCTTCCAAAATGTTGTGAAAAATATTATCATCGATCACAGAAAGTCTTCTAGAGCGCAGGTCGCCTTTAAGGTTAAATCTTCATTTTAAAAAATTCTCGAACTATCTTCGACATGTCTTTTTAGATACTACGTTTAATCCCAAAAACTTTTATCAAAGTTTTAATGTATGTATCTACAGCATTTTATCTTTGTTGATTATTCGTATAGTGCCGGAAATGAACCCTATCAACAGATATATTTCTTTCACTATTCCTTAGCAAATACTGTTGATAAAATATTTGTTTTAATGTACATTGAAGACAATAAATAATATAAAGTATAACGGTAAGAAGTATGAATCATAAACTTTTTATTAAAACACTTCTATTTTATTAAAATAACTGTATGCTAAGCGGACAGAACTTTTAGGTAGATTTAATGTAATGCAGCGTTCTGACATTGATGACATTGCCATCAAAATGAATATCAAGTTTGAATCAAATAAAAGTAACAATAAATAATTCTTGAACACTTTTACAATATCTTGTGATATTGGGATGATAATTTATTTGCGTGAAAAAAAATTGTTTCATACTACAAGACTTAAATTTTATTTCATATTATTCAAAAATTATATATGTATATTTAATCTAAACTATCAAAATATGATATTTTTCAAAATATATTTTTTTAAATAATCAATAAAGTTATTGAACTATTTAATATAAGAAGTAATGTGTAGAAAATGGTAAGAGATAACATTGTTAAATTCTTTTCCTTATAAAGAACAGTTAATAATGTCATTTTCCTGTTACATTTTTAAATGGAATTGTAATTATTTTTATCCATTACATCGTTGAAAATATAAAATATGATATGAAATATAAAGTAAAATAATTAAAAACTAATTTAAAATTATCTTTAATATCAGATATTATTTATTTAAAAATTATTTTTCCAAATCAAGTATCCTAAAGAATCAAATATTTATATAGATTAGAAAAATATTATTAATTTTACTTTTAAAATAATTTGTAACATAAAAATATATGTAATAATAAAAATATTTTGAGAAGTGATTAATCATAAAAAAATTCTAAAAAAATATACAAAGCATAATGAATTTGTTTATAAATAAATCTTATAGATTATTGTATTCATTATATCACAAGTAATAAGTTTATTTTACATGTTCATTTAATTTTCGATTTCGATGATTTGTTAATAATTTTATGTATTTTTATTTTACATATTGTACACATATTCTAGTAAAAATCTTATGTAAAAAAACAAAATTCTAAAATTAATGATTTTGCAGAACAAAACAAAAGAAAATCAATTTCTGAAAATTAAAACTTAATTTAAAAAAAAAATTGTTAACCACAACAATCGTCACAACTAATTGTCGTATTTTAATGACGTGTATTTCCGCACCATTTATTCCTTTTAAAGTAAACAAACTGTTTCTTATACACGCATTGTTCTCTTTTACCATTCTATTTCATATTTTTCACGTGATTATTGGTAATTTCAGGAAATGACGTGTCATTAATAATAATTTCAAAAATGACATTTATATCGCGAATCATCTTCCTATATTTATAAGATGCAATGTCATGGTTATATGATAGGGGGTTTACTTGTATTACTTGTGGTTAATAGAAGTGTATGAAGTTACAATTCTTCCTCAAGTCATCCAACTTTTTACCTGTTGATACTGTCCCTCACAGGTTTGATTTCGTTTCGACTAGAAATCTTTAGATACTCAAATTTAATTATGGTAATTTATACCCATTCATATTTTTATACACGCGTATGTGTGTGTGTGTGTGTGTGTGTGTGTGTGTGTGTGTGTGTGTGTGTATATATATATATATATATATATATATATATATATATATATATATATATATATATATTAAACATTATTTTAATTGGTTTTAATAAAAAATTAGCAGAAAATAATTTTCAAAAAATGAAATTATTTAATTATTTAAAAGAAATATTACTTTGAATTTTAAAAAAAAATCTTTATTGCCATTCCATTGAGTTACAATAAATTAAATTGATTTTTAAAATAACAATTATAAATTATAAAAAATAAACTATTATAGAATTAAAAAAAATAACTTATTGAAAATTTCGAAGTAATTAGAAAAAAAATTTTTAAATTGAATTTTCTCAAATTACAGCGAATAAATTTATCATTTTTTATTTGAAAATATTTTTTACATTAATTTAATCGATAAAAAATTATGAGTTATTTAATAGAATTATAGTTATTTGCTGCTTTAGGTGTTATTTATAATGAATAAAAATATTTACACAACATTTATGAAATATTTATTAGAATTTAATAATTTAGTACTTTTTTGTGAATCAGCCAAATTTTATTTTTTTTTAAAGAAAATTAATGAAGTATGAGATAAATAAAATATTAAATAAATTGAAATTCTCCTATAATAGTAAACTGTTGTTGCAAACATTGATATTTTTTTAAAAAAAATCTAATTATTTAATTTCATATACTCGTATCTGTATGTACGTATGTATGTATGTACGTATGTATGTACGTGCGTATGCATGTATGTACGTATGCATGTATGTACGTATGCATGTACGTATGTATGTACGTACGTACGAATGTATGTATGTATGTATACACACACACTGATGCACATAAGTCATGGCACACATAGGTAACATAAGCAATTTAATGATGTAATTCAATGAAGTCGTTAAATTAAAAAAATGTTTAATTGAAAATAAATATAATATCCATTATATTTATTTTTAATTAAATATCTTTTTTTAATTTAACGATTTCATTGAATTATATCAATAAATTTTTTATGTTACCCATGTGTACCATGACTTATGTGCGTCATTGTATATAAAATTGGAAATGAAATCAGAATAATAAAAATAAAGTTATATGTTAATATTTTTTTTAAATATGTACAAAAGAAAATATTTTTTTACTTTTTATAAACTTAATGTTTATTATTCAATAAGTCAATTAACAAAAAGCAATATGGTTTTATTAGAGTGATGTTAATTAATTCCTATTCTAAGTAAATGTTATAATATGAATTCAGTATATTATTTTTTATTAAATTAATTAATCTGAGTAAATTAATTTCATAAGTAAGTCATAAAAATATTCGTTTAGCAAAACAGATGACGTATTTACGAGATCTGCAATATCTGTAAATAAATAAGAATTATCTATAAATATCTGTGCTTAGCTTTCATTTATAAGTAAATTAATTGTATTCGTTTGTCATGCATTTACAATTAATTAAATATTTAACAAGTAACATTATGTATATATATATATATATATATATATATATATATATATATATATATATATATAAAAGGTACAATGAACAGTCTGATCGGGGAAGAACCGTGCTGAGTTGTCGCTCTCACTGTCACGGTTACTAATGAAAAAAGATATTAATTTATAATCATACATTCACATACATTTGTAACCGCACGCATAGTTCTTAAATTAATTTCCTGTTTGTCTACTTTTTTACGTATCTATTTTACAATATTGAATCTATATACTATTTTTTATGTATAAATACACTGACGTGCATAAGTCATTGTCATATATGTAACATAAGCAATTTATTGATATAATTCAATGAAGTCGTTAAATTAAAAAAATAAGTATTTAATTGATAACAAATATAATATTCATTATATTTATTCATTATATAATATTTATTTTCAATTAAATATATATATATATATATATTAATTTAACGATTTTATTGAATTATATCAACAAATTGCTACGATTGTCAAACACAAAGGAATAGACCGATATGGCTGAAATTTGATGTGTGTTCTTCCAAGAGGTGCTACTAATTAAAAATAACCTCGATATGCACCAGTGGTGCCATCTTTCGGAATTTACACGGACTTATCAAACGACCTCGTATGTTAACCATATGGTAATGACTTATGCACGTTTGAATATATATATATATATATATATATATATATATATATATATATATATATATATAAATAAATAAATAAAATGGCTCTTATGCAACATTATATTATTAATATTATTTTTTCAATTTACTCTTCATTCAGTTGTATAATTTTAATTTTAAAATATTGAAAAACGTTATTTTTCATTTTTTGAACAAAGTTTTATGCCAAAAAATGACTTCATATATTTTTCTCAAATTAACCGCTTGTTTCTTATTAACTGTACTGTACTAATATTAAATTATATTCAGTCTACCAATTTTTACTTACTTAATCAAAATTTGAGTTCAGTTCTTCATATTTACAATAAAGAAATTATTCTATAAGTTAATACTATTGCTTTCTTTGCATTCTATTTTTAATTTATGTACCTAACATTTCAATGGTACTTCATATACACATATAGTTAATTTGTTAAGCTTTAAGATCATAGATATAACATCTATAAAGCGTCAATTTGCAATGAAATAATATGTAATTATTTTATAATACAATATTACTTAATTAAATTTATTATTATGTAAAAAATGTTCTATTTTATATCAAAATAAATAAGGATGTAAAAATGGAAAAAATTAATAAATGTGCAATTCTGTTATTATGAAAATAATTTATTAATCAAACTCCAAAATAATAACAAAATTTTCAAATTGAATATTTTAAAACATTTACTAATCCTTATTATTCATTTAACAGTATTTTACTTTTTTTATTTATTTAAATTACAAATTTTCAATAATTTTTATTTTGTATCTTTGAGAAAATATCTTTTTTATTAATTACATATATATAATTAAAAAAAGTATACATATTAAAATAAAAATGATAAATAACACATTTTGTTAGAATATCATTATATGAATAATATATTTTATTATGTTTGATTCACTTTTAACCAATAATATAAATCACTAAAATTTTAAATAGAAATATATCACATATTCTTAAAAACATAGCTTATTTTCAATGAAACCGCAAAATGTTTTATAACATACAATACTGGATAAATCCAGTATTGATGATTAATTTTTTAAAGTGTTTTTAATGTAAATCTATTTGCATAACTTGATTTTAAATTTTATTTAACATGACATTTGGATTAATATAACTGTATATAATCAAATGCTTAAGAATTAAATGATTTTAGTAAATGTTTTTCAACATATATATATATATATATATATATATATATATATATATATATATATTATGTTACATAATATTATGATTGACTAAAACTTATATATTAGATGAAATTAAGATTTCAATTTTAATGAAAAAATCTCATTTAAATATATAGATAGAAACTGTTAATTTAAAATTATATTTAATAATATATTCATCCTTTTTTATGAACTTTAATTACTATGTTGACTTATTATTGCATCAAAAAATGTGTTAATATTTTGAAAAAATCATCTTAAAGCGATGTTTGTGTGCCTGTAAAATTAAAATGTCATCATTAAAATTGTTGTGTAATGATCGAAATATCAAAATAAAATGATCATGTTATATAATACGATAAGTAGAACAACATATTTTAATTAACTGCAACAAATTGTTTTTTTACTATTTTTTTTTAAAAAAAACTATCGTTTTGCATTTTTCTCAGCTAAACGATCATGTGATTGAACTATTTAGAATATCGAATTTTTCATTTAATCGATTCAGATATAAATAATGCTTATACGAATTAATCGTTCATTATTACATGGTAAGAAAATATACGTATGTATGTATTACAATAAATGATACCTTTCCAATTCTACCAAACAAAACTATGACCTTCTTCAGACGAAAACTAGCCTTGAGTTGCGGTAAAAGAAATTCATTTCATTTGTTTTATAATTTGTATTTTGTTTGATCTTAACATGCTAAAATCGATTATTTTTTATATCTGATTTAAAAATAGATCATTTAGGTTACTAAAATAAAGTGAAATTAAATCAAAAGAGATATATAATTAATTTTATTTCTTTCGAACTGTTACTTTATCCACTTATTTTTTCAGTTGAAGTAACTAAATTTTCACAAAGTTTTAAAATTAATATTTACAATATTGTTAATGTTTCAAAATTATCTCAGAAATGTCTTTTACAATGTTAGGTTAACTACTATTTCATTTTAATCAATTGACGTAACATTTAATTTAAAAATTGTTACATGTAATTTGAATTTGTTTCCAACTCTATATATAGAGCAATAATAAAAAATAATATATTTAAATTTATAATTTCTTTATATTTTAATAAAATAGAAACTGTTACAACCCACAATTCTTGTTCATTAAATAAGCTTATAGAATATTGAGATAAAAATAAAGAAATTAAATACCAATGGATTTATTAGAATACAATTTCAAATAAAATAATCAAAATGATAAAATTTGGGACGATTTTTCTAACAATTTATATTATAGCCAAGATTTTAATGTAATTGATTTTTAAATTCATATTTTGAATCCAATGTAGAATTGAAAGAAATTAACGTAACTAAATTTAAAAATTAATTATTGTACTTTGTTTCAATTGATAAATGTTTACATTTTTATCTCAATTTTTTTATCTTTATCTATATCTATATATCTATATATATATATATATATATATATATATATATCTATCGTCATATTTATAATTTTTAATTAAAACAAGGTTATCTGCTGGTAAACACATAGATGAATTCAAATGTAATCATAAACTCTCATTTAAAATTATTTCATTGTTCAAAAGTGTAATATGTTTACATATATATATATATATATATATATATATATATATATATATATATATATATATATATGTCTATTTTAATATATTTTGAAAATTATTTTAATAACTTCAGAAATGAAAGTATTAAAAATTAAAATAACGAATTTCTTCACATTTATTTTATTGCTATTTATTTTATTATCATATGTATTCTATTAAAATCCGATAATTAAAAATTAATTTACTTTCAAAAAACTTATTTTAGTCACTGTTATAATAACGTGTTGCTAAATTCAGTCTCATAACTTATGCGATCTTTTATAGCGTAGTGAATATATTTGTCTATATAATTATATTCACCATATAAAATTCACAACCAATCAACCTACAAACATACATACACATTATATATACATATATTGGGTTGTCATTAATAATTTCTGTTATTGAAAGCAAGTTTTAAAGACTCATTACTTATCTTAAAGACTCATCACATATGACAAGTTTCTACTTGTTTGAATTAAGTGAGTAATGTTTAGTTTTGTTATAACAGTGGTAACTTGTACATCGTATACTAATAATTATTGGCTGTAAAATATAAGAATCGAAAGTGCACATTTGCCATGTAATGTTAAGAGTTTAAACAGGTAAAAAATGCTATGGAGACAAGTAAAAAATATTCATTGTATGCTCAAAGAATCATAACTAACCGGCAAGTACGAAACTGATTTGCAAAATTTTGTTTTGGAGATACGTCATTGAAAAACGAATCTAGATTAAGACGTTCTTCGAATTTTAATATAGAAGCTTTAAAGTCATTGGTGGATTATAATCTGCGTTAAAACATTCGAGAATTTGTAGAAAAGTTGAACACCCCACAGTACACTATATATTGTCATTTGGAAAAGATTGGTAAAGTGAACAAGCTGGGTGTTTAAGTTTTATATGATCTTAGTGAAAGAAACAAAGCAGATCGTTTATCGATAGCGACAAGTCTTCTTTCAAGACAGAGAAACAACCCATTTCTGGATAAAATCATTATTGGCAATGAAAAGTGGATTACATACAATAATGTTCTTTCAGAAAGCAATAGGTTGATAACAAGTCTTTAAAACCGGACTCAAATGCTAAACTTCATAGAAGG
>CP092089.1:23935125-23947625 GCA_029203775.1 Neoneuromus ignobilis
TATATATTTAGTAAAATAAATGAATGTATACGAACGTGTTTTGTTTAAAACCCCCCAACCAGTAGCAAGGGGTTTTATAGTGTCGTTTACAACAGATGTATGTATACAAGCAGGCAATATTTTATCCGTAAATTCCACTTTTTTATTTAAACGTAACAATGATATATCATTATATCTTAGCGGTGGAGAATATTGTGGGTGATTGACTATATCTTCAATTTGGTACTCTATACCAAATTCCTTATCAAATGTCCCTCTTATGTTAATTGTACCAAGTTTTACAACAGAAGGAGGGACTCCGCTGTTAGTAATTATACAATGTGCAGCAGTTAAAACGTATCTGTCACTAATCAATGTTCCACCGCATTCAAATGAAATATTTCCTCTGTCATTATATCCGAGAGCAGCCTAAAGACAAAACACAGTGAAAAGAAATATTTAAATTAATAATTAATATAAATATATATTTTGTTAGTATATAAAAATATTTAATATTTAGAGGTATAGGGTCAACTAAATGTGACGTCTAGATTTGTGCTTTATTAAAAAGAAATATGTGTATAGGGTGGTGTATAGAAAAACATGCGTACAGTTTCTTTTGCTTCTTTTTAATAAAACACAAATCTAGACATTGCATTTGGATGACCTACGAGTGTAGTCCCATAAGTACCCGGCCTGACCTAGAGATGGCGCTAGTTGTTTGAAAAATATCACTGTATTAGAAAGTACACAATCTATAAAGCATATGTTTCAAGTTTGAGGATCCCACGTTGTTTAGTATTTGTTTGGCAGCCATCAATAGTGAACGTTTTCAGTGAATTTGTGAAAATGGAGAAAATTGGTCATCGTTACGTGATACAATACTTTTATTTGAAAGGCCTCAGCCCAACCAATATAAAAGCTGAACTGGATTCTACTCTGGGTGAGTCTGCTCCTTCGTTTACAACAGTGAAATATTGGGTAGCAGAGTTTAAACGAGGCCGTACGAGCTGCCAAGACGAGCATCGCAGTGGTCGACCAAATGAGGTGACGACTCCAGAAATGGCGAAGAAAATCCACAAAGCGATACTGGATGATCGTCGACTGAAAGTGCGCGAACTAGCAGACATAGTAGGCATTTGAAAAAGTGCGGTACATCGCATATTATCTGAAAATTTGGACATGAGAAAGCTGTGTGCAAGATGGGTGCCGCGTTTGCTCACACTCGAGCAAAAACAGTGTCGTGAAGATGTTTCAATTGAGTGTTTAGCGAAGTTTCACAGCAACAAAGCAGAATTTTTACGACGTTTCATAACCATAGATGAAACATGGGTCCATCACTTCACACCCTAGACAAAAGAACAATCAAAACAATGGACTGAAAAGGGAGAACCGGCTCCAAAGAAGGCGAAGACCGTTTCATCTGCAGGCAAGGTCATGGCGTCGGTTTTTTGGGATGCGCGTGGGATAATTTTCATTGACTATCCTGAAAAAGGAAAAACTATCAACGGCAAGTATTATGCAAACTTATTGCAACGTTTGAGCGAAGAAATCAAGCAAAAACGGCCGCATTTGGCTAAGAAAAAAGTGTTGTTTCATCAAGACAATGCACCAGCTCACAAATCCGTTATTGCAATGGCCAAAATTAATGAATTAAAGTTTGAATTTCTACCTCCCTATTCGCCAAATTTAGCCCCCTCGGATTATTTTCTGTTCCTATACTTGAAAAAATCGCTCAGTGGCCAAAGATTTTCCAACGATGAAGAAGTGATGTCGGCATTTAATGGGTATTTTGAGGAACAAGACAGTTCTTATTATAAAAAGGGTATCGAACTTATTGAACATCGCTGGGAAAAGTGTATAGAGCTGAAAGGAGATTATGTTGAAAAATAAATATATTTTTTTCCAAAATTTTTGTGTTTTCTTTGTTGGGTCGGGTACTTCTGAGACCACACCCTCGTATATCATTTATCAAATACTCGAAATGTAGTTTTCTTTATACCTCCATATAAATAATATTTTTATATTATTTATCGTTTGTATAATTTTTATTTTAATCATTTGTAATATTTTATTTTTAATTTACATTAAGGATACATAGACAATAATAAAGAATAAACAATAAAATTCACTAAAAGTCTTTATTTTACGTATTGTTTGCAATTAAATTTAAAATAACATTATACTGTTATTTTAAGATAGAATATATACATGTTTAAGTAAATTAATTAAATAGATAAAAGAATAACAAAAAATGTTTTGAATTCTTACCATATGTGGAAATTCTCCTTCTGATGCGTTTACCCCACCATGAATAAATTGCTGTAATGAAATTGTCATTCTTTTGGAGTAATTTTCGCAAGCTAAAATTTTTTATTTATTTAACTTACACATACAGGAATATAAACTAATATACTGTATTATTGTATATGATCAAATTTTTATTTTTATAAATGAATACATTCAGATATGAAAATACACACATACACATATATGAGGGACGTTTGATAATAATGGTAAATTTGTTTATTGTTTAATTTAATTAAATTTTTCAGTTTAGTTTTTTTTACTTGTTTACCATATTTATCAAACGACCCTCGTACATACATACATACATACATATATATATATATATATATATATATATATATATATATATATATATATATGAATGTATATATATATATATATATGTATGTATATATATATATATATATATATATATATATATATATATATATATATATATATATATATATATATATATATATATATATATATATATATATATATATATATATATATATATATATATATATATATATATGTATATATATATATATATATATATATATATATATATATATATATATATATATATGTATATGTAGAGTTTATGTAAAATGTATTAAATTTAACTTTAGATAACTATTTGTAAGTAAATAAATAATATAAATACCAATTTTGCTTTTTTCTGAGAATCTTGATTTTATATTAGGACAGCACACTATTTCTATAATTCCTTTAAATCCACATCTTGGTAGATTAGTTTTTCCAGAAGCTAATAAATTTTGTTTCGCCGTCTCGCATTTACTTGCTAAAGAACATAATCCTGCTACTCCTGGTAGTAATTCACAACTATCGCCCTCTGAATAAATAAAAAAAATTACCTATTTGTATTTAATTACTAATAAATATATATATATATATATATATATATATATATATATATATATATATATATATATATGGTCGTTTGATAATATGTAAAAATAAGAAATTGACTTTTCGTTTGATAAGTATGGTAAAATAATAATTATCAAATAATTTGTATAATAAAATAAAATAATATATAAATTTACCACACTTATCAAACGACCCTTATATATATATATATATATATATATATATATATATATATATATATATATTATATATATATATATATATATATATATATACATATATATATATATATATATATATATATATATATATATATATATACATATTAGTAATTTTCACATCATATCACTCATCATCTTTACTTTTTTCACATATATACATTATTAAAGTATTATTCTTATTTATTTGAGTGTTAAATTATATAAAGTAATGTATATATTTCTTTATTTTATCATTTAACACCTAAAAATATATATTTTATTTCATTAAAATATAGAAGTTGAAAAAATATTAATCCTTTTTTTATAGAAAAAAAAAACGATATTATAATAATATTTGTACATACTATTTTAATAATATTTTATTACTAAATTAAAAAATATGTATTTTAAAATACATCTTCAGATAAAATAAAATATTTTATCGAAATTTAATGAGTTCTTCAAATAGAATATGACTAATATTTTATTTCTTCATGCATATAAATTATTAATAATTTATTGACCTCAAGAATTTTTTTCCTTGATTTTTTATTTAAACCAGGAAATATATTATACAAAATATAAAGAAATTATAATAATTAAATGTCTAATCATATTAAATGTCAAAATATACAGATTTCAGAAAATCTTTCAAAATATATTATATCATTTTTGGCATGCGTAACTTTATCAGCATGGAGTGAAACAATTTAAATTTATAATAAAATAATAACAAAATTTATTTATCCTCAACCATGACTCGAAGATAATAAAAAGCAATCAAGAAAGTATCAACAAAGATGTACTTTATTTTCAAAAGACAAAAATAAAATTAAATATGTGTCTTCCTACTCGGTGAATAAATCATGTTTACCTCAAGGTTGTTTTTGTACTTATTTATGTATTGGAAATAATACAATACAATTGCATACCTAATTTGAAAAAAATTAAAATATGCAATATTTCCTTGTTCATAATCAAATTTGGTTAAATATATATATTATTTAGATTTAGATTGATTTTAATAATTACGAGATTGTAATATTTTGTTCATTTAAAACATTTTTCCCTAATGATCTTGTCCTAATTAATTATTATTATAATATATAAACTTCTGAAATGGAATTTATGACTCCTTCATAAACTCCTTCTCAGGAGGAAGGAGTTTATTTCATCCAAATGAAAAAAACAAAATAAACTATATATATATATATGTTTTTTTTAATAAAACACAAATCTAAGAGTCATATTTGGATGACTATATATATAAAGAGAGTCGAAGAGAGGGTTATACAAATGATTAAAGGATCTAGACTTACATTTACTTGGTTACTATTATTTACTATTCTTTAGTATCCTTCAGTCTCATTTGGGCCACTATATATATATATATATATATATATATATATATATATATATATATATATATATATATATATATATATATATATATATATATATATATATATATATATATATATATATATATATATATATATATATATATATATATATATATATATATATATATATATATACACACATACACATGTATGCATATATATATATATTTATATATGTATGTATATATATACACACCTACACATGTATGCATGTATTTATACATACATATGTACATACTCATACAGAGGTCAAAAGTTCTCGCAATCACTCAGAGATAATGCTAGTGTGCAACCAATCTTATTGAATTATGACACAAGAACTTTTTAAAGTCTATTTTTATAGAAACATAAATAAAATTGCAAGTACTAAAATAATAAAGTATATGTAGAAGTTGATTAAAAATATTTAGAAATTAAAAGAAAATAAATTATTGTGACAATGACTGTATGAAATTTCATTAACAAATCATTTAACAACATTATGTGAATATATATATATATATATATATATATATATATATATATATATATATATATATATATATATATATATATATATATACTTTCAGTAGTTTATTACTCTTGCGCTCTAAAATAATCTTGAATGAATGATCTTTGAAAAGGATTTCCTTGCACTGAGTAAAATTAATTTGAAAACTTTATTTATTATATCTCTTGAATAAAGGCAAATACTGTTTTAAAATTATAAACTAACCGAAAAAGTATGTAGCAACGATGTCTATAAATTTAAACAAACAATCCTTTAATTGAAAATTTAATAATATGTTAACAAAATTATAAAACTTATTTGTAGTGATATGTTTTTTAATCAACTATTCACATGCAGAATGATGATTATAGTACACATTAAATACAAACGATGAAAAAATTTTAGATTGTGTGTGTTGTTTTTTAATAATAATGCAATCTACTTGCAAATTACTTGGTAGCAATTTAAAAAAACAGAAATTAATTTCTGATACATATTTTTCATATGTTATTTATAATTCATTTTATTTATAATAATTTAAAGAAAGTTTTAAAACGACAACTGTTTTACTATTAACAGAGAGGAATGAAAAGTGATAATGATGTTTCTACTTATTATTCTTGCAAAACAATATTTTTTTTTAATAAAACAGCTGTGATAAAATGTTTCTAAAAGTTAAGAAAATTATATTTGAATATCATATATTTAACAAATATCGATTTTATTATACGAGATACATTATTGCCTTTCTATACATACATTCATACAAACATACATACATACATACATACATACATACATACATACATACATACATACATACATACATACATACATACATTCAAACATACATACATTCAAACATACATACATTCAAACATACATACATTCAAACATACATACATTCAAACATACATACATTCAAACATACATACATTCAAACATACATACATTCAAACATACATTCAAACATACATTCAAACATACATTCAAACATACATTCAAACATACATTCATTCATACATTCATTCATACATTCATTCATACATTCATTCATACATTCATTCATACATTCATACATACATTCATTCATACATTCATTCATACATTCATTCATACATTCATTCATACATTCATTCATACATTCATACATACATTCATACATACATTCATACATACATTCATACATACATTCATACATACATTCATACATACATTCATACATACATACATACATACATTCATACATACATTCATACATACATACATTCATACATTCATACATACATTCATACATACATTCATACATACATACATACATACATACATACATACATACATTCATACATACATTAATACATACATTCATACATATATATATATATATACCCATACGAGGGTCGTTTGATAAGTATGGTAATTTTATTTATTGTTTAATTTAACTAATTATTAATTTAAATTTTTCAATTTAGTTTTTCTTACTTTTTTACCATACTTATCAAACGACCCTCGTATATTATAAATGTTTTATTTAAAATTATTTTTCAAATGAATTATAAATGCAGAAATTATCTGAACTACATTGAATAAAACCAGATATAAAAGTAGAATAAATATGAAAATGACTTTATTTAACTTATTAAATCTTAAATTGAAGTTCGATCGAATTATATTTTCATGCAATACTGTGTTTGAATCCCTTATTTAATATTTTTATTCTATATAATGAAATAATTATATATAAAATATTTGAAACACAAATAAGAGCAAAATGCAAATAATAAAATTAATATATATATATATATATATATATATATATATATATATATATATATATATATATATATATATATAAGTGTATAACTGATTTTTATTATTCCGATAGAAACAGTATTAAGAAATATATAAAATATACATACTTATTTTTAAAATAAACCACTGAAATATCAATATTGAAAATTTATTTGAACAAAAAATTAATTATTTTTGTAATTTTATCCAATAAATATATATATATAATCACATCACATCATAAAGTCCATATCAATCTACTACTGGACGAAAGCCATATATATATATATATATATATATATATATATATATATATATATATATATATATATATATATATATATATTATTAATCTATTGTAATATCTCAGTAATTTCATTTGATCCATTATTGATAATATTTTCAATTTAATATCAGAGTTGTATGTATAATAGGAAATTATTTTTATTAATATTTATATACAAGAAAAGAATTTGTTAATTAATTTAAAAAATCACTTGGCAAGAAATAAATTATAATAAAAATAAATTTTTTTTGTCATTTTATTTGTTGTTACTTAAACGATTTTTAAGTATAATTAGTCGAAATTTATAGTTATATTTTGTTCAGAAGTGATGTCATTGTATGTTATATTATATATATATATATATATATATATATATATATATATATATATATAAATACAATAAAAACATAAGTATTAAAAAACCGCATTAATTGTCAACAAAAACAATTTTGTCACTAATTTCATTAAAACTTGTTCTTAAATTAATGTAAATTATTATATTAAGATATGTAAATACTTTGAAAATAATCATATTAAAAACATTTATTTAAATATTTCTTGTGACGTCTGAAAAATAATTGCAGTTCTAAGAAAACATGGTAGTATAGTTTCGTGAAGGAAATAATTTATTTAAAACTACATTTCATTTGATCTCTACACTTACAACAAATATTGTTTTTGCATGAAATATTACTTTGATGGTATTTTCTAGTTAATTGTTATAATTTGTATTATAACAATTCACCTGTATATTTTAATTCACAGAAATTTGTCATACTAAATACCAGAGATGTTTCTTTTTTTAATAAGACTTTTAGTTGAACATCGTGTAATATGGCATAGTTTAAGAATAAAATCAGTGTTTGAATTTATGCTATGACGTAATGGGAAATCCATCAAATTTGTTGAATTAAATAGAAAAAATAATCTATTGAAGTGGAATAATATTATTTTAGATGTTTTTATATAAATATTCTCTTTAATGTATTTATATATATATATATATATATATATATATATATATATATATATATATATATATATATATATATATATATATATATATATATATATATATATATATAATTTTTAATATGAAATATAAAAAATCAAGCAAATATTTTACTTTTTATAAAAGTATGAGTTTTTAGTGTGATTTGCAAATGGTTGTTAATAATTTTTTTTCTTTAATAACTCAGTAATTATAAAAACAAAACTACGAATATTTCATATGTTTATTGAAATGAAATAAAATACCATAACAAAATATTTTCTTTACGTTCGAAAATGATTAAATATAATTATTTTTTAAGAGATTTTTTAAAAAATAATTGAAATATTTTTAATGCCAATGCAATTATATATATATATATATATATATATATATATATATATATAATATTTATATAGAATAAATTAGTTATGTTAGTATAATTATGATATCAGAAAATGTTTATCTTCTTAAAGCAGTGTTAGTGAGATAATTTTACTTAAGATTCGACATAGTATGTAAAATTTGCATATACAATTTTGTTATAATAATATTTTGATCTTTATTATACAATATATATGTATATTAATTATTTAATAAAACTGGAAAATGCCACTTTTAAAGTAATGATTACACAAGTATCTTACCCTTTTTATTAAACTGGCCATATATTGGTAATATTATTAATAAAATATTTATTGTAACTAATTTTAACCACATATTTTTGTTCAATACCATTTTTTATGAAAGTTATGTTCGAAAATAACAATAACACAATTTTATATTCACAATACAGCAAATATATTTTTTTATTTCCTTTTATACACCACTTATAATGAAATTTAAAAAAACACACACTCGTAACTAACGAACACCTGTCTGCTTGCGTGCTCTCTACCTACTGATGCTATTAGGTTTTATATACTGATTTTATAGTATTAATTTGACTTAACGGTAGTGGAATTGCGATTAAAAACATTGATATTATATATATATATATATATATATATATATATAATTTTTTAAAAAAACATTTCGACATCTTTACTAAATATTTTCGGTATATCGAATGTTAATAGTATATTATTAAGTCTTGTAGAGTTGGTTCATTCAAATAAAAAAGATCATAAAAATAAATGCAGAACAAGAGAAACTAGTTCTTATTTACTGATCTCTCTTATAGTGGTTATTTTATTTATATTTATTTAATTTTTTTAACTTGAAGGTCAATGTTATAGGCTTTTGACTGATAAAAATTAAATGTTCATATATTTTCATCACAAACAGGTAAAACAATTTATTTGTTAAAACAAAATATGTTTATAAAATAAGTTTTGTAACAAATATTTTAATCATTTATTGTGGTGTTTTTTTAGACATTTTTTATATTTTTTTAAATTTCATTTTTTATAAATTTTAATAGACAACAATAATAAAATATAAAACAAAATGATCTGATTTTATTAATGTTTATTAATAAGTTCCAATTTTTAGTTTAAGTACATACAAACATATATATATATATATATATATATATATATATATATATATATATATATATATATATATGTGTGTGTGTCTGTGTTTGTGTATTATAATGTAGATTGATTGTACATAAGTTATAATAAAAAACAAGTATTTAGTTTTAAACAAATATAAATAAATAATGTTAACAAATATAAAATAAAAAAATTAACAAACTAAAAAATATAATTAAATGAATAATAAGCAATTTTGTGTTTAATGTCCTTAAGTTTTAATAAATATATATAATTTCATTTAATTTAAATAAATATCTTTTCGTAACTATTAATTAAAGGGTCGATTGAATAACATTTGAAATAAAAAATATAAAATAAATTTTATTTCAGAAAAAAATAATTTTCCGTTTATATTAAGTAGGATAAAAAAAAATGAAATATTATTTACACATTTTAAAAATATTATTCTTTATTTACATCTCTGGCCAAACTATTCTTTCTATCCAATCGACATAATTTGAAATTTTCGTATAAACACCCGGAACTGAACTACCTCCACACCCAACTCCGAATGAAGTGATACCAATTATAGACCAGTTTGAAGAATCTTCAATTTCAACTTGTAAAGGACCACCACTATCTCCTGTACAAGTGTCCGTAGTTCCATTATTTGTTCCAGCGCATAACATACTTATACCATCAATACCTCTAGGCAATCGTCTTTGTTCATCTTGTAAAATATAAGCTTCGTTACAAGAATTTGAATCTACTAAGGGTAATGTTACTTTTTGTAAAATCGAGTGCTGGGCGCTGTCTGTAAAATATATATTAAAAGATCAATAAAAATAAATAAATATTTAAACCTACATTTAGAATTTTTATGAAATTATATATATATATATATATATATATATATATATATATATATATATATTCAAATTCTTTTCTAAATCAATGCTTTTAAATGCTTTGATAGTTTAATATATTTACTGTTTACTTATAAATTTAAATGTCAAATTATTAAGTGAAAGTTAACGTTGAGTTCATAAAAACGTCAAAAAATTGTTTAAAAAATCATAAGTTATTTTTTTAAATAACAAAATTCGTTTATTTGTATTTAATTAATAATCTTTAACTCTTTTAAGAATTATTTGTTCAAGTTTGATCATTTAAATCTTGTATATTTTTAATGACTAATAGGTACAAAAAATGAATACAACTTTTATATTTTATTCATTTATATATATATACATATATAGTTTGTTCCATCAGAAGCTCACACTCATCATTGCTCAAAAAGATATCTTTGTGGTACTGATGGGGCACCCTATACTAAATGTATTTACAATATATATATATATATATATATATATATATATATGCATGTGCATGTATTTTATGTAATTTTTTACCAGTATTATTTAAAATTCCCCATCCAGTTGCAAGACCTCTGATTGTATTATTTATGTCAATAGTATGTAAACAGGCTGGTGTTATTTTATTTGAAAATACAACGTCTCTATTTAAATGTAACAATGCTATATCATTATATCTCTGTGGTGGACTATATTCAGGATGAGCTATTATTCGATCAACTACATATTCAACTCCTAAGTTACTTCCTCGAATATTGTTTGTTCCAAGTTTAACAATTGTTGGAGATACTCCACGATTACTGATAGTACAATGAGCTGCAGTTACAATATATCTTTCACTAATTAATGTGCCGCCACATTCATATGATATAATTCCATTTTCATCGAACCCAACTGCCGCCTAAAAACATAAATAATTAGATAAATAAACAAGATAAATGTAATAACATCACTAATGAAATATCATTAAAATTGTAATTACACACACACTTATATATATATATATATATATATATATATATATATATATATATATAAATATATATTAAATTGATAAAATAATTTTGGCAGTTATTCGTTTATTCTGGAATAAAAATTCAAAAATATTTATTTACAATTCGATATCTATTGTGATTTTTAAAAAATAGTATTTAAATTTAGAATATCTATAATTTTACTACTATAAAAAATTGATTTTCGAATTATATGAAGAATAATAGCAATTTATATTATTCAACATGTATACTAAATCTAATATATATCTTCATATAAAATTGTCTTAGATATATATATATATATATATATATATATATATATATATATATATATATATATTAAATTTGGATAATTTTAGTGGATAAACTGATTATTGATTTATTTTAACTACTCTTTAACAATTATAAAAATTGTCCATATTTTCTATTTTCTATAAACATATGATTTTATTCTTCATTTTATTTATTTAATAACATTTTGTTCTATATTCAAATTATGAAGATCGTTTTATCAATAAACGAAACAAAATTCTCGAAATTAAGTAATTTATTCAAATATTGTTTAAGTAAATCAAATCTTGTTTTCTTTTATTATTTCTCTTCTTTGTGTCGTATTGTGGTCTGTGGTTATCGTATTTTTTTTACTATTACTCATTGAAAAGTTTTAGTAGTGATCTTTTTGTACAATTGTTTTCAATAATCGTAATTAATGTTAATTTTATAATAAAATTTCCTCGTAATATGATATTAACTTTATTCGTTATTATTTGACTAGTCTATTTTCTTTGTTACATATATGTATTTTTCCCATGAATTAATTTTT
>CP092089.1:23952625-23977625 GCA_029203775.1 Neoneuromus ignobilis
AATACAAATATTAAAAAAGTATTTATTAAATGCAAATTATTTTTTATATACATTTCTTTAACGCGATTAATAGAACCAACTGATAAGTATTGAAAAACACTAGTTTATAAACAGCACAATAAAATTCATACAGTTCAATCTAAGACAAACACAATGAATAATAACCGAACGATACTATAATTCTGTTCATTCAAAACATACTGTCGATATTGCAATCTTTACATTGATTTTATATACGAGTATGCACTTTTATCTATATTTATAAGACGGAAATAACCTGATAAAAACCGCTGAATTTTTTTAAGTTTGTTTCAAATAAAATTAGTGGTCTTATTTGGAAATTATTTATTGGTTTATACATAAGATACTCATATGTTTATAGACAGAATTACGTTAAATATATATATATATATATATATATATATATATATATATATATATATATATAAATGTCTGCATACACTTATCAATACGGATATATTTCTCAATAAAAGAAACTTATCAATGTAAATTTGAAAATAAATATATTCTTTTATTAATCCCATTTGAGTTTCTATTCTAAAGTATTAATTATTTATACATGACAATTCAAAATATTTTAAATTTATAACAAATAAACTAAAAATAAAATACACAAAAATTCATACAAATTGAGCAGAAAATGTCTGCGTACAAAAAATGAAAATCAAAAATAATATAAAGTAAAATGAATTTTTCAAGTGAATTAGTAACTGGTTGGATAGCTTCTTTTTTGAGAACCTCCTATAATCTTTTTTGCATGAAATGGTTCACTTTTTGTAGTTTCTTTAGCACTAATCTTATTCCACTCTTTTTCTATAACTTTCTTCAACATTTCCTTTGCAGTTATGTCATGTTGGTGAATTTACGTTCGAGAAAATGCCACGTATGTTCTATAGGATTTAGGTCTAGAGATTGTATAGGTGCATGCAACTGTTTTGGAACGTTATATAATATCTATAGCTTAACAACTTCTGCCGTGTGCTTCGGATCATTGTCATGCAAAAAATTATAATCGGGACCTAGACTTCATTTTTCAGCTTTTTGCTTTATATTTCGTTTTAAAATATTTAAGTATACATATTTATCCATCGTGGATACTAAAAACTCCATTTGTCTCACACCCTTACTTGTTATACACCCCTATACCATTACTTTACTACCACTGAGTTTCACAGTAGGAGCAAGATTTTTTTTTATTCAGTAATGTACATACAATTTTGAGTCCTTTTATTCCAAAAATGCAATATTTGCTATCGTCTGAGAAAATAGTGTTTTCCCAAAACCAGATTAGTGTATTAATGTGTTCATTTGCTTATGCAATACGTTTTTATCTATTGATACCTGAAATAAATGATTTCTTACGCGCAACACGTTTATGATACCCACCCTTTTTTATTATTTTTCACACAATATCAGCACAGATTTGTTTTTTAAATAGTACTTTATTATGTTTTGCAATTTGGGATGCAGTTATTCGGAGATTTTCTTTCACTGAAGCCACAATCTTACGCCTTTATCTAAATGTTAACTTCGACGGTTGGCCAGAAAACGGTTTCAAATGTGGATTTAAAATAGATTACTACCCTTTGAATAAAAGAATGTTGTCTTCCAACATTCTTTCCTATTTCACGAAAACTTTTTTCTTCTTTTTCTAACTTTAAAATAATTTTACACTCACTAACAGAAATTTCCATTTTTTGAATTCCATCTTATTTTTTTTTTGCAAAAAACTTTACTATTAGTTACTAAAAATAATATTTTAGCATTTAAATTGCAACATACGAAATGGGACATAAAACTGTGATAATTTTAGAACAACAATATGTGCAAATATTGAAAAAATCGATGATTTACCGTTTAATAAAATGTGTACGCAGATATTTTCTGCTCAATTTGTATGAATTTTTACGTGTTTCATTTTTTATTTAATTTGTAATAAATTTAAAATGTTTCGAATTGCCACCTATAAAGAATTAGTACTTTATAGAATTATTAAAAAATATGTTTGTTTTTAAATTTGCAATAATAAGTTTGTTTTATTGAGAATTATATCCGTATTGATAAGTGTACACAGACATTTTCGAGCATATATATATATATATATATATATATATATATATATATATATATATATATATATATTAGATTATCGAAAAAAATTTTCATTTTTGATGTATGGAATTAAACATCTTTTTATTTTATAAATTATATAATTTTTATTATTTTTATCATTATGTTTTATTTATTAAAAATTTTATTTATTCCAAACTAATAAGTGAATGCTTGTTTTAAAACTTTGACACATGATTTTATTTCTTCATAAAAATTTAATTTTTTCTATTAACATAATTTTAATAAAGAACAGAATAAATGAAAATTTGTAGTTTCCGAATGGTGTGAATATAGAAATGTGTAAGGATCTCCTAACCAAAATCCTCAATTTTTTTGTGTATATCTCCATATGGGGTCTGGAATTATCTTTGTGGAAGATAACATCCTTTTTCACTAAGTCTGACTTTTTATTTGTAATACTTTATTTTATCCAGTCAATTGTTAATAACAGCGATATTAATTAATAGTTTTATTAAGATTTAAAAATTCAAAAAACGCTGAATTCTTGAAATTTTATCAACAGTATAACATCACTTTATTTTTGTGTATCTCAACCTTTGTACTCGCTACTAGGGTTTTATATTTTGGTGGTAGCCAATGTGCGTTTTTCTCACTAAATGTGTAAAATTTATACTTTATCATCGGTCAAAATTCATGCAAGTCGAAAATCTCTCTACAAAAATTGTTTCTATTCTTTCCTGTCGTGTTCGACATTAAACTTGAAATTATATTAATTTTTTTTAAGTTGTCCAAAACTATCTTATTATGAACACTGAGTTTATCTTTTAATTTTCTTGAAATTTGATCTGGAATTTCGACTGTCGACTGCTTTGAAATATAATTTATCATCAACAACTGCTAAATATCTTCTAGAACGTGATTTATCATTTAAGTTAAAATCATAGCAGATAATTCTTGAGCAGTTTACTATGCTGATATTTTCTTTAAACTCGTACAATATTTTAAACCAAAAATACATTTTATTAAACATACTTTTACTCTGTAGAAATGAAACACATATTGAGTTTTTTAAAGCAAAAGTTTTAATTTTCTTTTAGTGATTTATCACAAAATAAGCCATTTTGTAACCAAATTTACTAAGAGTATTATTATGTAATGATTAGTTTACCTAACGCGGATAAAACCTAAAATTCTTTCACATCACTCAATATACGAGGTCGTTTGATAAGTCGGTGTAAATTCCGAAAGATGGTACCACTGGTGCATATCGAGGTTATTTTTAATTAGTAGCACCTCTTGGAAGAACACACATCAAGTTTCAGCCATATCGGTCTATTCCTTTGTGTTTGACAATCGTTGGAATCAAGGAAATCGAGTGATTGTCAAATAATGGACGAAAAAGAATTTCGCGTGTTGATTAAACACTACTTCATTAAAGGCAAAACGCCTCAGGAGACTAAACAGAAGCTTGATAAACATTATGGTGACTCTGCACCTTCGATTAATGCGGTTTATAAGTAGTTTCAAAATTTTCGGAGTGGCCATATGAGCACAAGAGACGCTGAACGTTCTGGACGCCCTGTTGAGGTCACCACTCCAGAAATCATTCATAAAATCCATGATAACGGTGATGGATGACAGAAGAGTGAAAGTGCGTGAGATTACTAGTGCTGTAGGCATCTCGTGTGAACGGGTACATAATATTTTGCACCAACATTTGGACATGAAAAAGCTATCCGCCAGGTGGGTGCCGCGATTGCTCACGATCGACCACAAACGAGGTCGTGTGAAGTGTTGCAAGAACGGTTTGCAGCTGTTTCAGCGAAATCCGCAGGACTTTAAGCGTCGTTTCATCACTATAGATGAAACATAGATACATCACTACACTCATGAGACCAAAGAGCAGTATAAACAATGGGTTATCAAGGGGGAATCTGCTCCGAAAAAGGCGAAGACAATTCCTTCGGCCGGGAAGGTTATGGCGACTGTCTTTTGGGATTCGCAAGGAATAATCTTTATCGACTATTTGGAAAAGGGTAAAACCATTACAGGTGCATATTATTCATTGTTATTGGATCGTTTGAAAACCGAGTTGCAAGAAAAACGTCCCCGATTAGCCCACAAAAAAGTCCTCTTTCATCACGACAACGCACCAGCTCACACCTCAGCAGTTGTGGCCGTAAAACTAATGGAAATAGGGTTCCAAATCGTTTCACATCCCCCCTATTCTCCAGACTTGGCTCCATCGGATTATATTTGTTCCCTAATATGAAGAAATGGCTCGCGGGAAAAAGATTTTATTCGAACGAGGAGATGATTACAGGAACGAATGACTATTTTACAGACTTGGACAAATCCTATTATTCGGAAGGGATCAACAAACTAGAGCAGCGTTGGATGAAGTGTATAAGCCTAAAAGGAGACTATGTTGAAAAATAAAAACGATTTATTCAAAAAAATGAAGCAGTTTTTATTTTTACACGGACTTATCAAACAACCTCGTATATATATATATATATATATATATATATATATATATATATATATATTCTAAAATTTTTTTTTGTAAAAACCCATTTATCTTGAAAATTGATATTAAATCTTATTTTTGATATTATAAATTATTACTCATAAATTGAACTATTCATTTGATACAGTATTATAATTTTTCATATCGTTGAAAGAATTTGAAAAAATTACACATAAATATTGTTAATTTTGTAATTATTTTTCTATTATATAAATTGCAAACTATATATAATATATATATATATATATATATATATATATATATATATATATATATGTAAATATGTATGTATATACACAAAATTTATATATTAATTTTTGTTCTATTATATTTACTTCTAATCTTAACCTTTTCCATAAAATAATTGTCAACCACGAAGTCAGGATTTAAGAGTCATCAACCGCAAGAGCGCTTCCGCTACCACACGGAAATATTAGGTATATAAATTTTATTATAGATAAATCTAATCTAATAATAAGGCTTTGTTTAATACTTTTCGAAACAAGGGATTACACGCAAACCAACATTATATTTTTGACATATTATGAATTTCGTTTTTTTCTATTCTTAGAACATACCTCTTCATATTGGAATTTTCCTGATGTAGATAAGGCTCGAGTATATATGAGCTGTCAATGGCTATCTATTACAGTCTATGAACATACATAAATGAGATAAAAATATAGAAGTTTTTTTGACATATTTGTTAGATGATGTAAATTAAATAGTTATTATATTATAGAGGACTTAAATGAAATTGAAGGACAGAAAATAATTGTAAATGGAAGTAAGCAAGTAGATGTATTTCTACTCGTATGTAAACACTAGTCTCATTTAAGTTACCCATATGCGGGGGAGTTGGCCGTAGTTTTTTGAAACCTGCACAAAATTGAAATTATTGAGATTAAAACTACCAAATACGAGGGTCGTTTGATAAGTATGGTAAATTTATTTATTGTTTAATTTAGTTAATTAATTAATTTAATAAAATTTTTCAATTTAGTTTTTCTTACTTTTTACCATACTTGTTAAACGACCTTCGTAAATCAAAATTAAAGCTTTATTAATATATTCTTTCAAAAATATACATAAAATAGACCTAAGATTACAAAAACATAAAAAAATAACAATTTTCAAAAATTTTACTCCGGCCATCTCTCCCAGACGTCCGGGGGAGATGGCCATAGATGACAATGATGAATAGCCAGTGTCTAAATTATTTTTTATTTTGTTTGGAGCGCTTTCGAACTGAAGCTAATTTTTCAGAAATTGGTGAAATTACTTTTAAGATTTGCGACGGTGTAACGTTCTCATTTTCGTTGGTAGTATTTCTTAAAGCACTCACGGTTGATCTATAGGCTTCAGTGTTAACAAACGCATATTCAGCATAACGTCAGGGATTAAAAGGGGTAACTCCGGTTGCATAAAAACCTGAATTGGTCTTTTTCTATCATTATTATAGTTTATTCTTTATTCCCGAGTTTTTCTGGGTACCTTATATGTAATAAAATCTTTATACATTGTTATTTTTTATCGCGTTCATGGCCTCTTGCAACGTATGCTCACTTCAATCACCGCGCTTAGTCATTGATTTTCTAATATATTTATTCAGCATCTGAAATAAAATCTTTGAGTTGAATGTGTGGCCATCTCTCCCTATCATCCGGGTGAGATGGCCATATCAATTTAAAAAGTACCAAAATGAATTTGTAGTCAATTTTGTGGTTAGGATATACAACAGAACTTGAATCAAATTATAAAATAAAAAAAAAACTTAAGATGTGAAAAGAAAACATTGAACTCATGGAAAAAGTATTACGAGTAATTAATTTCTAGTAAAATCTGTTAAAAAAATAGCGATTTCACTTACTTTTTTATAATTTTTTAACACAAACTAGCATTAAGATATATGATATGATAACGCATAAAACGTGAATCGAAATAACATTATCTTTACATCAATCTAGTTTTTATTGTACGAATTATTTCTATTAGCCATCTCTCCCATACGTCCATCTCCCCCGAACTTCCCATATAAGTTTCTTTTATTATTTATTGCCTTTAATAAGTCATTAAGTGACGTTAATTTCAAATTTTATTACTATTTTTGAATTATTGCAATTCATGAATTTTTATTTTTACGATACAAAAAAATTCAATATCTTATGTTATAATTAATAAACAAATTCAGATTATTCAATGATTTAATACACAGATTAATATATATATATATATATATATATATATATATATATATATATATATATATATATATATATATATATATATATTTTTTTTAAGCGTGATAGAACTTTAAATTGAATCCTTACGATAATTCTATCTAACCCAAAAACACTTTTTATCATACTTTAATATATCCATACGCATATGTATACGCACACACACACACATACACACACATGTATATATATATATATATATATATATATATATATATATATATATGAATTTTTTTACAGGTTAGATAGATCTTTCAATAGAGATTCAATTTAAAGTTTTACCACGCTTAAAAAAACACCTGCATATATATATATATATATTTATATATATATATAATTTTTATTTTTTTTAATGACAATTTTTTGAACACGAATATAATTTTTTATAACAAACTACTTTAAAAATCAGTACATAACACAGTGTTTAGATTTTTTAAGTTATTACTTTTTTGTCATAGTTTTTACAAGAATTTCTAGTGTGACATTTTTTTTTCGTTAAACATGTAAATGATAAATATTTTAAAATAATTAGATTTTTTTAATAAATTTTACATTAATACAATTAAAATATAATTAAATCTCATTATACGATTTTAAAAATAATATTGTTTAATTTTTAACAGAAAATCAATATTTTTTATTTACTTCATAAAATTTTTGTGTAAATATATATTTTTAACGAATTGTTAAAATCCATCTAAAACTCTGTGATTTAAAAAATATCGTTAAAAATATTTTTTTACATTTAATTGACAATATTTATTATCTTTTTTATTTTATTTTTATCCTTTTTATTTTATTTTTAAAATTAAATCTATATTTTTTAAAAAATAAATGTATACGTATAATTATTTTTTTAATATATAAAATAACAATAAAGAAATAAATAATTCTTATAAATAAAAATCATAATTACATAATTTTTTTCGAATGATTAAATTAAGGAAAGTAAAAAAAGGAAATTGAAAAATAGAAATAAATAAATAATAAGATTTATATTTTTTAACTGTACACAATACATAATACACTTACAAATTATTGTAGTACAATTTTTATTTGTTAAAAAGATAAATTTTTAGTTAAATTATCTTTTAAATTATATAATAAATATAAATATCAGTATAGTTATTTGAATACATTTATATGAAACTTTGATTATAAAATTGATTTGTTTATTTAAAGGAATTGATATATTTAACATATTTCTTTATTGTTACACTTCAAATATTTTCTTAGGTCTTATAGCCAATTTTAGTTTTAAATATATTTTATGTTTATATTTAGTTTATATAAAAAATATAAAACAACATTTGGGAAGTATTATTCAAATCTTTCATATTAAATAAGCAATGATTTCACTAAGTACATGGCATTATTAAATCAAGTATTACTAAATAATATACATAATATTAATAAGAATATTAAGATATAATCAAAAATAATAATAAATTAAATATTATATAATTTATGAACAATAAATATTTTCACAGCACATTTTTTATTATTTGGCTTTGTGTCTTCAGACTATATAACTCTTTTATAAATTAAATAAATAAAATAAATTAATTTAAATACTTTATGTTAATTTAATTTTATATATATATATATATATATATATATATATATAATCAATTGGCAATGTTTTAATTAGTTAAATGTATATAATATATTTCTAAGTAATATATGTAAATGATAATTCAGGAAATGTACTAAATATTTTGTTGCTTAGACATATTACTATAGATTTTCCTAATAAATATATATATATATATATATATATATATATATATATATATATTTATAAATGAATGAATGAATAAAAAATAATACTGTACGTATTCAATCACTCTATAGTTAATAGAAAATATAAATATGATTTGTAATAGCATAAAGAACGGTTCAGAACACTTTCTTTTATATATGATTATTTGATATGTTTTTTTTTTATATCGATTAATTAAACGATTTTATCTTCTCGGCCATACAATGCCTTCAATCCAATCAATGTAAGATGAAACTTTAGTATAAACTCCTGGTACATTATTCCCTCCACATGCTGTACCGATAGAAGTAACACCAATTATAGACCAAAGTAAATTATTCGACATTTCAATTTGCAATGGACCACCGCTGTCTCCATTACATGTATCTCCTTTTTTCTTAACGGGTCCAGCACAAATCATGGTTGAATGCTGAATACCTTCAGGCAAAGTTCGCTCATCTGTAAAAGGTTCGTAGGCTTCATCGCAGCTGTTCTCATCAGTTATTTTCAAAGATACTTTCTGTAAAGTATGGTGACTTCCCGATTCTGAAATATAAATATTCATTTTTAGAATTTTTTTTATAATAATTAATCATATTAGGTTGGCAAGTATCTCCCTTCCGCTTTTTTTTCTTTCTTTCTTTTTTTTTTTTTGTACATAGCCGCGAAATTCAAACAGACGGAAGGCGGAAGAGAGATACCAACCTAATATATAAGTACAACTATGTTAATTTTTCATTAGAGAATAAATTATATATACCTCTATGATGTCTGCTTCCCCAACCTGTAGCAACTGGGTTACTTTTTATCTCACCACTAGTATGAAGACATGCTGGTTGAATAGTCTTACTAAAAATGACATTTCTGTCTAATCGTAATAATGCCAAATCGTTGTATTTAACAGGTATGTTGTAATTTGGATGTATTATTGCACTTTCAATTGAGTAATCTTCTCCTAATTTCGCAGTTCCATTTTGTCGAATATAAACTGAACCAAGTTTTACTGTTGAAGGTGGAATTCCACTTTGAGTTATTATGCAATGACCGGCAGTTAAAACATATCTATTATTAATCAATGTACCGCCACAATTATATATAATTTGATTGTTTTCCTTATACCCAATAGCAGCCTGTAAATATAAAATAATTTATATCATTTCTACACATATCAATAGATATAATATTGTGCTTCCTATTTATTATTTTACTCGAAAATCATTTTAAATACACGATAAAAATATATCTTTACCATATGTGGAAATTCCCCTTCTTGTGCATTTTCACCATCAGCTATGAATTGTTCAATTAATACTGGTGCATCTTTCGAGTATTGTTCGCATGCTAAAATGAATTATACAAACATTATAAACAAGTTTATTATAAATTTTATTTAAATAATTCGTTGTTTAGAAGAAAATATTATGAAATTCGTTACAATTGGTAAAAATATTTTATGCTAATATAGAAATTTTAATATCCAATTTAATTTATTTTACTTTGAAATGAATTAAAATAAAATTGAATTGAAAATATTCGTCGATATATATTAGTAATTCTAAAATATGTAATATAGTTAATTATTTAAAAAAATGTAATATGAAAAGTATGTTAAATCTATACTATATATAATAACCTAAAAAGTTTCGTTAATTAATTTACTTTTAAAAATAATAATTGATAATAATTATTCTTAAGAATAATGTTTTGAATATCAGAGTTGATAATAAAAAGAATTAATGTATAATAAAAATCATTTGCTTTTCAATTTCCATAAAAACTATTTTTTTAAATACAAAAAACATAACATAAATATACCTTCTTCACTTGGTCTTTTTGTTGGATTAGGACAACAAACAATTTCCATAAGATCCTTAAACCCACATCTGGATAAACTATGTTTTCTAAACGTTTTGAGCATATTCACTGCTACTTGGCATTCATTTGCTAGTGTACAAATTCCTTGTTCTTTTCCGGTCTTACACGTGTCTCCTTCTGTAAAAATCAACAATTATAATTATTCAAAACATTTTTAATGTATGATGAATAAAATTTAATAATTTCAATTTATTTGTATAGATATTAAAAAATATTCAATTTTTATTTTATTTCTTCATACATATATAGGGTTTTCCAATAAGTGCTTCAGAAATTTAAATGAAAATAAAACAAAAAGTATTTAATTAATTAGTTTTTTTATATTTTTAAACATTATATGAGATTAATGATTGAATACAATTTCACTTATATGACCACCAGGACTTCACTTGACATTGTGCATTCATTTCGTCCAATTTTTAGTCAATCTTTCATATAATTGTAGTCCAGTTTCATGAATTAGACGTTCAATGTTTATTTTTAATGTTTCTGTTGTTTGTGGTTTATCAACATAAATCAATGATTTTACATAATCACATAGAAAGTAATCCAATGAGATTAGATCACATGATTCTAGTGTCCAATTGATGAATCCATTTTGTGAAATAATGGATTCATTAAACTTTTGTTTCAATAAGTCTATTGTTTCCGTAGATGTATGGAACATAACATTGTCCTGTTGAAGTCACATATCGTGCAAATCATTTTTTGGAAAAAAAACATTAATCATGGTTTAGTAACGCATTCCATTTACTGTAACGTGATCTCCACCTTTATTATGAAATTTTCATTGTCAGAAGCAATATTAACCTCACTGTTTACATTCCTTAGTCTTAGAAGTATTGCTGTATAATGTAGAGTAAAATTGTTTTCAATTTTTTTAACAATTTGATAAATGCCACTTTTATTTGGACGATTATATTAAATTTCACGAAGCGCACGAAAATTGATTTTTATAAGTTTTTACAATTTCTAAGCATTGATGAATTGTTGAACGTTCCATGATAATTTGCCAAACTATACCGAGTTTAAATGTCAAAATGAGCTTAAAAAAAATTAAACATGACTTCCCCCAGCCGTCAAAGTTTTGACATTCTTATTGGAAAACTCTATATATGTACACACACACACACACACACACATATATATATATATATATATATATATATATATATATATATATAAATATGTGTGTGTGTATAATTATAAAAATAAAAACAAAAGTATTTTTCTAGTCATTTTTGATTTTTTAATAAAAATACTGTTTAATTATAATTTGTTAAAATTACATTTTACTAAAACCTTTAAATCAGAAATACGTTCTGTACACTTTAGAAGCAAGAAAATACAAAATTTTCTTTATCAAAGAACATTAAATCCTAAAAAGTATATTTTATTTAATATAATTTAAAAAACATTAAATGCATTTTAATTATTGTCAACAATAATTTTGACTCGTTTATTTCAATTGAGAAATATAATTTTTTTTGATAATTACTTGTATTTGTCGTATAAATTATATTAATTATTAGATGAAAAATTTTTAAAAAAATGCAAATAATATTATTCGTATTTATTTATTTCATATTTATATTTTTATATGGAAATTCTGATGTTAAAAATGTAATGTAGTTAATAAATTAACATTAATTTCGACATTTTAGTATAAAAGACAAAGTAGGTTAATGTCATATTTAATATTTCATATAATTATTTGGTCTTTTGAATATTTTGTTATAATTAATAGTATGCAAATTTTTTTTATATTAGTTGTGTTAAAATTTACCGGAATCATATCATTTTATATATATATATATATATATATATATATATATATATATATATATATATATATATATATATGAGGGTCGTTTAATAAAAGGTAAAAAGTAAGAAAAATTTAATTAATTAAATTAAACAATAAATAAATTTACCACACTTATCAAACGACCCTTGTATGTATATATATATATAATTTTATTTCTGTTTTTATTGAAATTAATGTGTTAAATATTATTAAGTAAATTGTTTATATAAATATATTAAAGAAATTTAATTTTTTACTGTATTAAATATTTGACTAATTTATTTTAAAACAATTTTTCAATTAATTAAAGTTCTATGAAAATTATTAATTTTTGAAATTTATTTTTTTTATATAATTTTTTCTTTTTTAATGTTAAAAAAATAATTATCATTTATATATTTCTTTTAATAAATTGTTATTTTTATAAATAATTGTAAAATATTTATACATAATTTAAAACCTTATATATATATATATATATATATATATATATATATATATATATATATATATATGTATATATATTATATATGTATATAATAACTTGTTAAAAACACATAATTCTAATTAACGTTCTAAAATAATGTGCTTATGATTAATTAACTCACCAAATTTATTGTACACTGCAATTCTACAATAAGCTGGTATTATTAATCCACAGAAAAAAAATAAGAAATATTTAAAATGCATCTTGATATTCACAACTGTTTCTTTTTTTGTCTTAAATATGTACATATATAATTTAATGATAAATAATATATATGTGATAACGTAACTGCACTAATTTAAAAAGATTTAAACTGTTCAGTAGGAACGTTCGTGAACTTCTCATTCAATTTTAAGTTTTGCGCCAATATTTATATCTTTGAATTGACTCATCAATAGACGTCTGTGATTCAAACCGCGATAATGTTGTGAAATTTAATGTAAATAAATTTAAAAGTATCCTATATCTATCGCCATTTTTAATAATTAATTATGAAGTCTAGTTGCTCTTTTCTTTTCTTAGTAAAACATTAACGTATTTACAGTACTCAGTAGGGGTTCCCAATGAATGAGGAAATTAGTCAAGATTGTAAAATAAATATAATGAAAGAATTTTAAAAAATTTCCAAGAATAAATTATAAACTTGTGAGTTCTTAGATAAAAATTTACCGGTTTGATGACAATATGTATTTAATTTTATATATATTTATTTATATCAAAAGCATTTCTTACCAATGAACCGCAACTATTTATATATCTATTACTACTAAGTATATTTCTATGCTTTTCCGTCATATAAAACCACATATATTCACTTATTTTTTAATTTAAATACATTTTTAATATATTTTTAGTACTTTAATATTTTTGATAAAAAGATGTATTTATAAATTTAAATCAAGTTACACACACACATAGATAAATACATACATAGATACTTACATAGATACATACATAGATACTTGCATAGATATTTTCATACGTATGTACGTACATACGCACGTGCATGCGTTGATGCGTTTGTGCGTGCGTGCGTTTGTGTGTGCGTGCGTGCATGCGTTTGTGAGTTTGTGCGTGCGTGCGTGCGTTTGAGCGTGAGTTTGTGTGTGCGTGCGTTTGAGCGTGAGTTTGTGCGTGCGTGCGTTTGAGCGTGAGTTTGTGCGTTTGTGCGTGCGTGCGTTTGTGCGTGCGTTTGTGCGTGCGTGCGTGCGTGCGTTTGTGCGTGCGTGCGTTTGTGCGTGCGTGCGTTTGTGCGTGCATGCGTACAAACACACATACATATATGTGAGAAAATATATAATGTTTGTTATATATATATATATATATTTCTAATGATTTACGTGAATCTTGAAATCTAATATTTTTCTTAATTTTTATTTATGTTAAATAGAGTAACATTTATTTTATTAAAATAATATTGACATAAATATTAATTAATATAAACGTACTAATATTGAAAAATATATGAGTTTTATTAAATATAAAAATGCTGAATCTTTTATAATATTTTTTTGATATTTTGTGTAATTATAAATTCTATAATTTGATTAATGAGAATTCAGTAATACAGGTTTTAAAAAAAATAATAATAAAATTTTTTGGTTCATGATGGAATTAAGAAATATAATTAAAAATTGGTCATTATTTTATAAACTTAATGTTAATTTAGTAACATGGATTATTTTTTCCTAAAAAGGATATTATTTAATAGCGATATAATTTGAAAGTTGTCTGTTTTCTTAAAACTAATAATTTATATTAATTATAACCATTTCAAAATCTGATATATTTTTTTATAGAAATACATTAAGTTTTCAAATCATAATCATACGTAGACAATTAAAATATTTTAAATATAATTTACTTATGATACATTAAATACTTAAACTATTATATTAACTAAAATAAATTTAATTAAATTGATCTTTTAATCTGTCATTCAATATATGTATATATATATATATATATATATATATATATATATATATATATAAATTTGCTAACTATTCTATTGCACTTATTATAAAAAAATTAAATCAAATGTATTTGATTTAGTGAATATAAATGTACCAGAACGTTATTAATAAATTGTGCTATTATCATATAACACGTTATTTTTCCAAACTAAAAAAGTCATGTTTATCTGATTTCAATAATTTATTTAATTCGTTAACCTTTCTTTTTGCCTTGTAATATAATACTTTTATCTTACATCTCAATATATATATATATATATTCTCACACTGATATATATATATATTTATATATATATATATATATATATATATATATATCTATATATACTTCTAAATATATATCATACTTATATATATATATATATATATATATATATATATATATATATATATATATATATATATATATATATATGATACACGTACTCATGACATCAGTTCTTATTACTAATTTGTAATGCAAATTTATTTTAAACAATATCATAAATTTAAATTCTATAAATTTTATTATTTTTACTGAACAATAGACTATATTTTTATGTTTTTAAAGTATCCAAGAAGCCAGTTAGTCAAAACACAGTAATTGTCTTTATTTATTTGTTCTTACTTTTTTTTATCAAAATATATTCTTTTTCGAAATTTATCCTATTGTTACGTTCTCTGCCGAGCCGACTTTCCGTTCACATGACGTAGGTTGCATGTGTTCTACAATACATTATTTAGATTAATACTGTTTCCTTTAACATATATGTTAAATTTACAAAATTATTATTATTATTATTAACAAATAAATGTAATATTTAAAATCCATTATGAGTCAAAAGAGTATTTTTGTACATCTAAGGAAAAAACATATTTACATAGTTTGTCAAAAAAACGAGTAAGATTTGATTAAATTTAAATAAAACTTTTTCTTTTTTACATTGCTAATATTATCGTTTTTGTCAGACGTTCTTTATAATTTGGATTAAATATTATAGTTATGGATATTAAAAAATGTCAAATATAAATATAACTTATTTGGATATTATATATATATATATATATATATATATATATATATATATATATATATATATATAACAGTGAATAAATAGATATACGAGTTGTTTGATAAGTCCATGTAAAAATAAAAACTGCTTCATTTTTTTGAATAAATCGTTTTTATTTTTCAACATAGTCTCCTTTTAGGCTTATACACTTCATCCAACGCTGCTCTAGTTTGTTGATCCCTTCCGAATAATAGGATTTGTCCAAGTCTGTAAAATAGTCATTCGTTCCTGCAATCACCTCCTCGTTCGAATAAAATCTTTCTCCCGCGAGCCATTTCTTCATATTAGGGAACAAATAATAGTCCGATGGAGCCAAGTCTGGAGAATAGGGGGGATGTGAAACGATTTGGAACCCTATTTCCATTAGTTTTGCGGCCACAACTGCTGAGGTGTGAGCTGGTGCGTTGTCATGATGAAAGAGGACTTTTTTGTGGGCTAATCGGGGACGTTTTTCTTGCAACTCGGTTTTCAAACGATCCAATAACAATGAATAATATACACCTGTAATGGTTTTACCCTTTTCCAAATAGTCGATAAAGATTATTCCTTGCGAATCCCAAAAGACAGTCGCCATAACCTTCCCGGCCGAAGGAATTGTCTTCGCCTTTTTCGGAGCAGATTCCCCCTTGATAACCCATTGTTTAGACAGCTCTTTGGTCTCAGGAGTGTAGTGATGTATCCATGTTTCATCTACAGTGATTGAACGACGCTTAAGGTCCTGCGGATTTCGCTGAAACAGCTGCAAACCGTTCTTGCAACACTTCACACGACCTCGTTTTTGGTCGATCGTGAGCAATCGCGGCACCCACCTGGCGGATAGCTTTTTCATGTCCAAATGTTGGTGCAAAATATTAGTACCCGTTCACACGAGATGCCTACAGCACTAGTAATCTCACGCACTTTCACTCTTCTGTCATCCATCACCATATCATGGATTTTATCAATGATTTCTGGAGTGGTGACCTCAACAGGGCGTCCAGAACGTTCAGCGTCTCTTGTGCTCATATGGCCACTCCGAAAATTTTGAAACCACTTATAAACCGCACTAATCGAAGGTGCAGAGTCACCATAATGTTTATCAAGCTTCTGTTTAGTCTCCTGAGGCGTTTTGCCTTTAATGAAGTAGTGTTTAATCAACACGCGAAATTCTTTTTCGTCCATTATTTGACAATCACTCGATTTCCTTGATTCTAACGATTGTCAAACACAAAGGAATAGACCAATATGGCTGAAACTTGATGTGTGTTCTTCCAAGAGGTGCTACTAATTAAAAATAACCTCGATATGCACCAGTGGTGCCATCTTTCGGAATTTACACGGACTTATCAAACGACCTTCGTATAATTCACTGATTGTAATATCATAACTATTGTAACTTTTTTTAAAAAATAATAAATTCTTAACATGTAAATCTTGATGTAAAAATCCAAGAAACAGGTCGATACCTCGCATAGAGTACATGCTATCTATAATATAAGAACTGCGTTACGCATAAGGCCTAAAATACACATGCCATTAAAAAGCATTTGCCACTAGATGGCATTTGCCAGAAATTCACACGTTTTCGTGCCAGTAAAAGTCATATGTATTTCGGGTCTAAAAGTTAACCTCAGATACATAATTTTATAAAATATTTTTCGACAGTGTTATATTCAATAATGAAAATATTAAACAGCCCAAAATGAAACTATAATAAAATGTATGTGCTCTACGTGGCAACGAATGTGTTAAGCAAAAATTTGTTTCATGAATAATTATAACCGATAATATTTTATATTTGTTACTTATATTGTTTAATAATTGAGAAAACATTTTCGTATTAAAAATCAACAAATTTATTTACGTCAATTCATTTTCTTTATCTCGTTATATACGTCAAGATAGATATATTGAAGAGATGTGTAATATTTCATATCAATGTGAAGGATGTGGCTTTACATATATTCTGTAGCAATACTAAAAAAATATACGTAAGAGATACGATTTGCTTATTTTACCGAATATATTAAAAATAGGAAATGTTGAAATTATTTAACGTAATTAATTAGTTCAATTCTAGTTTTACACACACACACACACTCATGTAAATATCATACCGGAAATGATAGAAAATAGATAGATATATCTATTTTTAAAATATATTTTTTATCAATTCCTGTATCATATATATATCATACCGGAAATGATAGAAAATAAAATAGATTCTAAAACAAATGTGAACATGGATGTAATAAGAAGGATAAAGGGTATATATGAAAATGAAGATACATATATTGTCAGAAATGAGAGTTTATATAATGTCTGCAAGTTAATGTTTAAATAAAAGTAAAGTTAAGGAAAAAAATAAGATACTTTGTCATTGATTGATAATTTTATCGATGGATCAGATTTATATATAAAATATTAAATACATAATTTTGAAATATCTTTTTATTAAAATAACTTTTAAAGAGCATATAGAGGCTGTATTATTACAAGAAAAGAGATACAATATATTTATATAATAATTAGATACAAGTCTTGATGTAGAAATAATTGAATTATTTAAGTTAATTTTTTAATAAGTTCACTTTAAGTATTATATATATATATATATATATATATATATATATATATATATATATATATACACGTACTACTCGTATATATATATATATATATATATATATATATATATATATATATGTATGTATGTATGTATGTATGTATGTATATATACATATTTTGACATATATGTGTATGTGTAATTTTATTTTAATATTTTCCTTAATTTTCTCATTATGTTAAAAATGACATGTTTTTAAAATTTTCCTTATTACATGTCTTAAAAATTTCATTAACTGTAGAAATAAAAAGAAATATTTACTTTTTTTTACATCATTCAAAACTATGTTTCAGTTTTTATGAAATAAATACCCAACTAAATTTGCCCGCTGGAAATTAGTTTTTTTCCTAAATTTATAATTGTAATATATAATATAAAGTGTACTATTTTATAATCCTATAGACATATTAAATTTCATATCTCATTACACTTAGGTAAAGAAATAAAAACGTTTTATTGTTCGTTAATATAATATAAATAGATAAAGATCATATCGATCACAGACATTTCCGTTTGTATTTATACATAATATGATAAGGATTTCTGTTCATTATGTAGAAAGTATTTATTTTATAAAAGCAATAATCATTCATCAAATCGAGACATGCTTATCACAATTTTATAACTAATTGTACGTGAAGAAATATTTGTAATATTCCATGACGATTGTCTTTTTTCAATGTTGATAAATTGGTATTTTAAGAATTTTTAAACATTCAATTTCCATTTAAAAAATGATTAATTTTCTAGGCGGTTAGAAAAGTTAATAATTTCAAAAAAATGTATCAAAAATGTAATTGTAAAAAAATATTATATACACAAATTAAATATTAACGTAAAAGTTTTATATACGAGTATACTTTTGTAGTACAAGTTAATTACAAAAAAGATATATTATTTGTATAAAGTAAAATATTATTGCAAAAACAAAGAAAATACAGAATAAATTGACATTAAAATTAATTAAATTTTAATATTATTAATGAAATGTGATTGCTATAATGTTATGTCAAGTATAAGAAACACCGATGTTCTATTAAGTTTAGGTTTAGATTTTGCCAATTATGATTTTAGATTACTTTCAAATTTCAAAAATGAATTGAAAAAGTGCAATTTTAAACAAATAATTGTTTTATAATATAAATATGATCTTAACTACGAGTGGAAAAATACAACATAGAACTAAGTATAAAATAGTAACGGAAGTGACTTAAAGTTCCAATAAATATATCTCTCTAACAACCTTTATCATTTTACGCACATTGAAAATTATAAAAAATTATTAAGAAATCAGCAAATATTTTCTTGTAAATTTATTATCATATTTTACTTGAGGATAATATTAGAAAATGAAACGTACATTTTACTAATACATATATATTCTAGTGGTTGAAAATATTCACATCACTATTTTCAGGAATATTAAATCAAATTTTTATCAATTACCATAAAATTCAAGTAATGGAAAATATCTAACCTACAATGAATTACCTTATAAATTACCTTAGCAACTATTGTCTAAATAAAACTTGTAACTTCTATGTTGGAAATTAGCGATTAGTCATGAAAACGTTTATTAAAATTACAATTTAAGATAACATAATCTGATTTTTTTAATTACTGAATGTATAGTATTAAAACGTTTCTTTTTTCTCTAGTCAAATTTACAAAAAAGATTAAAAATTCCTTTTAATTTATGCTAATCTATACGATATCATAAATAACTTGGATGGTATATTATAATTCACTGTGTATATTTTTTTTAGATAATTAAACTTTTTTAATAAACTAAATTAATAAATAAGCACACATCAAAACATTACTATAAAACATATATATATATATATATATATATATATATATATATATATATATATATATATATATATATATATATATATATATATATATATATATATACATGATACTTAATTTTCCACTTATATATGCATAAATGTTATCATCTGCTAAAATAATTATACTGACAAGATTTTATAAATACATTATTTAAAATTTTATTAGATTGTATTAAAATTTTGATATAAAAAATTTAATTTATTAGAACATTTTTAAATTATTTTATATGTAAAACAAACATTAAATATAACTAAATTATATTCGTCAGTCATTAATTAGTACAACTCAATCATATTTATTAAATTTATTACATTGTTTTACATATAAAAACAGTTATAAAAATATTCTCAAATTCATTATATATTTTGAAATATAAAATATATTCGCTAATTACCTAAAAAAAATTTTAATTAAATTTTTCTTAAGAATGTTATCACAGTATCAATTTATTATTTGTCTGCTATAACCTAACAAATATATTTAAAGAGAAAACACACTAACGTCGTTAATTGGAATCTGTCAAATGAATAATATACAACAGATATTAAAATATTTTGATTTTTTTTCATGATATAAACAATAAATCAAGATACTGTTTCTTTAAAAAAGCATGTTTTAATAATTATTGAAAAAGTTGTCTAATATTATAATTATTTATATATTTTAATCTATGTATGTATGTTAATATATATATATATATATATATATATATATATATATATATATATATATATATATATATATATATATATATATATATATATATATATATATTTATATATATACATACCTGTCCCTCATTTTACGCTGCACTTTTTTTACGCGGTATTGATTTACGCGGCACTTTTTATACGGGGTCAGATAGATTTCATGTTATATAATTTTTCATGGAATTTATTATATATCAGAGTGACGCAAATTCTTACTTGAACGTATAAAAGCACGATATAAATATATAAAAGGTTGATTGTTTTAAATTACAGTAGCGATAATGCCACCGAATAAAATTTATCTACTTTTGTTTTCTAAAACGTCATTATTTTTTTATTAAGCTGTGTGAAATAAATATGTGTTTTTACAACTTTACTAGCTTTTATTTCCAATATTTTTTCTATTGTACTAACAGACTCATTTTACGCGATTTTTATTCACGTAAAACGAATCCACGTGGAATGGATACTCTGCGTAAATTAGGAGACGAGTGTATATATATATATATATATGTTTATATAATGGCTAAAACTAATATTCAGGCACTTACTTTTTAGGCGTTTATAAACCAATAAATAGTAAAGAAAAGAACTGAAGGTGAAGATAAATTTATTTTTATTAAGCTGTATTAAAGTTCTTTAATTACACACAATAATAAAATTAATTTTAATTTGTTTTTAAAAAAATATCCAAATTAACCTTAAAATAATATTCATACAACAGACAATACTGTATTTTCTTTTCTGTGTAATTCAGAAAATTGGAAAAAAATATATGTGTCATTTGTGCATTTTATTCAAAATATTCAAACTAAGTGTCTAGAGTAATTTAAATATATAAATATTGATTATTATCTAATTAAAATGGATAAAAAAATCTAGTGATACGTAGGTTAGAACTAAGAAAGCTCGTTTTATAGTATTTTTGAGATGCTTAGTCCGTACATAATATCGCAAAATTATTAAAAAGTAGTCATTTTATTGTGTATGATATAATTAAGCGATTTTAAACAATGACCATATTAGAGAATAAACTAGAACCAAGTGAACGGAAAGTATTTACGAAATCCGACGAATGATGGCTAATACAGCATATAAAGGAAATTTCAATGTTTAGTGCCTTTTAAATTAATTATAGAAGTAAAAAAATATTTGAACAAGGTAACAGATTCTAAAATAATGCGAATAATTTTAAAAAAGAATAATTTTTATGGAAAATAATATGAAAAAAACAATTCGTGAGAAGACAAAATGGATTGAAAATGTTAGACTTCATAAAATTTTACAGAAACGAAGATTTTAAAAAAAATTGTTTTAGCCGATGACAGTAAATTTAATCTTTTTCTCTCAGATGATCAAATATACGTATGACTAAGATCAAATAAAGAATTAAATTAAGGTAAGGATGTGAATGGTTTTATGCTACATGTCAGTTACAGAATCCGGAAAACTTTACTTTACAGACGGTATGATGAATCAAAATACATTCTTGTAATTCTTAAAAGAATATCTTAAAATGCTAGAGTCTTAAGTATAGAAAATAACTTTAGTTATGAAAATAATAATCTCAATCACAAGACATTAAGCGTGTTCATTTGTGGCTGCTGTACAATTGTCCACTCGCACATAAAGCTCCCGATCAATGCCCAGATTTAAATGTATTATTTACAGTTATAGGAGTATTTGGAAAAGAAATTGAAAAATTATTCGATTGAAAACAAGAAAAATTTGGAAATGGCGCTGAGAGAGGAATAATCACGAATTGAATAATCACATTGTGAGAAAAAGTCAGTTCTATTCCAAAGAAATACAAATTGTAAAATAATATAAAGTACTGTTTTCAAAATATTAACATATACGAAAATAAAAATAAAATGTTTGTAGAAACTTAGTATTTTATGGTGTTTAAATATTATTTCGAGTTTGATTTGGATAGTTTTTTAAATAACAAATTAAAATGAATTTTATTTTTGTGTGTAATGAATATAAATGTGTTTTAATATAGCTTAGTGGAAGTGAATTTATTTTTACCTAATAGAAATGTGAAAAAACAAGTTCCATAATATATATATATATATATATATATATATATATATATATATATATATATATATATATATATATATATATATATATATATATATATATATATATATATATATATATAAAATTGATATTAAAGTATTAAAAATGAAAACAATATTTAACAAAAAATTTTCTTACCATATTACATGAATTTAAATCTATATTTCTATATCTTTATTTTTAAAAATGTATATTTCAATAGAAATGTTTAATTAACTTCAATTTTAATAGTTAGTAAAATGAAATATTGAAGGCAAATCCGTTGAAAAATAAAAATTTTAAAATGGCAATGGTCAAGGATATCTATTGAAAAGGTTGTTTTTTAATGGAAATTTTTAAAGTTCAATGTACAAAACAAGTGTCTTTTCAAAATTATTGCTGTTTTTGTAATTATTTTAAACATAAATTTATTTAAATATTTATAGTATTTAAATAGTGTTTATACCCTTTTCTCTAAACAAAATAATTTTAAGAATATTTAAATATTAATGTAATCATTACATTTAACAGTATTTTAACATATTTCATTTAAAAATAATTGTAGTGTTTGTAGATAATTTTGAAAATTACAATTTAAATTGTTTATTTAAAATTCATATAATTCGATTTAAACTTTTTATTTAGTCGATTTCTTTACGTTTAACTATATATATATATATATAAGTTAATCAGGAATTTAAATTTAGTATAAAGGATATTGAAACAATTTTTTAATAAATATTGGTCGTGTAATATTAAATATCGGATTATTATATCGGAAATAAAATAAAAATCCGACATTAAATATTGCACAACCTAATAAATATAAAACGTATTTTTTTAATTTCTAAAAAATATATTTTAAACTAATCATATAATACTTTAATTTTTATATTATGAAAAGATGTAAAATTATAAATGCAAATGATTTTTTGTAAGACTTTGGTCACTAACAATGCTAGTTTAACACCAGATATATCAACTGGTCAAAATGACCGATTTTAGAATTGTGCTAAGGAAAATGAAAAATAATGTAAGGAAGTTACTATTACTATCATTTATCATATTATGTAAATTAAATATTAAGGTGAAAAATTTAATTTTTGATTATTAAAAGCTCTTTTTTATTACTGCTTGTACTAATTGATTAAAAATTAATTTTTTTTCGGCTAAATACCAATTGGTCAAAATGATCGGTTGGTAGAGATAGGTTTATATCAATTTTTAGTATATCTAATATTAACAGAGTTTTTCTTGTCACTGTTTCGTAAAAATTATATTTTTTCAAGTTCAGATTGTTGGCACCAAGATAGAAACATACATATATATATATATATTTATATATATATATATATATATATATATATATATATATATATATAGAGAGAGAGAGAGAGAGAGAGAGAGAGACAGAAAGAAAGACAGAAGCCTTAATGAGACATTAGAATATTAAAAAATAATATTTGATAGTAAGTAAGCAAAAATCTCTTTAGTCCCATTAGGCCTTTCTCTCTTTCTCTCTCTCTCTTTATATATATATATATATATATATATATATATATATACACACACACACCACCCACACACACACACATCACACACACGCATACTCACACACGCATACACACACACGCATACACACACACGCATACACACACACGCATACACACACACGCATACACACACACGCATACACACACACGCATACACACACACGCATACACACACACGCATACACACACACGCATACACACACACGCATATATACACACATATATACATACACACATGCATACGCATGTAGTATCCAAAATAAAACTGTAGAGTTTAGACATACATTTACTTGTTTTCTATTATTTACTATTCTTTATTATTTTCACACAATCTTTACATACACACACTCGCGCGCAAATCACTAAATGAATGAATTATCATATGCAG
>CP092089.1:23982625-24010125 GCA_029203775.1 Neoneuromus ignobilis
AATTATTTATTAAATAACATATAAAATACAAAATACATTATTTATTTATTGTTGAATATTTATCATTTTAATATAAATCTATAATACAATAAATATAATAATAATAGTGTTTTATTATTATTATTTACATTTTATATATTATTTCATTATAAAAATATATGTTCAATGAATCATTTTATGTAAATTCATATTTAAATACGAAGTAATTAAAAATCTTTCCTTTTTTGAATTAATATTGGCAAAAATATCAAATTTTCAGATAAATCACTACATTTTTAAATTAAACAGTTGTAAATAGAATAAAATAAATATAATGATTTTTTAATTAGTAATTTAGAAGTATATAAAAGGAAATAAGTTTTAATAATTTCTTTAAATTTAAAGACGAATTGTTATTTTATTCAATTAAACTATAAATGATATGTAAAGTAAAATCACTTCGATACTTCTGTTTAAATTGTCAAAAATCTTAAATGTATTATTATATTGCACTTCGAAGTCTTAGTCTGTTAATAAAAAATTAAATTACTAATAATAAATACTAAATTTAATGTACAAAATCGTGTATACAAAATTTGACACAAATACTTCTTATCAGTATATTTTATTTGTTCATTTTTGTACCCAGTTTTTTTTACTAATTCTTTAAAAAGCTATTTTTGTTCATTACAACCTGTTTAAAATCTCTAAAAATTAACGTTATTAATTTATATATATTGTAATAAAACTTTTTTTGTTCATTATTCTCGTTTCAATAAAAAAATGAAATCGACAAAAATTACTCACGATGACCTAAAAATTATAAACTGTCATAATGGATAACATGAAAAAATTTCAGAAAAATACAAAAATATTATTTTATTTTGAAACTAGTTAATAAATATTTATGAATTCATTAACATAATAAAACTTATCATTAATAATTAATCATATTTATATGTGTATTTAGGTTATATATATATATATATATATATATATATATATATATATATATAATCTAAATGAACAAATGGATATTATTTTATTTAAATGAAATGGAAAATAAATAAATGTATATGAACTTAAATCAAACTAATATCACAAGAAATTATTTTTAACTCAATTAAATATCCTATTTGCGAATTAAATTTTATGTAATTGGCCAAACGGTGTCTTCTATCCATTTAGTGTAAGACGAAACTCGGGTATATACACCGGGTACTGCATTTCCGCCGCATCCGACTCCAAAAGACGTAACACCGACTATTGTCCAAATTGAGTACGGTTTCAGTTCCATTTGTAGAGGGCCACCACTATCTCCTCTACATGTATCTGCCGTTCCTGTACCCGTTCCTGCACATACCATTGTCGAAACAATTCCTCTAGGAAGACGACGGCTGTCATCCTCGTAGCTCGAATTACAATGAGTAATATTCACAAATGGCAATTGTGCTTGTTGTAAAATAGTACTAGGATTAGATTCTGAAAATGTACGTAAATAAATTAATAATACTTTTTAATTGAATTTTTTATGAAGTTCTTAAAAGAATTTTAATAGTGAAATTATTTTAAATTTATTTAATTTTTGAAACATTTTATTAAAATTTCAAATTTGATATAATATATTCTTTCTTGCAATATGTGGATAAACAAGAAATTAGATTTTTTTCTTAAGGATTTAATGTTTTTCAAATTGTTTGTATTTTTTCAAACTAATATTTTTAACATATATTTCAACATAAACCACAGTGAAAAGATACAATTTTGAAAAATAAAAGCTACAATAAACTATAATTATTTGTCTACTATTTAAAGTGATGAACAATAAAAAAATATTTTTAAAAATATCTACAAACAGCATTAGTAATATAAAGTTTTTTTTAAAAAACACTTACGTGTAATAGTAGTATCACCCCATCCAGTTGCAATTGGTATAGGTACCAAAGGTAAATCATTCGAATTAAATACACAACAAGGCATTACATATTCACCGAACGTTACATTTGTTAATAGAAGAAGCAATGCTATATCATTGTATCTTTGTGGAGGTGCATAATCTGGATGAATTATTGACGTTTCAATCTCGTATTCAGTACCAGGAACTTCAGCATTGCCACTTATATCCACATTGCCTAATCTTACAACTGTAGGTAATACACCTGATTGTGTTACAACACAATGTGCTGCTGTAAGTACGAATTTTTCACTGATTAATGCTCCTCCACAAGAATATGTTATATTTCCGTTCATAAGATAACCAATTGCTGCCTGAAATCAAAGAACCATTCATTTTATTAATACTCATTTACATTACTGTACTATTTAAGTAGTATTCTACATTAATACATATGCAAAATGAAATTCTAAATAGGAGAAAATTTATTTATGTATATATATATATATGCGCGTACGTGTGTGTGTGTACATATGTTGGGTTATAAATATATATATATATATATATATATATATATATATATATATATATATATATATAATGTATATTTATGCAAAATGAAAGTAATTTTAATAAATATTTTATAATTTATTTGAAAGATTATACAATTTCTGCGACTTTAAATATTAGAAATAAGTTTTGTTAGCTGAATTGTTTATATCCGGTGCCCAAAATAAGAGTGAAAATGTAACTTTCAATAATAGTTTATTCCTTTAGTCTCATTTGGGCCACTCTATAAAAACAGTAAATTTTCCAATTAAATTTTATCTTAGATATTAATAAAAGTAAATCGTAAATAAATATCGAATATAAAAATTATAAATTTGTGGATATATATGAATATATATATATATATATATATATATATATATATATATATATATATTTGCGTGCGTGCGTGTGTGTGTCTACGCGTGTGTTTGTGTATTATGTTTATTTTTTGTTAATAATTAGTAAAACAGTTTGTTTTGTTTGAAAAATTTAATTTTAAATCTTTTATTATTTTGTTTATAATCATATATTAAATTTTTATAATAGAAACTCGAGCACAGATGTAAATTAATGACGTTAAATATTAATATTTTTTAATGATATTCTTAGAATACACATCTGGATGAATCTTACCATGTGTGGAAAATCTCCGAGTGTAGCATCTTCTCCTCCAAAAATATAATTTAATATGGTAATATTACGTTCATTACTGTATTTTTCACAAGCTAAAAATAAGAAATATTCAGATTTGATTTCATATTGTACATTTAAAATTACCAATCATGTTGATTGGTATAAATATATTTTAAATTAATAAAATTAAATATCTAATATTAGTATATTGAATTTTACGTAACATCAAAAATGTATAAATAATTTAATAATTGAAAATTACTTATTTGACCGTTTTATCGTATATTATATATATATATATATATATATATATATATATATATATATATATATATATATATATATATAATCATCCAAATGTATCACCTAGATTTGTGTTTTATTTAAAAAAAATTATATAATTTGGTGTGTAGAGGAAAATATGTATAGTTTTTTTTTATTTATTTTTAATAAAACACAAATCTAGCCGCCATATACAAATGTCCCTGTATATACATATATATATATATATATATATATATATATATATATATATATATACATATATACACGAGGGCCGTATGATAAGTATAGTAAATTTATTTATTGTTTAATTTAATTAATTAATTAAGTTATTTTTTTAAATTTAGATTTTCTTACTTTTTACCATACTTATCAAATGACTCTCGTATATATATATATATATATATATATATATATATATATATATATATATATATTATTAAAAATATTTTTTAATGTACAATTTAACATTTTAAATGGTAAAATACTTTTAATTTTAATACTTAAATTTACCTAATTGAGTTCTTGACTTAGTTCCCACTCTGTCGACAGTTTCTTGTGGACAACATACAATTTCTTCTGCACCTTTCCAATTACATCTTGGTAAATTATGTCTTCGATGACTCTGTATCATTTTTTTGGATTGTGGACATATCATTGCACTAGTGCATATACCTTTTGTTGTTTTATTCACTGTACATGGATTTCCTTCTAAAAAATAAATGAAAATTGGTAAAATAATCCTTTTTTATTCGAATAATCTAAACAATTCAAAGAAACATTTTGTATTTATTGAACTTTATATATTCGTTAATTATCCATTTTTAAAACTTTTCGTACATGTTACTTAAAAATAATATTTGTGTTATTAACAAGGTGATTTTATGTATAAAATATTTTTAATTATTTTTATTTATTACGATTTTATAAAATATCTTAAAAATACCTTAATAAAACTATCACAATATTATTAAATGATAAATAGAAAACATGTAAAATGTTCTCAATTATATAATAGTACATAAAAACGATTTCTTGTTAATCAAAAAAAATATATTAAAAACATCTTCTATTCATTTAATCTAATCACATATTATAAAAAAGAAAATATTCGATTTTAAAATTAAAAAATATGCAAGTGTAAGAATAATTGTTATTTTTAATATAATACATCCATAAATAATCTAATATTAGAATGTAATGTGATCAAATGTCTTTAATGTTCAGTTATATGTCTTTTCTTACAAATGCTTTTAAAGCAGTAATACTTGTTTACAATTAATACTTAAATAATGTTCAATGACACGGATGTAAGTTGTATAAAAACATGTCTGTATTTAAATAATAGTAATAACATGTATTATACCGATTTCTTATAAAAAATACATTAAATAAGTCACATGAACAGATAATACTATTTTTGTTACTTTAACACGTATACGATATTATTTTTTTATAAGCATTAAACTTCTATTGAATATTTACTTCGTACTTATTATTCATTTTAAATTTTTACTATTTATAGATAGATAAAATGTTGATTTCAAAATTTTGAATATATCTGAAATAATTAGATATAACTAGTTTAAAGATGTAATTTAAACGAATCGTACAGTTAGAATGACATTAAATATATAAGTGTTTTTAAGTGTGATAGAATTTTAAATTGATTCCCTATAGAAAGTTCTATCTAACCTAAAAAAACATTCTTTATATACGTGTGTGTGTGTATGTATTTATAAAGGTATGATAAAGATGTTTTTAAAGTTAGATAAAACTTTCGATATAATTCAATTCAAAGTTCTATCACGTTTAAAAAACAGCATACATACGTATATATATATATATATATATATATATATATATATATATATATATATATATATATAAATAATGTTCAGTTTTTTTAGATAAAAAGACAAAATTAATATTTTACAAAACGTATTACCATAACATATAAATATAATGAAAAAATATTTAGAAAAAAATGCGGCCCATCTGTACATAATTATTGGTGAGGTTATAAAGAATTAATAATTAATTAAAATATTAAAAATTAACAAAGAAATATTTAAGTAAATACGTGTTTTTGCATATATTTATCGGTACGTGAAGTAAATATTCTTCGTAATAGTATAATTGAAAAATAAGTATTTCGACATTTCTTCCAAAATATAAAAACAATTAACTTGAAATTGGATGATATATTTTTTTGGACTAATAATTATTGATAATATATCTAAGGTCAAGTATATATTTATTTAATATCAATGTTTCTAGACATGTTTACTCTGTTATAAATTCATAGCATGAACGAATAGTAGGAGTTTGATATAATTTTTATCAAATTGAATTTAACTGAAAATTATTGAAATGAATGTTAATATTTTAAATGTAACACACATATTAATTTTTTATGAAATAAGAGTTTATGTTAAAAAAATAAATACAGTATTTATTTATTTTATTAAAATTAATACGATTATTAATAAGATATTAAATTTGATAATATTTTTTACATTGAGTTAAAATTAAATTTATTAGAATTTTTATATAAATTATTTATTTGAAAATTTTAAGCTAGGTTAGAAATTTAAAATGTTGTGTTTGTAGTGAAATTTATTAATTTTCTCATATTTTTTAACTTATAAAATGAATATTTTAATTCATATTATTTTACCTCCAAGTGAAAATTAAAAGAAATATTTGAATAATAAATATCAATGAAATTATTTACTATTTAATGTAAATCTGTCATTAGAATTATCGAAATTACATTAACTAATGTAATTAAGATCGAATATAAATATATTAGACTAGTGATGATTAATTGTTACTTTCTTATTTTAAAATATCATTTCTTATTAGAAAACATAATATATGTAATAAATATATAATAATTTTAATTCTTATCGAATTATTATTATTGAATTTATATTAATTTAAGTTCGATTTTATTTAAATAAAAAAAATAATTAAACAATTCTTGATATTATTGCCTAATTTCTTAAGTTTAATTCTTCATTTTTCGCTCAATGTATATATATATATATATATATATATATATATATATATATATATATATTAGGTAAATATAAATATAATGAAAAACAATAAGTTAGGAATATTTATTGGTAAAAATGTAATATAAACAATAATAAAAATATTTAAAAAAAAAATTAAATAATTATATTCTAAATTTTATTCTTAACATTTTTTCAATTTTTAGTGACAATAATGAAATATTTCTATTATTTTTAATTACTTATTTTTGTTCTCAATTATCTGTACATGAAATGTATGTAGGTGTGTATCTATACGTAATCATATAAATGTGTTTGCATAGTAAAAATTATGTGCTTATGTATTTATAGAATTCGTCACCGTTATTTTTTATAAAGCATATATTATTAAAATATTTTACGTACCAAACAAGGAATCGTCAATAAAAAATTGCTCGAAGGTTGGCAACGCTGCCATCAAAAGGATTAACACAACTTTTAATGAAATTGTATACTCCATTGTTTATCTTCAATTCATACAATGTCAAATTATCATAAACGAACAACACAAAACAAAATGGCAAGGTCTTCGTTGAAAATAAAGAATATTTTCAACAGACACCTTTCACTCTATTCGTTCTTGACGTACTACTTGTTTTACAAACTCTGCACTGATTTTATAGTTAACAGTTTGACTCATCAGTAGCGGAGTAAACACAATTATCGAAAACCACAAAATAAGCTTATTCGAACATTTAGTTAGGTGCAACGGAAGTTGTATTATAATTTTCTTTTTAATTTTCATATTTCGAGATATTGTCAATATAATTTTATTCTTTTTTTGTGGCAAGATAATTAAGTATATTCTTCGTATTGTAATTGCGTAAAAAGGTTTAGTATTCTTAGAATTATTGTTTGAAATAAGGAAAATGTTATGTAATTAATATGAATTATGATGCACGAGTATTTGTTTTTCTGATTTGTAAGGAAATCTTTCTGATAATCATTTCCTTTCGCTTCACACCTTCTAATATCGTTTTTTATATAATATTTTCAGATTAATTTCTTACAAATATTCTTTTCTTTCTAATATTCTGTTTTCATGCGACCATAATTTATTTATACAATAATTATTACGTTAAAAATACATGTACCTAAATTCTTACAAATCTCATGATTTTTATATATTACCCAAACGCGAGATCACTTTTAGCTATTTATTATTATTTACTCCTTTTATTTAAAAATATATATTGTTAATTTTACTTTTTGAATATTTTTTTCACTTGTATAGTAAATTAAATATCCTTTATAAATATTAAAAACTATTAAATATGAAATAAAGATGTTATTTTAAAAATCAATTTGTATTAAAATTTAAACACATATTTTTTCAGTTTTAAAATAAAAAAATTTCAATTTCAGGGAAAAAATTAATTATCTATCGAAGTTCTTTTAAAAAATATTTAAACTATAGTGAAAATAAACGTTTACTTAGCAATTAATAATTTTGTAGAAATAGAATAATTCAATTAATTCAATTCGACCTTAACATTTATATTTAATTGATGTGGTATATCTTCGAATTGAAAAAATATTTGAGTATATTGAAACTAACTAAAGAATAAAAATATTATGATTTAATTTATTTTAAATGTTTATATATTTCTCAAATTTGTATAATGAATATTTTCTAATTAATCATCAATTCTAAAATTGATTTTTATTTATTATAGACCTTAATTCTCATTTTCAAATACATTATTTTTAATATTATATAAATAACATTTTATAAATGTCTCAAATTAATTGGCTCTTATTATTTCATATTTGAAAAAGTTAATATTTTCTTTTGTATTTTACTAATAAAATAGATGAAAATATGTACCTACGATTTTCTCCATGCATTTTTTATTTGTATTACATTATATTTTTTTGCAATTAAATGATAACTATAAAATTTTGTTGTTTTGACATTTGCAATAATTTCCAATTTTACTTATATTTGATTTATGCATATTTGTATTTTTTAAGTTAAAATCGTGATTATTAACTTTTTTAATTTTCAAATACAACATTAACGTATCTCATTTATGTTTTCATTAGTTTTTCGAAATATTATAAATTTTAATATTCACAAAATGTCATTGGTTTATATGTAACTATTTCAATATAAATCCAGTATTTAGAAGATATATTGTAATATCGTAAATTATAAAATATTGAATAATTTATATCTAATTCACACTACTTTATTGTTATTATCTATCAAAAATATGAAAAATTACATTTACAAAATAAATATTTACATTTAAATTAAATACTTTGAAGTATGTAAACTTTATTTTCATAAATATCAAATTTGTTTTTTTACAACGTTATTTATCATTATTTAAAAATTATAGAAGAATAAAATAATATTTATTTTATTAAAAATTCGCTTATTTTGTGCATAAATTGAAATTATTAACAAATATTTAACAAATAACGGTTAATTTTTTTTATTACTTTCAATATATATATATATATATATATATATATACATATATATATATATATATATATATATATATATATATATATATATATATATATATATATATATATATATATATATATATATATATATATATATACATATATATTGAAATTCGTATTGAATAAATTCTTTATTTTTTTAAATACAATGTTTTGAAATATAATATATTTTTTAAATTCTCTCATCACAAAGAATCTCCGTGAAGTAAAAAAATATTTATTCGATTTTTCAGAATAATATAGGGAAATACTTAAAGGATTGATGTAAAATTATGTTCTGAGATTTTAACTGATTTATATGTAATATTTCGAATCAATTATCCATAAATATTCAAGAGATTTATCCTCATTAAATTATTATCACGCATCATCTCTAAATAATAATGCATATAACGTACTAAAAACGTATCAATTAAACAAATCTTTTTGTAATTTTATGTTTATATTAAATAATATCACAAAAATTTAATAATATACGGAAATATATACAAAATAATATATTTGAAAAATATATAATAATGTAATTATTATATATTTGAAAAATATATAATAATGTAATTATTTCACAATCAAATAAAAAATCATCATACTTATCACCAATTTGTAAATAAAATTTCAGTCTACTGATACACATTTCCTTAGATAAATTTAGCCTACATAAAAAGATTAAATTTGAGTACATAATATGATTTCATTACCAATAATTGATAAGGTTTATTATTGAATAAAGGAAATTATAATGTCTATACAATAATTATTAGATTGATAAATTTTGAATAAATACATGACATCATATCTGGTTCTTGAATATCTCTTCCAGACATATGTAAAGACGAAAAGAATAATTCAGTAAAGTTTTTATATTAATCTTATTTATAAACAGTTAGAATTATATTGTAGAATAGAAATTCAAGGTTATTTGGCAAAATATAGTATTTTAATGTCAGATCAATAAACTAACTCTCGTTTGATTATAAATTAAATAAAATTATAATTTTTTCATATGTAATTTTAAAATTTCACAAAAATAGGTTAAAATAGTTTCATTTGTTTAACCCTTTCGCCACTAACGGAACCTATGTGTCCCTTAAAATGTTTGTTGTTACTATTGGGACAAATATGCTTAACTTAAACTATTTATGGGACATATGTGTCCGTAATTCAAATTTGAAATCTGAAAATAAAAATCAATTTTTGTCTAAAAATAGATTACTTAAAAACTCAAAAGATCATCAAATGAAACAGAAGTTTTAAAACTAAAAATATTTAATCCTCGGTGAAAGGGTTAAACAAAATCTTAAAATTTTTTTGCTAGTAATTTGAACATCTAAATATATATGTATATATATATATATATATATATATATATATATATATATATATATATATATATATATATATATTTATTTATTTATATAGAGTAAGATATTTTATTTATTTATATAGATTAAAAATAAATATGGGAAAAATTAAGGTCATGTTTAATAATTTTGCTGAAAGAAGAAAAATACAGTTAGAGAATCAGTACCTGGGACAAGCGGGCGATATAAAATACGTAGAAAAAACTATAAGATATGATGGTGATTTATGGCCAGAAATCAAAACAAGAATCAGAACTATATGGGCAACATTTGGGAGATTAAATAGTGTAATGAAAAGCAATATACCAATCAGCTTAAAAAGAAAGGCTTAAAATCAATGTGTACTACCGGCCTGCACGTATGGAGCAGAAGCATGGACTTTAAACATAAGAATGAAACAGAAACTGTTAACTGCCCAGAAAAGCAAGGAAAGAATAATGCTAGGAATTTCTAAACAGGACCAAAAAACTTGTAAATGGATAAGAGAACAAACAAAAGTAATTGATGTAATAGAACAAGTTAAATCGTTGAAATGGACATGGGCCGGACATATAGCGAGAAGAGAGGACAACAGATAGACGAAGATTATTACGGAATGGAGGCCAAGAGATAAAAAGAGACCTAAAGGAAGACCATATCAAAGATGGAGAGATGAAATTGTGAAGTATTGCGGAGACCAAGGTTGGATGAGAGTGGCCAGCGATAGGAAAGAATGGAAGAAACTTGGAAAACTCTTCATATGACATTCGACGAGGCTTTCGCCCAGCAGTGTGCTGATGTGGGCTATTATTATTATTAGTAGTAGTATATTTATTTATATACAAGGGTCGTTTGATAAGTATGGTAAATTCATTGATTGTGTAATTTAATTAATTAAATAAATTAATTTAATTAAATTATATTTTTCAATTTAGTTTTTCTTACTTTTTTTACCATACTTATCAAACGACCCTCGTATATATATATATATATATATATATATATATATATATATATATATATATATGTGTGTGTGTGTGTGTATATATATATATATATATATATATATATATATATATATATATGTGTGTGTGTGTGTGTGTGTGTGTATTTGTGTTTGTAAGTGTATGTATGTATGAAAAAACATCAATTTAGAATAAGTTCCTATATTATGAAGTAAAATATTTCTGTTTGTCCGAAGAAAACAGGTATAATTAATGCATCTTACCTGTCTGCACAGATGGTAGTAAAAGATGAGTCTTAAATTCCACAATAATTAGGGATTTCAGATCACACCAGAGAAAGGTTCATGTTACAATTATCATGTAGTTATAAGAAAAGAAACTAGTAAATTCGACGACAAACACAAATTACTAACTTTATAATAGGAGTGAATAAAATTACACCTATATATGCTAAGAAGAGAATAATATAAAAGGAAACATAATAGATTGAAGAGAAATTATTGTTTAGGAATCCAGAGATATAAAATGAATTTAAAAGAAACTCATGGGTAGATAGGATATAGGTACGAGAAAATACGTCGATATGAAATGTAAAAAGACATTGGATTATTTCACATGTAAAGTTTTGTAAAACATTTTCATTCATCTGTAAACAGAAAGAGACTGTTGCTAATATAGGCTGACACAAATAGTTAATAATGTTATTAAATTATAGTAAGCAAACAAATGTATTTTTAAACCTTTCTGTTCTATTTGAGTCACCCGTGTATATATATATATATATATATATATATATATATATATATATATATATATATATATATATATATATATATATGTATATACAGTGAGTCAAAGTGAAACTCATACAGTATTATGTTCAATAAATTTTTGTATATAAATTTTTAAATAAAAAAAATCCCTTTTATTTTTTGCTTAAATTGTTCATTAAGGATATTTTTATCATATAAAAATAAATAAATCATAAAATAATACTTAAAGACCAAAAAAAGGTACGAATTCTGAAAAATTATTCAAAAACACATCAAAATGGAACTCATACGACTAAAAAATTATTTATTAAATTAAAATTTACAGTGGATTGAATTATTTTAGTACTTATTAGAGTAGTCTTTATTAATTTTTATAGCCTTTAAACGATTCGGGATGGATTTAACTAATTTTTCATAATAAGCTAGATCATTTTTTCCCCATTCTTCTAATAACGCTTTTTTAAATCATTGTTATTATTAATAGTGTTTGTTCTAATGGCAACTTCTAAGTGATTCCATAGATTTTCAATCACACTTATATCAGGTGATTATGGTAGAGTTTTAAGTACTTTGAGGCAGTTATATGACAACCAACTACGTGTTTTATAAACTTTTTGTGCTTGGGGTCGTTGTCCTGATAAAAATTAAATGTTTGTAAAATTCTAAGTTTTTGAGCACTGGCTTTCAAATTTTTTCTTAATAGATCAATATAAACATTTTGATTCATAATGCCATCTATAAAAATAAATTTCCAACCCTTCTCGTAGATATACACCCCCATACCATAGCATGACAGCTCTCATGTTTGACTGTAGGACGTAATTGTTTTAAAGACATTTCTGCATTTGGTTTCTGTCATACATTATTTCTTCCATTGAATCCAAATAAATTATATTCGCTTTCGTCCATAAATAAAACATCTTTTCAATAAACAAAACTCTTATTAACATGTTCCCAAACGAAGCTTAACCTTTTGTTGCGATTAGTTAGATTTATGAAAGGTTTCTTCCTGGCAATACGAGCATGAAACCCATTTTTATTTAGTATATTGCAAATTGTTTGGGTGCTTGCTTTTTTATTTAGATACTTTTTAACTTATAAAGTTAATTTGGGCGCGCTAATTTTTGAATTTTCTTTCGATTTTTCGTAGAATGTAACGCTCGTTATGGTCATTAAAAATCTTGTGGAGACTCTTTCTGACTTTATTGTCAACAATTTGGCCGTTTTTAAATATTTTTATTACATATTGCACTGTAGTATGGCTTCTATTAACTGTTTTCCCAATTTCCCGTAGAGTTTTCCCATTTTTGTAATGAAAAATCATTAGTTTTCGCTCGTCCGTCGATGATTGTCCCCTTTGTCTACTCAAAGTGAAAATCCAACTTATATTTTTTACAAAATGATTATAAATGACTTAACAATAGGTTTTTTTATAATCAAAGTGACCAAACACATATTCGAAGAGTATACTTTCTTAACACAGCAATTTTCAAGCGATAATAATTCGTTGTATGAGTTTCATTTTGATGTATTTTTTGTTAATTTTTCAGAAATGGTTACTTTTTCTGGAGTAGAAGTATTGATTTACGATTAAAATTTTCAAATATAATAAAAATAACTCTAATAAAGAACTTAACCAAGAGAATAAAGAAAATTGTTATTATAATTACATATATGTGTAAAATTATTGGAAACATAACTCTGTATGAGTTTCACTTTGACTCACTGTATGTAATTTCATCGTAAAATTGTTATTAATTTATTCTAATTGTAAAAGATTACCTCAATATTTTAACGATTGCAAATAAACATCATTCATTAATGCAAGTATCACGAAGGGAGCAAGCGAAGTGAGCAGGGGAGTAACCTTACGGTGGTCGATAAGTGTGGCGAGCAGGGGGCAAAGCCTCTTTTTACATATATTATTTTTTGAAATTAGAAAATAATATTGGACTTGTAAAATGAAATAATAGATAAGATAAAAATTTAAAACATATTGGATATGTGTGAATATGAATAATATTGAATCGATCAGATTATTTTTTTTTAAGTAATATTTATCCAAAAATAAATTTTCTGAAACCAAAGATATTCAATAAACTAAATGTGTTTTTATAATATTAAAACAATGGCTATTATTTTATTGGAACGTTAATACTTTTCATTAAACTAACGGAAACACACTATTTCTAGTTTGTATAATGCGGTAGTACGGCAAATTCATTTTCACATAAACGAATGATTCATCTCCAAAACAACAAAATTTTATAATCATTTTTTATAATTATTGAACACTTTTATAAAATATTATAGTTTTCGAGATAAATGATTCACTCGTATTAATGGAGACAAAGCTTACATAAAATTGAATTTAGTTTTATGATTTTAAAAATAAATAAAATAATTAAATAGATCCTTTTTAATGAAATTTAATATATTAAATTGATTCCTATAATTATATGTTCTAAGAAAAAATATATTTAAATGAAAATAAACCCATTGGGAAACACTTAGAAAAAACAGAAATTGTTCAAATATTTTCAAATTATTATATATTAGAGATACGATGAGTAGAATTACATTTTTTAAGAGTGGCATAACGCAGATGTAACTTTTAAGAAAAATATTTTTTACGAAAGAATATTTAAAAGTAATTACCTTGAACTTGAATTTAAACCATGCAAACCATGAATAAAAAAGATGATCCTTTATGATTCTAAGAAATACACTTTTCGGTATATGATCGAATATCACAAAGGAATCAGAATGACTTAAAAAAGATATTAAAAAAATTTTGAGAATGAAACAAAAACATCAAGATAATAACGTATTTAGAATAGTAATTTATACTGCGAATGCATTTGTCAGCAGTGCTTGTAATATTATCTTTCGAAGTTTTTGACCTTTTGAACTGTTTTTTTTTTAAAAACATTTTATATAGTAGAAATTTTAAATTACAATATTTTTTCTTCTATATCATGCAAATTTGCCACATAGTGCAACTTACAAAATATACAATATTATCAACAACCTCTTTATATCAACTTCTGAATGAAGGCTATATCTCTAGGTTTCCAAAGAAATATTTTTCTTCTTACTATATAACCGACCTAATTTTATTTTAAACTTTCCACTTTCGTTATAACGTCCATATTTATATTTCATATTATAAATATATATATATATATATATATATATATATTAGGTTGGCTAATAAGTAATTTCGTTTTCTTTAAGTAAATAAAAGACAATTTTTTCATGGAATGAAATAATTTTATTTAGAAATATATTGACCATTTTGTTCCATTACCTTTTACCATCTTTTAGATATTTTCATAATTTCGTGCTTAAAAACGTTTGATCTTTCTGTGTGAAAAACTGATCTAAGTACGATTTGATAGTCTAATTAGAAGTAAAACTTTCATCATTTAAAGAGTTTTACATGGAATAGAATAAATGGTAATCTGATGGTTAAAGGTCAAGTGAGTATGGTGGATGTTTTATCACATCCCAAACAAGCCTCAATAATAACGCAAATTTTTTTCTAAATCGAACTTGAACTGTCACCTGTCAAATTGTATAACGAATTCGCAGTTTAAAATAAGATTAGATAGATTCCACGGCACCTAAACATATATTAGTGAAAACCTCAATTACTTATTTACCAACCCAATATATATATATATATATATATATATATATATATATATATATATATAAATTAACGAAATGAAAATGAAATGCATAAATATAAATATACTAAGAATACTTATTTTTTTACTGAATACACTTTTCTTCACTATAAGAATTCATATTTCGTATTTGATTATTTATTATTATAAAAAATTCATAATAATTTTATATTTAACATTTATTTTAAAATTAATATTGTTATACTTTCATTTTTTAAGAGTGGCATAAAACTTAAATTTGTTCAACCATGATATTCTTGTAATAATACAAAATTAGCTTCTGTATAACTACTTACATCATAAAAATAAATAACATAACTTTAATAAATAATTAGTCTAATTAGTAATAAAATATTAATATATATAAATACTATTTAAATTCATTCCTCAAGTTAAATTATCAATAAATCTATTATTATTCTATTTTTATTGGTTTATTTTATTTTACCACATTAAATTTTAGATAATAATATGTAGTAAACTAAAATAAAATGATAATATTTGATAATAATAATTTTCTAAAGGAAGCAATAAATTAAAATAAAATTTCAATAACAATGAAAATAAAGTACATTGCTATTGTATAATAAAATTATATGTGTATATATATATATATATATATATATATATATATATATATATATATATATATATATATATATATATATATATATATATATATATATATATATATATATATATATATATATATATATATATATATATATATATATATATATATATATATATATATATATATATATATATATATATATATATATATATATATATATATATATATATATATATATATATATATCAGTATTCTATAAAATATATTGTTGCAATATTTGAGGAGTTTAAAGCACGCTTTATAATTGAAAGTACTATTTACAAATAAGTAGTACATAACATTGAAATAAAATGTTAGTAATAAATAATATATACAATAAGATTGACATTTAAAATAAGACAAATTCCTGAAAAAACTTATTTAAAAAGAAAAGAGTTTATCTGTTTGATTAATTTTATAAAACATATTGAAATATTGTTTTATTTTAGCAAATTTAGAAAAGATTACTGAGAATTTTTCAATAAACTAGTTTAAAAGACATATTTAAGTGTTATTACATGACATTTCTTTTCAATTCATTATTTTATATTTAATTTCACTTTTTTAATTATTAATTTCATTAAAATTCAGACCATAATCTTTACACATAATCATATATTGTATTAGAATAAAATGTAATTAATTATATTAAACATCTTTTTATTTAGTTTCTGAAATAAACTCTAATTATTATTTATAGTATACTCAAACTCAATAGTCATTTGATTTCTTATGACGTTCAGTCATTGACGATATTTCTCAGTGTTCGTAATTAATTTTAATTATTAATAGTTGCGAAATTCGCGGTATAAAAATATAATTATTATAAATGAACATATTAACAAACAATTTAATTGCCAAAATAAATACGTATATATAAGCTAAATCATAGTACAATATTTTTTACAAATCAGTGACGTACAGTTTAAAAGAGTTAATAAAAAAAAATTTACTATAATCCGTAAAACTAATTATTAAATACTTAAGCAAGAGTTAGTTTTATAGACATTGTTGTTTATTATATAAAAGTTTAAATGAAGGAGATTTTTTTTCAAAAAACAGATTGTATGTTTATAAGTTTATTACTATTTTCTAGAAACTTATACAATTCGTAACATTTTTTTTACATATTTTAATTACTTTTTATAATATTTTTTAAACATATTTTTTATAAATGTTTATCTAATAAAACAATTTAAAATTAAATCTCATTCTAGTCTATGTAACTAACGTTCATTGATTTTCCCGTTGTTTTGAGTATTGATCATTGAAAGTCATGATTCGTATAGAATTCATTGTATCATTACTTTACTTAGCCAGAACTGTTGAATTATTTACCAGAAGATTCATGATTTCTGGAATGAAAAAAGTGAAACTTAGATGGACCAATTTTTGTAATGTACATATTTTTGATAAAAACTGTCCATTTCAGCTGTTAAAGTATTCTGGATGTCAGTATTGTAACGTGCAACTAGAAATTATCATAGAGAAAAATAATTTTGTTTCATTTTTTCGCAAATTGGATTTGGTTGCAATAGTTCATAATAAATAATTTTATGCATATTCTATAAGATATACACAAATATCTTATGAGATGAATATTTCATAATGAGGACAGAGTACAGACGACACCAAGAATTATCTACCACATTTTACTTTACTGATTGTAATAGTATTTTTGATTTTTCATCCCCATTTACTATTCGTTATAAAATATTTTTTGTTGGTAGTAATCGAATAGTGAAAAGCAAATGTCACAGTTAGCAATGCCACTTTTAGATAGTTTATGGAATAATTTTCCATTTTTTTTTAATCTATTCGATTTTATATAAACGTCGAATCACGACTTTTAATTAATATTTAGCCTTTGTACAAGCTCTTTACTCAATTTTATCAAATATTTTTGTAATAATATTTCAAAATAATTCGAATTTATTATCTACGACCATCCATAATACTCTTACCAGTCAGAATGTCGAATTATAGAAATGTTGTGATGTTGAGAGTGAGTGATTCATCTGTGTTAAGTGAATTTGTCACAGTTCCAAAACAAATAATAACTTTAAATGTTATCTAAAGGTAATAATGGAAACTTTTGCATGTTTGTATTATATATATATATATATATATATATATATATATATATATTTGCATATATATATATATATATATATACATATATATATATATATATATACTCGTATATATATATATATATATATATATATATATATATATACATAACAGAAACAGAATAATTCATAGAGAATACATAAAAAAAAACATTGACAATTTATTATAAAGGAAGGGTGTATAGTTGGGTATTTATTTATTAAAAAATATCTAATATATTTATATAATACTTAAATATGCAAATATTTCAGATCATAGTTTAATTAATTTTATAATTAATTTTACATCTTTAATTAGAATTTTCCTTTGGTTATCAAATATATTTAAAATCGAAATAACATTATTTATTATTATTACAAATATTCAAAATTCATCCTTTAATCTAAACTTATTGTATTATCGACGAATGGCCAAATTGTTCATATTATATATTTCATGTTATATATTACTATAATTTTGAATTTCAATCAATTTTTAAAATTACTTATATGTACAATTATTATGTACAATTACATAATAATTGTAAAATTACTTATATGTACAATTATTATTATTATTGCTTATTATGTACAATTATTGTTACAATATGTGTTTCTTAAAATTTATAAACAAATATTTTATAAAGTTACTGTGTTATTGAATACTTATGTTAGTATTCTGTTTACATACAAACAGTTTTTCTATTGCATTATCCGTAAACATAAATAATTTCTACATTTTATTTATATTAAACATACTTTATAACAAACAAAACAAATCTGCATAAATAAGGAAAGTAACTTTTATAAAATACTGTTATATGCTTTATTATTTTCTTAAAAGATAAGATATGGTTAGTTTATAAAAATATTATATTTAAAATTCATTATGGTATAAAAATTAGAATTTCTTATAATCATATAAGTAAATAGAATAAAATTTATATTCGTATAATTTTTTATCTTAAAATAATCTTGTTAAAAATTGTTCAAATATTTTTATTTTTTATAAATCATTTTTTATAGTCATATACACCCGTCCGGCAATTTACGCGGGACTTTTTTACGCGATTTTTTTTACGCGGCAAATTATACCTCTATTTACGCGGGATTTTTTTGCGCGGTATTGATTTACGCGGCACTTTTTATACGCAATCAGATAGATTTCATTTTATATAATTTTTCATGAAATTTATTATATATCAGAGTGACGCAAATTCTTACTTGAACGTATAAAAGCACGATATAAATATATAAAAGGTTGATTATTTTCAATTACAGTAGCGATAGTGCCACCGAATAAAATTTATCTATTTTTGTTTTCTAAAACGTCATTATTTTTTTTTAAGCTATGTGAAATAAATATGTGTTTCTACAACTTTACTAACTTTTATTTCCAATATTTTTTCTATTGTACTGAAAGACTCAATTTATGTGATTTTCATTCGCGTAAAACAAATCCACGTGGAACGGATACTCTGCGTAAATTGAGGGACGGGTGTATGTATGTATATATATATATATACATACATACATACATATATATATATATATATATATATATATATATATATATATATATATATATATATATATATATATATGTATATATATATATATGTATGTATGTATGTATGTATGTATGTATGTATGTATGTATGTATGTATGTATGTATGTATGTATGTATATATATATATATATATATATATACATATACGAGGTTGTTTGATAAGTCCGTGTAAATTCCGAAAGATGGCACCACTGGTGCATATCGAGGTTATTTTTAATTAGTAGCACCTCTTGGAAGAACACACATCAAGTTTCAGCCATATCGGTTTATTCCTTTGTGTTTGACAATCGTTGGAATCAAGGAAATCGAGTGATTATCAAATAATGGACGAAAAAGAATTTCGCGTGTTGATTAAACACTACTTCATTAAAGGCAAAACGCCTCAGGAGACTAAACAGAAGCTTGATAAACATTATGGTGACTCTGCACCTTCGATTAGTGCGGTTTATAAGTGGTTTCAAAATTTTCGGAGTGGCCATATGAGCACAAGAGACGCTGAACGTTCTGGACGCCCTGTTGAGGTCACCACTCCAGAAATCATTGATAAAATCCATGATATGGTGATGGATGACAGAAGAGTGAAAGTGCGTGAGATTACTAGTGCTATAGGCATCTCGTGTGAACGGGTACATAATATTTTGCACCAACATTTGGACATGAAAAAGCTATCCGCCAGGTGGGTGCCGCGATTGCTCACGATCGACCAAAAACGAGGTCGTGTGAAGTGTTGCAAGAACGGTTTGCAGCTGTTTCAGCGAAATCCGCAGGACTTTAAGCGTCGTTCAATCACTGTAGATGAAACATGGATACATCACTACACTCCTGAGACCAAAGAGCAGTCTAAACAATGGGTTATCAAGGGGGAATCTGCTCCGAAAAAGGCGAAGACAATTCCTTCGGCCGGGAAGGTTATGGCGACTGTCTTTTGGGATTCGCAAGGAATAATCTTTATCGACTATTTGGAAAAGGGTAAAACCATTACAGGTGCATATTATTCATTGTTATTGGATCGTTTGAAAACCGAGTTGCAAGAAAAACGTCCCCGATTAGCCCACAAAAAAGTCCTCTTTCATCACGACAACGCACCAGCTCACACCTCAGCAGTTGTGGCCGCAAAACTAATGGAAATAGGGTTCCAAATCGTTTCACATCCCCCTATTCTCCAGACTTGGCTCCATCGGACTATTATTTGTTCCCTAATATGAAGAAATGGCTCGCGGGAAAAAGATTTTATTCGAACGAGGAGGTGATTGCAGGAACGAATGACTATTTTACAGACTTGGACAAATCCTATTATTCGGAAGGGATCAACAAACTAGAGCAGCGTTAGATGAAGTGTATAAGCCTAAAAGGAGACTATGTTGAAAAATAAAAACGATTTATTCAAAAAATTAAGCAGTTTTTATTTTTACACGGACTTATCAAACAACCTCGTATATATGACAATAAAGAATGATTCATGAAAAATAAAAATATTTGAACAATTCTTAATGAGATTATTTTAAGTTAAAATGATCATATCTATGTACATATCTATGTGTAAAAATATAACAGAAATAATTTACAAAAATAAATAATCAGTCATAAATTTAACTAGAAAAGTTGTTAAAAATTGATAATTTTAGTAAAGTATAATCTTTTTACACGTTATTCCCCTACTATGTAATACCTATATTTGAATCATATTCCTAATAATTTTGTTCTTCAAAAAAATGTTTTCTTACAAACATGTGCATATATAATAATATTTTTTTTATTTTCTCTGTATTAATTTTTTTTGAAAAATTAATTTGATATAATCATAATATTACTACTAAGAAGATAAAAATATAAAATAGTAATAATATTAAAAAAATATTGACATACTTCAATTTAATTACTAATGTATTTTTCCTAAAAATTGTTGGTGTACAATTTATTTTCATATAAATATATTTGTATTTGCTTACTACTTGAATAAGTAACTTTGTAATGTTGTAGAGAATATACTCGTATAATAGGCTATTTTAATAATAAAAAAACATAATGTAAAACCTGTTTCATTTATAATAAACTGTTTACTAAAAATATCCCATATATATATATATATATATATATATATATATATATATATATATATATATATATATATATATATATATATGATTTAGTACAAATTTTCTATGAATTTTATTTATTCATTTATTCTTACTTATTGTAAGGAATTAGTGTATTTATTGAATTTTAAGTTATTTTCTTTGAAAAATTTGTGTCATATTCTCTAACATAAATAATTAATTTTATTATTTCTTTATGTAAATAAGTTAAATAAAATTATTCGCTTTTAAATGATATGATATATAAATATTTCTTCCTCATAAATTTCATTATAAAATTTGATATTAATATCTAAAAGAAAACTTCATAGTTATAAATATGATTCAATTATAAAATTTGTATTTATTAATTATTATTAGATTTTGTGGAAAAAATTTCATTTATTATACATTTTATTGATTTGCATATATTTTTACTTGATGGAATATAGTATTAGCAAAAAAACATTAGTAATTTAGAATTATAAATGTAATTGGCTTATAAAATTTGATGTATATATATTTAATAAAAATAAATTTTCTATGAATTTTATTTATTCATTCATTCTTATTTATTATAAACAATTAGTTCGTATTTATTGAATTTTAAGTTATTTTTATAAAAAAACAAATTTTGTCATATTTTCTAACATTAATAATTAAGATTATTATTTCTTTATCAAAATATAATAAATAAAATTATTTGCTTTTGAATGATATGCTATGTAAATATTTATTACTCATAATTTTCATTATAAAATTTGATATTATTATTCAAAAGAAAACTTCAGAGTTATAAGTACGATTTATTAAAAAATATGTATTTATAAAACATTATTAGATTTTTTGAAGAAAAATCATTTATTATTTATTTTATTGGTTTGCATACATTTTGTATTTGATGAAATATAGTATAATATTATCCGAAAATATTAATATTTTATAATTATAAATGTAACTGGCTAACAAAATTTGATGCATATATATATATATATATATATATATATATATAGAGAGAGAGAGAGAGAGAGAGAGAGAAATAAATTAATCGATAGTTTATTTCTACCGAGAAGTTCTGCCTTTTAGATGAACATTTAAGCACATAAAAATGTTTTATTGAAAGATTATAAAACTTCTTTTTTATGGTTATATATTATCATTGATACCTCTTAGTATATACTGGAACAAATGTTTTATCATCAGTATTTACTAAGGAAGAGTATATATATATATATATATATATATATATATATATATATATATATATATATATATATATATATATATATATATATATAGGTTTTTTTAATAAGTACATTGACATTATCAGAACATTGACAGCTTGTGGCAGCCATATTTGAATTTTTTTTAAGCTCATTTTGATATTTCAACTAAGTATACTTTGGTAAATTATCATGGAACGTTTAACACTACAATAACGCTTAGAAATTGTAAAAACCTTAAATAGACATATTGAAACAAAAGTTAAATAAGTCCATTATTACACGAAATAGACCCAACAATTGTCCACCAAGATCATGTAATCTAACTTTATTATGTGAAATTATTGATTTATTCTGACAAACTATAAACTACAGAAGCATTAAAAATAAACATTGAACGTGTAATTCATGAAATTGGACCCCAGTTATATGAAAAAGTTACTAAAAATTGGACTAAACGAATGTACAGGGTCAAGTGAAGTCCTAGTGTTCATATAAGTGAAATGGTATTCAATCATTAATGCCATAGAATATGTTCAAAAATATAAAAAAACTAATTAATTAAATACTTTTTGTTTTATTTCCATTTAAACTTCTGAAGTTCTTATTGGAAAACCTTATATATGTATGAAGAAATAAAATAAAAACTTATAAAACAAAAAGGATTTATTTTTTCATTTTTATTATTTAAACTTCTAAAGTGCTTATTGGAAAATCCTGAACATATTTTTATATATATATATATATATATATATATACATATACATATATATATATATATATATATATATATATATATATACATATACATATATATATATATATATATATATATATATATATATATATATATATATATATATATATATATGTTAAAAAAATGATAAATTATACTTCACTGCCAAGAAATTTCTTTAAATATTATCAAGAAACGGCAGTTGATTCCGTTGACCTATTGATTCATACATAGTGCATTTATTGCTATTAGATAACAAAATATTAACATAAGTGATAATGACCGACTGCAAATAGTACTAAAATATTTATCTACTTAACATTCTTAAAATTTTTTGCGGGAAGTTGAAACATTTATATCAAGGGATTTTCGTAATAAAGTTCATTATAGAATCATCATAGTGGTGTAATATTATGACAGCTTATATAAAGGCATGACATGTATTTATTTTTAAAATGGGATTCACCGCTAAAATCTTCATTATCTTTCTGCAATATATGACATATGGTTAATTGATGTAACCACAAAAATTCATTTTATCTTTTTCTTATCTATTAATAGAGAAAATTATTTTGATTTTGTCCAATTTATTTTTTAATGGAAACATTTTTCTCATTACATATTTTTTTATTAATATTTTGTTTCAATTATAATGATATTCTGTATTTATAATTAATAATGAAAAAAAGTTATATGATATTCTGTAATTAACAAATTAAAAAATAATTTTTAACGTGATAAATATTATATTATATATTTTTCTAATTGAAATTAAAATTACATTCATAAATTAATTTAAATAAATAATATAAATTATAAATTTATATTACTATTATAATATTAATTAAAATTTGTAGTACCATTGTCTTATCGTGAAACGTTTATATATCGTACCATTATCGTGAAACGTTTGTTTAGCTCTAAAAAGAAGATGAAATGTTCATTTTATCTTTATTCTTGAATATAAATTATTATTATATTTTTGTATTAAAAAGAAAAAAAGATTATTTATTATTAAGGATTATTTATTATTTTAATATATACTTTTTTATAAAAGGACGATGAGATATAGTGTATTGTTTTAAAAATTAAAAAAATGCTACTTTCTTTTGATTATTTTTATTTATATAATATAAATATATATTTAAATTGAAATTCAGTTTTTTCTATTAATTTGTGTCCATTAAAATAAATCCAACTAATTGTCTCACACGTTAAATGTAATAATTATACCATTATTTGAATATTTTTATAGTTAATGAATTAATAAACGTCTAATATATTAATACATACTAATTATTTATTAAAAAATAATAATATTTTTGTTTGTTATTAAGAAATTTAAAATTGATTAAATTGATGTACAACCTTCAGATCTTCTATATTTATCTACTTCAAAGATTGACTACTTTTTTTAATTAAAATAATATTACTTTTTTAATATCACATTTTATGGAAAATATATTCTAAGAAAAAATAAAAACTAATGAATGAATTGCTACCAAGTTAAATAAATAATTATAAAATATTTTTTAATATATATTTTAAATATATTGAATAATTTAGAATTTAAATATTAAGATTGTTCTGATTATTTATTTTTAGGAGATTTATCTTTCTATATAATATATATATATATATATATATATATATATATATATATATATATATATATATATATATATATATATATATATATATATATATATATATATATATGTATATACATATGTAATAATTTAATCTTAAAATTAATATTATTAATCTACTCTGATCATGAATATACTCTGAACGATTACATTCAAACTTTTAACAATTTAAAATGAACATCATTCACAAGTATCACGGGGGGAGTAGGCGAAATCCCCTATGGGCCGGCAAACGTAGCGAACAGAGGGCAGAGCCCCGTAATATTTTATAATATAATAGAATTGTATTTTTATTCTAGTACATCATAATAGTCAATAAAACAAATATCAAAATATTTTGTTACAACTTTTTCGAGAAATGCAATTAATTAAAAAAATAACTTATCTAAAATTACAGTGTTTATTTTATGTGCAAAAATTAAATTTAATTCTAATATACTTTAATTTATTAAAAATAATTCGTGTGTATTGAATAACAAAATTTTATTCTTATTGTTATTTTCGTAAAACTAGACTTATTTAATGGTTCATTACAGTAATGGGTTATTTGAAATTCGATTTTACCAGTTTTATATTCCATGAAAAAGATTTTCTTCTAGTTTTTCACATATTAGAATTTACGTTTGGTTGTTTTTCCTCGTATATAAAACAATAATTAGGTGTTTTAATTAAGACTAATTTGTTCCTAGTAAATAATCTATGACAAAAGAAAACTAAATTTATTCTATAATTCATTGTATTCAAATTATTCTTATATATACATATATATATATATATATATATATATATATATATATATATATATATATATATATATATATATATATATATATATATATATTTATATATATATATATATATATGTATAAAAATAATAGTGTAATTTCTATGCCCTAATTTTTATTTATTTAAAAGGAATGAAATTTCTCTCTAATATAAACACCTAATATTCTATTTGTAGTCATTTATATATTTTTGATAAAAAAGGACACAAAACCTATTTTTTAATATTTTGAAATATTTTTTTACATGAACAATTCTGTATTAAATGGAAAAAATGAAATTTAAAATATAGTGCGTAAAACTGCCATTGTTATATTTCATCTGAATTCAGTTCAGGAAATAAAATATATTAGGTACTGAATTATTCAACGAGTCGTTTGTATGTATTTTTAAGTATTGTGAATTAAAATAATTCTGATGAGCACTGGTGTAATTCTAAGAAAATAAATTAAGTGATGATGCTTTAGGGCAATAACATTATTTATTATTTTTTTTATATGAATTTATATATTCTTGACGTTTAACACATAATGTATATTTCAAATATATAATAGAAATAATTTGTGTTTGTGCGTAAAGAACATCATTTATATATATATATATATATATATATATATATATATATATATATATCTGTAAACTATTTATATACTTAAAATGTATCTTATAATTTATTACATGATATATACCGCTAAATACATCTTATAAATATACAGTTTTAAACTACGGCTTTATAAAGATAAATAATCACATTTATTATAAGGAAATTATATTTTAAATATTTAGTATATTAAAAACTATCTTAGTTTAAAAGAATATTTTTCCTCTGAGTAACAATTTTGTCCTTGATTATATATCTATTGTAGTTTAAAATATTACATTAAGTATATTTTTTTCTTATTCGGGAGGCCAAAAGTCACGTAGACTGTAGATCTTGAATGTAGTAGTAGAATTATATTAGATTTATAATATCATTACCTGTTATTTTTTTAGATATTTAATTTTACATATAGATATTGGAGATAACCTCTTTATATTTATTTTATATTTTGTAGATGTAAGAAAGTCTTTAAACGTGTAGATGTTTTT
>CP092089.1:24017625-24042625 GCA_029203775.1 Neoneuromus ignobilis
ACTGCGGTTAGAATGATATCAATTACATATATATATATATATATATATATATATATATATATATATATATATATATATATATATATATACACAAACACATAAAAATGTTCAATTTTTTCCATTAAAAAAATATATTAATATTTTCAAACCATATTACTATAACATATGTAATAAAAAACGTGCAAAAACTCAAATAATCTGTTATTGATTGTTTTGCAAGATTATTAGAATTGATTATGAATTAAAATATTAAAAATCAATTAAGAAATATTTAAGCAAGTATATTTGTACATATTTATTTGTACGCGAAGTAAAGATTTTTCGTAATAGTATCAATTAAAAATAATTATTTTGACATTTCTTCGAAAATATGTAAACATTTTACTCAAAACTTGACGAAATAATTTTATTGACTAAAAATATTCATAATATATTTATAGTAAAGTAAATATTTGCAATATTTGAGCTAACTTAAAAATTTAAATTGTTTGATTGGCAGTGAAGATATTGATATATTTATTTTACATATTTATATCTATTTGAATTGATATTTTAGTTCATATTTATTTACACCCAAGTGAAAATAAAAAAAATATTTAAATAATAAATATTAGTTACTTATTTGTTATTGAATGTAGACATGTCATTAGAACTATTGAAATCTTAACTAATATAATTAAGATTTAAGATGAATACAATAGACTAATGATGACTAATAGTTACTTACTTATTTAAAAAAATCATTTTATATTATAAAATAAATGATATGCTAAAAAATAGATAACATTTTAATGCTATTATTGAATTTATAATATTTTTACAATGTTTCTATTTAAATAAAAAATTAATAAAATTACTTTTGATATTATTACTGAAATTTTCGATTTCATTTTTAATTTTTTATTCAGTGTATATTTATTATTTAAATAAATGTAAATATTTAATTAAACATAATTAATAATAAATATTAATTGGTAAAAATGTAATATGAAAATTGATACAAATATTTTTATAAAAAATTATTAAATAATTATATTTAAAATATTATACTTTGAATTTTTTCGAATCATTAATGCCATTGATATCTATTTCATTATTTCAATTTTAGTGACATTAATAAAATATTTTGTTATATTTTTTGTCTCAATTATATGTATATCAGCATAAATTGATGAACGTTTGTATATTTATAATCACATAAATGCCATCGTTTATTTAAAATTATACATGCATGTATGTATAGAACTCATTATCATTATTTCGTTGTTAAACATATATTATTACAAAATTGTACGTACCAGTTAATACATAGTCATCAATAAATTGCTCAAAGGTTGGCAACACTGTCATTAAAAAGGATGAACACAGTTTTTAAAGAAATTGTATACTCCATTATTTATTTTAAATTCATATGTCAGGTTGTGATAACGAACATCATAAAATAAAATGGCAAGGTCTTCATCAAAAATAAATAATATTTTCAACAGACACCTTTCGTTCTATTTGTTATGGCCGTACTACTTGTTTTACAAACTTGACACTAATTTTATAGTTAACATTTTGACTTACGTACCTACAATTTTCTCAATGCACTATTTTTATTTTTATTAAGTTAATTTTTTAAATTAAAAGTTATATTTTTTAACTATAAGGTTCTGATGTCCTAGCCTTTGTAAAAATTTATAATTTTGTTTGTATTTAATGTATGTACATTTTCATTTTCAAAGCTAAAATCATAAGATCCTTTGTAATTTACAAGTACTATATTTTCGTATTCCAAACATGTTTTTATAAGTTTTGAAATGTGGTAAATTATAATATTTATGAAAAAGAAAATGGTTATTGTTTAGATGTAACTATGTCAATTTAAATCCAGTATCTAACAGATATATTAGGAAATCTTAATTTATAATCTTGATTTTTTAAGCCCACATGTAAATATATATATATATATATATATATATATATATATATATATATGTATGTGTATGTGTGCATGTGTATGTGTGTATTTGTCTTTTGAATAGTAAATAGTATATTTTTATTAAACCCTATTCATATTGACTAAATGTATTACTTTTTTATATACAATACAATGTTTTGAAAACATATTTTTTTTATATTTTGTCATCAAAAAGGAATCTGTTTGAAGTAATAAAAGATTCATTCGATTTTCCAGAATAAAATGAGGAAATACTTACAAGATTAATGTAAATTGTGTTTGAGATATAAACTGGTTTATATGAAACATTTCTAAAGAATTATCTGTAAATATGTAACAAATTTATCCTTATTAAATTACTATTACGCATCATCTATATCGGATATTACGTATAAAACACGTGCCAATTAAATTTTTTTTCTTAAAATTTTCTTTATATGAAATAGTAAATTTCTTTACATGAAACAGTGCATTCGAAATTTAATATCTAGAAATACGTTTTATAAAATATTAGATTCTTAAAAAATATGACAGCATAATTATTTCTATTTTAAAGAAAAAAAATGTATACTTATCATCAGTTTGTAAATAAAATTTTAGTCTACTAATACATATTTCCGGAGATAAATTCGGTAGCCTACATAAAAAATTAAATTCGCGTATACAATGTAATTTTATTAACATTAACTGATAAAATTTATCAGTAAATTAGGTAATATGTAAACAATGTGACAATAGACTGATAAAATTTAACTATATACATGACATATCTGATTATTTAATATCTCTTACTGATAAATGTAATAGCGGAAGTAATGATTCAATACAATTTTATATTAATCTCATTTATCAACAGTTAAAATTATAAATAGAAATGTAAGATTTTTTGGGAGAAAATAGTATTTTTAATGTCAGATCAATAAACTAACTCTTGTTTTATTTGTAGATTAAATAAAATTATAATTTTTTAATATGCATTTTAAAAATAAAAGAAATGTTAAATTGCTTTTACTTTTTTTAATAAGTCTTTAAAATTGAATATTATTAATTCAAACAATATATATATATATATATATATATATATATGTATGTATGCATGTATGCATGTATGCATGTATGCATGTATGCATGTATGCATGTATGCATGTATGTATGTTATGAATTCAAAATAAATTATTATAATATGAAATGAAATATTCCTATACGAGTATATTCGAAGAAAAATGGTATTATAAATGCATTCTATCTGTATAAACGTATGGTAATAATAACAGGTCCATCTTTCATCACTATGCGTTAAATTCCAAAATAATTTAGCAATTTCAAACCATCCGAAGAAATATGCATGCTAAAAATGTTATGTATGTATAATAAGAGAAACTAATATATTCGATGACAAGCAAAAATTACAAATTTTATAACAAGAGTGAAAGGTATAAAATGGACATGCACCAGTATATAGCAAGAAGAGAAAATCATCAATAAATAACAGAAATTATCGATTTAAAATTGAGAAATATATAAAAATATAAAAAGAGACTTGGCAATAGAAAGGATAGAGATATGAGAAAATAAGTCGACATAAAATGAAAGCTAAAGACATTGGATCTTTGGAAGTGAAAAGTTTTATAAGAGGTCTTCATCCATTATGAACAGAAAGAAGTTGTTGCTGTTACTTATAAAATATCATTAATCCCTTTCAATCCACTGTTGAATTAAGGCTTCTCTCAAAATTTTTCACTTCAACCGTTCCACACTCTTCCTCCTCCAGTTCATTCTGACGAACTTCCTCATATCTCTGTCTCATCTGTCCATAAGTTTCTTCCTGGGAATTTTTATACATCTAGGTTCTCAACTAATTCTTTATCTGTCAGTGATTTCCTCTCCTAGATATATGATTGGCTCATTTTCACTTCAAACTTTTCATTTTTACGATAATATCTGTAACTTCTGCTTCTTTTATGACCCATTCATTTATTTTCCTATCTTTTCGTGTTTTTCTTAGCATATATCTTTTTATGGTTCTGTGCATTATATGGAGTCATTAAATTATTCTTGCATTTAAGACCCATATTTCACTGTTGAAAACAGATAGAATACATTGATCGAAAACTTTTATTTTTAAACAAAAAAGTATATTCGACTTCATAATAGGTGAATTTCTTCTAAACTGACACCATTCCATTTTTACTCTCGTGTTTACTTCATCTATAAATATTCCTTTTGTGTTAATGAGTTATACCAGATATACATAGTTTTAAACCTTTTCTTTTTCTCTCACTTTCAGTTCGATTCTTTTTTGATCTGAAATTTTATAGAACATGACTTTTGTCTCGTTGATGTTTATCGTAAGATGTATCTTTTAATTTTCTTTATCCAATTCTTCTATTCTTTTTTCAAGTTCATCTGAGTTTGTTCAGAAAATAATAATGTCATTATCAAATCTTCAGTGACAAAGTAGATTTCTATTTATGTTTATTTCTTCAGATTTTTAAGTTTAATTTCTTAAATACTTCTTCTAATGCAGATGTTAACAGTTTTGATAATAGAGCATCGTATTAATTTTCCCATTTCTTATTTTAAATTCCATATATATATGTTGACCAAAATGAGACTAAAGGATAGTAAAGAATGGTAAAAAATTTTAAGATTATATAAAGAGAAATTGGCAAGAGTTATAACTAAATGAATTTTGTATTAAATGTTTGTTTACAAATTTCTTTCAGTAGCATAATTATAACCCTAAAATATGGTGACTATTTGAACATACAATATTTTATTCGTCTAATCTAATATTGTGTAATTTTTATTCGTTCTTAAAATTAGAATTAAATTTTAATGAATACAAAAAAATGTAATTAAATAAAAAATAAAATGATTAGAACTTGAAAAATTCTAAAACACAAAAGGATAATTTAACCAAAATTGTTTATTTTAATCTTTAAAGAACCATTAAATAACATGATAAAAAAATTAAAATAAAAAATGGCACATTTTTTGTACATATTGTTATTATTTTTCCTAGACGTTTTAACCACTTATAGACAATGGTAAATTGGACAAAATAAATCAAAAATAAATTTCAATATAAATCAAAATAAAAATTAAGTATCGTTGAATAATTTACCAGACTATAAAATTATTACATATTGAAGAATCCTTTATATTAAAATTAAATTATAATTTTATTAAAACGAAATCAATTAAATAACGTAAATTATAATAATGAATATAATAAAAAAAATGAATATAATTCGAATATTTAACAATTAAAAAAAATATTGAACTAAACAATTTATTAATTAAAAAATGAAAGTAATTAATTGATATGTGATGTAAATTATTGATTTAAAATTAAAAAATACAACTGGATTTATAAAAAGGTCAATGAACAGATGTTGAGATACGTTAGATATGTGTGAATATGAAGAATATTAAAGTGATAAGATTTTTTTCAAATGATATTTATGCAAAAGTAAATTTTCTCGAACTAAAATGTTCAATGAATTAAATATGTTTTCATAATATAAAAACAATTATTATTATTTTATTGCAACGTTAATACTTTTCATTAAACTAATGGAAACACACTGTTTATAATTTGTGTGATGCGATGGTATGACAAATTCATTTTCACATAAATGAATGATTCATCTCCAAAACAACAAAATTTTATAAAGGTATTTAATAATCATTTTTTGTGATTATTAAACACTTTTTTAAATATTATAGTTTTCGAGATTAGTGATTCACTCATGTTAATGGAAACGAAACTTATGTACATAAAAATTGAATTTAGTTTTATGATTTTGAAAATAAATAATATAATTAAAAAAATTCTTTTAGATGAAATTTAACATAATAAATTGATTCCTATAATTAGATCTTCTAAGAAAAAATATATTTAAATGAAAATGAGTACAATGAGAAACACTTAGAAAAAACAGAAATTGTTCAAATATTTTCATATTATTATATATTAGAGATACGATAAGTAGAATCATATTTCTTAAAAATGACATAAAGCAGATGTTGTTTTTAAGAAAAATATTTTTTACAAAAGAATATTTACAGTAATTACATTGAACTTGAAATAAAACCATACAAACCATGGTTAAGAAAGATGATTCTTCAAGATTCGAAGAAATACATTTTTCGGTATATGATCGAGTATCACAAAGGAACCAGAATGACGTAAAAAAATATTGAATAAGTTTTGAGAATGAAACAAAAACATCAAGATAATAACGTATTTAGAATAGTAATTTATACTGCGAATGCATTTGTGAGCAGTGCTTGTATTATTATCTTTCGAAGTTTTTGAACTTGTGAATTATTTTTTTTAGTAAATATTTTATATAGGAGAAATTTTGTATTATAATATATTTTTCTCTATATCAAGGAAATTTGCCACATAGTGCAACTTACAAAATATACAATATTATCAACAGCCTCTTTATATCTACTTTTGGATGAAGGCTTCTAAAACATTCCACTTCAAGCAATTCAATACATTTCCATTCCACTTCAACAAATTTTATGTCTTTATATATTAGTCATTATTAAAATTTATTTATATATTAGTCTCTTTTTTTTAACTTTTTATATCTCTAGATTCACAAAGAATAATTTTTCTTATCATATAACCGATCCATTTCCACATTAAACTTTCTACTTTCGCTATAACGTCCATATTTATACTCTCACTCTCTCTCTTTCTCTCTCTCTCTCTCTCTCTATATATATATATATATATATACAATGAAGAAAAAAAATTAATTGTATTATTATGAGGCAAGAACATTTGCATGATCTTTTTTTTCAACACTTTAAGAAAAAGTTTTAAATCAGTGCTTATTAGATTCATATTTGTAAATATGGTCTATATGTATATATTAGGTTATAATTTCGCAGCTATTTAAAAATAAAAAAAAAAGCGGAAGGGAGATACTTGCCAACCTAATATATATATATATATATATATATATATAAATTAACAAAATAAAAGTGAAATGCATAAGTATAAGAGTATGTATTTATTTATAAGATATGTATTTATTGTATGTATTTTTGTAAAAGAGTATGTATTTATTTATTTATAAGAGAAAGAATTTCTTGATTAAAACAACATAAATTTCACATTGGATTATTTATTATTATAAAAAAAAAACATAAGAATTTTATGTCTGACATTTATTTTCAAACTAGTATTGTTATACCTTCTCAATCTCACTCCTATTTCTTAGAAAAACTTGAATTCTTTAGACCATAATCTACTTATATTAATACAAATGCAGTATAACTATTAACGTCATAAAAATGGAATAATTTTAATATATATATATATATATATATATACATATATACATATATATATATATATATATATATATATATATATATATATATATATATATATATATATATATATATATATATATATATATATATATATATATATATATATATATATATATATATATATATATATATATATATATATATGTATAATTAGACAAATTATTAAGATATTGACATAGCTAAGCACCATTTAAATTTTTTCACCAGTTAAAATTATCAATAATAAATCTAATTTTTTTGTATTTATTATTTTTTACCACTTTATATTTTAGATAAAAATGAATGACAAACTAAAATAAAATGATAATATTTTATAATTATAATTTTTCAACGTTAACAACAAAATTAAAATGAAATTTCAAAAACAATAGAAATAAATTACATTAGTATTAATGTAAAATTGAAAAATTATTTCATTAATAATTAAAAAAATATTCGAAAAATTTGATTTATTATGAGTTGAAATATCAATGTCGAAAAAATACATTCTTTCAGGTAGATAAATGCAATGTACCAGAATTTTCATATTGCAATAAATACAACTTTTTAAATATAAATTTTATAAATATATATATATATATATATATATATATATATATATATATATATATATATATATATATATATGTTCTATAACATAGAATGTCAGAATATTTAAAGTGTGCTTTATAATTAAAAGTGTTGTTTACAAATAAGTAAAGCAAAATATTGAAATAAATTGTTATTAATAATTAATATATATTATTGAAATTTAAAATAAGACATACTATTGAAAAAAACTTTAATATCTATTAAGAAGAAAATTTAAATTTTTTATTCGACTAATTTTATAGAACATGTATAAATATCGGTTTGTTTAATAAAATGTAAAAAAGATTACTGAGATTTATTCTATTAACTAGTTGTTGGGAAAACTATTTACTTTTTGTAAAATGACATTTGTTTTAATTTCATTATTTTACATTTAATTAAAAATATTTTTAATTATTAATATGATAAAATTTGAAACCTTAATTTTTGTACATAGTTATACATTAAATTTGAATAAAATATAATTAATTATACTGAACATTTTTTTCAATTTTTGAAATGAAAGCAAATAATTTATTACTTGTAAAATACTCCAACTCAATAATTATTTGATTTCTTATGATCTTTAACTATTAACGATATTGCTTATTGTTTTTAACTAATTTTAAATCTAAATTTTATTACTCATTTTAATTTTAAACAGTTTTAAATTTCTTGTATAAATATATAAATATTTCAAATAGACATATTAAGAAACAATTAAGTTATCGAAGTATATGTATGCAAGCTAAATCAATATAATAAAAAAAAGTTCAATTAAATAATGCATAGTTTTAAAGAGTTAATAAAAATAATAATTCATTTTAATCCGTGAAACTAATAATAAAATACGTAAGAAAGAGTTAATTTCTTAATCTTTAATGTTTATTATGTAAAAATTTAAAAGAACTAAATGTTTCTTCAAAAAAATGAAATGTATGTTTATAGATGTAACATTATTAACATTTAAATATTATTTTCTAAAAAATTATACAATTCGTAACAATTTTTTATATAATTTAATTGGTTTTGATAATATTTCATTTAATCATCAGTTACTTCAAGATGCAATAACAATTTTATAACTAATATTTATTTATTAAACAATTTAAAATTGAATTTCATTTTAGTCTATGTAACTAAAGTTCATTGAATTCACACTCAATTATTTTGAGTATTGATTATTGAAAATCATGATTCATACAAAATAAATAATAAGTATAATTTTACTAGTAGAAGATTTATAATTAATAAATATATTATTAAAATGACACAAGAATTTTCTTTGTTCTCTATAAGAATATTTTACGATATTTAACCAACAAAATGATACAATCTACAATAATTAAACTAAGTTTATAAAGATTTTATAACGCAACGCAATTATTGATTACGTTTTCAATAGCTTGTGGTGTTGGAAGGACAGTACATTTGTGTGAAAATAAATTATTAAACTTAAAATGTATAGAATAATGCAAATATATATATATATATATATATATATATATATAGTGATAAAAGAATTCTTTGTTCTTAAAAGTAATAGAGTCATTGATCCATTTCTTTATTTCTTTAGAATTGCTGAATTGTTTAACCGAAGGTTTATGATTCATAGAACGAACAAAACAAACTAAAGTCAAATAGAACAAATTTTAAAGAATACGTCTATTGGGCTTTTGCACACTAGTCAACATGCATACAGTAGTCACGGTCCATTACCACTCATGTCACACACTCTTACCCGAAAAGTAATTTTTTTTAAGTAGGAGAGTTTGTTGATAATAGGGTGAGACAAGCGGTAATAGGCGTGAATACTGTATACATACTGACTAGTGTGCAAAAGCCCATTGAGCAAAATTTCCAATTGCAACTTTCTTAGAGTATTTCAAGTCAGCAGTGTAACGTACAACTAGACATTATCGTAGGGGAAGTGATTTTGTTTCGTTTATTTTTACAAAATGTATGTCTTTTTTGAATAATTAATTTTTCAATCGCCTCAATTCTATATTATAGCGGTTTGCACTGACCTGTTGACCTGATTGCAATAATTCATAATACACAATTCAATGCATATTGCATAAGATATAAAAATAAACATCTTACGAGGCAAAAAAAAAATTATCATGTAATAAATTTTATATAAATTATTATCATTTGCTCATTTTTAATTCACGTATTCGTACATTTTTTTTGTATTAATGTATATTAATATGCTGTGTGTACTTTTATTATCTAAATTCTAAAGAAAATATTTATGAAGAATGATTATATTTTCTACAGAGTAAACCAAATTTACTATTTATTTAATTCTAATGTGACACATATTTCACAGAAATTTTTGATTGAAAAGTAGGTCTTGTTATTACTAAATAACAAACAATACTGAATTACAAACTTACTGAAGGTGAACAAATTAAAATTAAATTACTATATTAAATACCAAAAGATACAGATATATATACATAAATATATATGTATATACGAGGGTCGTTTGATAAGTATAGTAAATTTATTTATTATTTAATTTAATTAATTAATTAACTGAATTAAATTTTTCAATTTAGTTTTTCTTACTTTTTTACCAAATTTATCAAACGACCCTCATATATATAATCACCAGCTTATTTTTATCTACTGGTGGATGGCAGCCTCTTAAAAAACTTTCCACGTACGACAATTCAATGTATTTTTTCAGTGTGGAATACCACACTGAAGAATTTTCTTATATATTTATTTTATTCATTCGTGGGTCTTCTCTTAATCCTTCTTATATTTTTAGACTCCCAAATTACCGATACTATATTATTGACCCATTTCTATTTTAAACTTTGAGTTTTTAGTATAACATTGATAACATTGATTTTCTTTCGAATTCATATATTTCTATTTTTATCTTTATTTGTTATTCCTAATATGGAATATATCCATATTTTTTATATTTTCTTGAGCCATTATAATATATATATATATATATATATATATATATGTATATACATATAAATATATATATATATACATATACATATATAAATATATATATATATATAATTACCAAATTCCTATTGTACGATATAATGAGTAGAGTAAAATATTAAGTTAAATTTTAAGGAAACACAATGACCCATATTTATCAATATCTTATCGTGGTAAAAAATATCATCTGAATATATATGTGTAAGTATACGTAAATATATACGTATTCTTACCATAAACAAGAAAGTGGTTTCTTATAAAACAGGTTTGATGACTGTAATGAATCAACATAATTTAAAAGAAGCTATACATTAAAACTTCTATAATTATATCTTTTTTATTTACGAATATTTTTAATAATTAATAAATTATATATAAGACATTCATATAAAACATAAATTTTAAAATTTTCCTCATTCTCTCTCTCTTTCAATATATATACATATACATATATATATATATATATATATATATATATATATATATATATATATATATATATATATATATATATTGTAACAATAATGTAGTTCATTTTTTAATACAAAAATATTAAATCAATTATTTAATATAGATAGGTTCTTGAACTTGTTATTTAAAATATTAATTTTAAAATTCATTCTTATCATTGTATTTTATAGCGGTTTCTCTAAACATTATCATATGATAAAATATCTTCAGACGTCAGACGTAGTTAGAACTTTATATCATTGTTTTAGATTTCTGTTGTATATTTTTTAATGTGGTTACTAGAAATTCGTTCGTGGTGAATAAATTTTGATATTTATAGGTAATTTATATATATATATATATATATATATATATATATATATATATATATATATATATAGACAGTTAAATAGATAGATAGATAGATAGATACGAGGTTTGTTTGATAAGTCCGTGTAAAAATAAAAACTGCTTCATTTTTTTGAATAAATCGTTTTTATTTTTCAACATAGTCTCCTTTTAGGCTTATACACTTCATCCAACGCTGCTCTAGTTTGTTGATCCCTTCCGAATAATAGGATTTGTCCAAGTCTGTAAAATAGTCATTCGTTCCTGCAATCACCTCCTCGTTCGAATAAAATCTTTTTCCCGCGAGCCATTTCTTCATATTAGGGAACAAATAATAGTCCGATGGAGCCAAGTCTGGAGAATAGGGGGATGTGAAACGATTTGGAACCCTATTTCCATTATTTTTGCGGCCACAACTGCTGAGGTGTGAGCTGGTGCGTTGTCGTGATGAAAGAGGACTTTTTTGTGGGCTAATCGGGGACGTTTTTCTTGCAACTCGGTTTTCAAACGATCCAATAACAATGAATAATATGCACCTGTAATGGTTTTACCCTTTTCCAAATAGTCGATAAAGATTATTCCTTGCGAATCCCAAAAGACAGTCGCCATAACCTTCCCGGCCGAAGGAATTGTCTTCGCCTTTTTCGGAGCAGATTCCCCCTGACTGCTCTTTGGTCTCAGGAGTGTAGTGATGTATCCATGTTTCATATACAGTGATGAAACGACGCTTAAAGTCCTGCGGATTTCGCTGAAACAGCTGCAAACCGTTCTTGCAACACTTCACACGACCTCGTTTTTGGTCGATCGTGAGCAATCGCGGCACCCACCTGGCGGATAGCTTTTTCATGTCCAAATGTTGGTGCAAAATATTATGTACCCGTTCACACGAGATGCCTACAGCACTAGTAATCTCACGCACTTTCACTCTTCTGTCATCCATCACCATATCATGGATTTTATCAATGATTTCTGGAGTGGTGACCTCAACAGGGCGTCCAGAACGTTCAGCGTCTCTTGTGCTCATATGGCCACTCCGAAAATTTTGAAACCACTTATAAACCGCACTAATCGAAGGTGCAGAGTCACCATAATGTTTATCAAGCTTCTGTTTAGTCTCCTGAGGCGTTTTGCCTTTAATGAAGTAGTGTTTAATCAACACGCGAAATTCTTTTTCGTCCATTATTTGACAATCACTCGATTTCCTTGATTCCAACGATTGTCAAACACAAAGGAATAGACCGATATGGCTGAAACTTGATGTGTGTTCTTCCAAGAGGTGCTACTAATTAAAAATAACCTCGATATGCACCAGTTGTGCCATCTTTCGGAATTTACACGAACTTATCAAACGACCTTGTAGATAGATAGTTATGTTTAAGAATAAATATGTAGAAAAAGCTTTTTCTTGTAATTATTTAGTTTCAAAATGTAACAATAATAATAGTTCCTGACATATATTATTTCTGTATGCCATGAATGTATTAATACATTTTTATTTTTTTTAAATTGTAAAATTTGTTTTGTACCATTTTTAAAAATATAAATGATAAAAAAACTTATTTTTAAAATCCAATATTAAAAACTTTTTGCAAAATTATTGTCTATATATTACACTTCGAAGAAATAATATAATACTGTGTTATGTTTTATGATTTTTATATAATCATTAATCTGAAGATCATGATATATTTATATTATATATACGAGACTCGTACATTATTTATATATATTTGTTTATATTATATATATATATATATATATATATATATATATATATATATATATATACGAGGGTCGTTTGATACGTATAGTAAATTTATTTATTGTTTAATTTAATTGATTAACTAATTTAATTAATTTTTTCAATTTAGTTTTTCTTACTTTTTTACCATACTTGTCCAACAATCGTCATATATATATATATATATATATATATATATATATATATATATATATATATATATATCTCCCTTCCGCTTTTTTTTTTTTTTTTTTTTTGTATATATATATATATATATATATCAATAATTAATTAATATGTTAATAGTACTATTTTATGTGAATACTTATGTTTATACATTTTGATACATGAATTAATTATTTTGTTATATTAGCCTTTCTGTTAAAATCTAAAGAAAGATGACATCTACAGAAAACATCATTTCAGATAACATCTACAGAAAGGCTCTGATGATAATGGCGTTGCCATTGAAATGCTTTAGCCGATATAATTATAGACTATATAATTACAAATAATACATGATTATTGAACACTTTAAACTATTGTGATGTTGGGGTTAAAATTCATTTGTGATAAATTATTTTAATATCTTAAATTTATTTGTTCGAATTTTTTTTATAAAGTTTTAATGATGAAATGTGTTAGGATTTTGATAAAACCAACTGCCTAAAAATAATAATTTAATTAAAATAACAGTTCTTTTATGTAGCAGTAATATAGTGATTTTTAATTTAAAATCATTTTAAAAATATTATTATTCTGTCTTGATATCTTCATTAAACTGATTTTTTTTAAAATGTAATATTTAAAAGTAACTAAAATAAATAAAAATATAATATTGATTTAAACGTAAAAAAATATTATCTTAATATATTTTTGGTGAACAAGCAATGTTTTAGAAACATCTAACTGCAATATGTAATTTGTTTGTTCTCGAAATACAATTTTCGTAAATAAATTTTTAATTTGAAATTATTGTAGTAACAAATACATATTTATACAGAGGAAACATACGAATATTAACAAAAGAAACAAATAAAAGGAACTATACACGTTTCCCTATACACCACGCTATACATATGTTTCTTTTTAATAAAACACAAATCTAGGTGTCACATTTGGATAACCGTATATATATATATATATATATATATATAATATAGTTTTATTTTTCAGTAAAATAAATCAGAAAATTCAATGCTATACACTAATATATTTAACTGATAAAAATTAATTCAAATAATCATATGACTTAAAAGATATTTAATTTTTTAAAAATGTCATTGCGGTTATCATAAAAATGACCTTAAAAAATTATTATAAATTCATTCAATTTATTAAAATTTACATTATTTTAAGAAACATGACTTGGAAACAATATCTTTAAGACCACATTAAAGAGGTTTTGTATTTTTCACTGGTAAGTGTTTAGCCGCATCGACTCAGATAAATACTTTGTATAATTAAAATAAGTTTGAAATTTACATTGTATGCTACCATTTTTTTATCTGCAGATATTTTTATGTTTTTACACATTTCTGGTATATTTTTAGACATCCTAATTATGACTATTGATATCTTTCTAAACCGTTTCTTATCTTTTATTAACAAAAAAAAACTATTAATTTAGCTATCTCTATATTATAGGTATATTTTATTTATATTAGTTTAAAAAATATCTACATTTACTTTCTGTGCTTTTCATGTTTCATATTACCTTTTCTATATATTGCTCAATTTTCCTCTATGTATGTATTTATGTATGTATAGAAGTGTGCATGTGTGTATGTATGTATGTATTTACTACTTTCAATAATATTTATATGGGAATCATCTTGTATTTGAACCTTGATCTTTATATTTCATGTACGTCAAATTGTATAAACCGCAGAGTTATTTTAAACACACTATTATACTAGATAATTTTAAAAAGGTATTAAGGAATACCCCAATTTCAATGGAAAATAAAAATATACCCTGACATTACACATATTATACACATTACAACATTACTGACGTAAACAGTCATATGTTTAAGATTTAATTTGTGCAAAGTAATTGAATGATTCAGTATAATTAAGTATTTAAGATTTGTTATTTCAATTAAATTCATACAAAGTTCAACAAAATCATTAGTATTTTCGTTCAAAATTACTTTTTACATACAGATAGTTTTCTTGGAATTTTATTGTACATTTGTGTATACTTATACTTAATCAATTTGATAAGAATTATATATATATATATATATATATATATATATATATAACTTTTATGCAATTCAATTTACACATCCAATTAATTACTTGAAAAACGTCTCTATTGTTAGAAATGATATAAGATAATGGGTTTTTCTAAAACAGTTTGAAATTACTTTTTAAATAATTTCTAGGATAAGTAAATTTCTTTAAAAATCTTTGACATAAAAAACAATAAAATTGAAATAATTGACTGAGACAAAATAAAAGGCTCAGGATTTCCGAAAATTTATAAACATTTGTAAAATTACAGACAGTATTGATAAATTTATTTATATATATATATATATATATATATATACACCTGAGTCCGTTTTTATGCGGTAGATACGTTCCCCAAAAAACCGCATTAAAAAAAATCGCACAAAAAAAAACTTAACTAACATTGAAAAATTAGGTATACGTTCCGTAATTATCAAAAACCGCACAAAACCAAAGCTACAAAGTGAAATTACTCTAACATTCGCATAAAAAAATCGGAAAATAAAGAATGCATAAAAAATTTTTAAATATCTACAAAAAAATAATACAAAACAAAGCTTTTTTACTTTATTTTTTAATTAACTATTTAATTTTATTCAAAGCAATATGTACATTTATAATTAAGTTTAGAATTTTTCATACATATTTTAATCTTCATCGCAATAATAGCTGCACTGTTTAGAATAAAAAAAAGAAAAAAGAAAGTGAATAACTGCACTGTTTTCAAGACATGTAGGCCAAGCCTTTTTCCAACAGGCATTTAAAGTGTATGGTTTTGTTTGAGTAATAGCAAAAACAATATGATTTATAAAGTCAAAGATTGAAAAATTTTTTCAAACGTCAATTACTGCTATTGACTCATTTTCTAGTTTATTTAATCTAAATTGAAAAGTGCATTTAACGTAATATTGTTAAAAGTTGCAATTATGCCTTGATCTAATAGCTGAATAATGCTTGTTGTATTGGGTGGAAAAAACATCATCTTTACATTTGGATGTTCTATATATGGATGACCTAGTGTGTTGTTAGCAAGTAATAAAATTTTGAAATCGAGACCTTTTTGCTTCATATACGTTTTTTCTTTCATCAGCATTAAATACTGGATGTGAACAATATCCACCATCTTTAATAATTTGGCTAACTCTTCTAGAAAATTTTTGACAGCTTCTTCATCTACTAATGCAACCGCGCCTGTAATCTTCACGTTATGCAATGCATTCTTTTCTAAAAACCCGGTTAACCATCCTTTGCTAGCCGAAAATTCCTTATCAGTTTGAGAAGCGGAAGTAAATGGCTCTGATTCCTTCATTTCTTCATAAAACTGAAGAGCTTTTCGTTGAATTAAATAACCGCTTAAAGGAATTCTTAAAAAAAATTCGTATAAAAAGATACTAAGAAGAAATATAAATCGTATAACTTAAAAATCGCATTAAAAAAATTCGCATAAAAAGATTTAAGAAGAAATATGAACCGCATAACTTCAAAATCGCATTAAAATAATCCGCACAAAAACAGACCCAGCTATATATATATATATATATATATATATATATATATATATATATATATATATATATATATATATATATATATATATATATATATATATATATATATATATATATATATATATATATATATATATATATATATATATATATATATATATATATATATATATATATATATATATATATATATATATATATATATATATATATATATATATATATATATATATATATATATATATATATATATGTATATATATATATATATATAATATATACACATATAAAATCGATTGTATTATATTATTCATTTTAAATATCATTTTTATACATTTTAAATATTATCGTTTCTATTGTTCATGTTTCGCATGTAATTATTAATTTTAGAATTAATAACTTAATACAATCGATTTAATTTAAATTTATATATATATATTATAGGGTCATCCAAATGTGATGCCTAAATTTGTGTTTTATTAAAAAGAAACTATATACATGTTTCCCTATTCACCACCTTATACACATATTTCTTTTTAATAAAACACATATAAGCTTCGAATATGGATGGTCCTATATATATATATATATATATATATATATATATATATATATATATATATATATATATATATATATATAATTTTATTGCACACGAATTTTTTATAATAAATATTTTCATGAATGTTTTTACTTGTTACATTTTCAGTGTTTTTTTGGCTGTGTTCTGTATTCTTGTTAGATATTTACTATTAAATAATGTTTGTTGTTTTTATATTTAAAAGCTAACCAAATTTCATTGACAATGAAAGTCTAAATACATGGCTATGTTTGTATAATTTTTTATTTTTCATGTTAGTTTTTGTTAAATTTTAAAATAACTATTCCACAATTTTTATAATAAATAATAATTAATTATGTTAAATTTAATTTTATATATAATACAATTTTGTTACTGAAAAAATTAATGTAACTTTTTATTTATTTATTTTATTCTACTAGATTTATGAAAGAAAAAATATTTTTTTATTGATCTAGACAATCAGTTTTTACATCTATTGAAAAAGTTGCATATATGTAAGGAAATATATATATATATATATATATATATATATATATATATATATATATATATATATATATATATATATATATATATATATATATATATATATATATATATATATATATATATATATATATATATATATATATATATATATATATATATATATATATATATATATATATATATATATATATATATATATATATATATATATATATATATATATATATATATATATATATATATATATATATATATATATATATATATATATTATATTATATTATATTCAAATGTTTTGTCTACTTAACGCACAATTATTTCAAACACATATAAAAGTGTTTCAATGAAATGCATATTACTCATTCTTTTTACCATTGTATATTATCATTGGTACCCTTCAACATATACTAAAATAATTATTTTATCATCATTATTTACCAAGATATAGTGAAAGAAAAATATCTTAATAATGTTCATTTATGGTACTGTAACTTTATGAATATCAACAAAGGAAGAGTGCTGCAGAAGGTTGTATAAGATGATTAAAAGTTTTTGGTGCAACGCAGTATTTAAAAGGATATGCAAAATATGGGTTGAGAAATTTAAGAATGGAGATATTAACGGTAAAAGTAAACCACGTTTTATAAGTCCTTTTGTGATCGATGATGATATTCTTTACGATATTTTGAAAAAAGGTCAGTTTTTATCCACATCAAAAATAACATAAAAACTTGACATAGTCCAGTAAATAGTTATAACGTCCAATATCTTATATTCAACTATAACTTGATAGATGTAAATATGGACACCACATGAATTAACTGCTAAAAACAGGAAAGATCTTGTAACCGATTGCTGATTTCTACATTTATACAATAAAAATGAACCATTTTTGAACTCCTCATAACTGAAGATGAAAAATTGATTACATATGAAAATGTAGCAAGGAAAAATTATACTTCAAAGTTAAATGTCAATATATAAATCGAGTTTGTAAGAAAAACAGAATGTTATCTATATGGTGGGATATGAGATGATCGAATTATTATAAACTTTGAAAGCTAAATATAACAATTAATTCTAAAAAATATTGTCGACAATTGGATAATTTCAAAAATGAACTTAAAAAAACGATTTCTGTCAATAAGAAACAAGTTATTTGATGAAATAACAATGCAAGATCAAATGTTCCTTTAGCCCCCAGAAAAAAGTAACAGAATTTGATTGAAAGGTTTTTAACTGCTCAAAATATTCTCCAGATATAATATTTTCCGACTATTAGTTATTTTTGTCTTTATAAAATTTTTAAAATGAAAAAAATAATGAAGATGGAGACGTGTGTGTGTGTATATGTGTATATATATATATATATATATATATATATATATATACGTGTGTGTGTGGATATGTCTACATGGTATATACAAAATAAAAACGTTTTATGTATTCAACTATTACAAGTATTAAGTTCGTTATGATCATATCTTCTATAATAACAAAATTTCTGTTTCATTTCTAATGAATAATGTTAGTCATCTAATTTTAGATTTTTGCCATTAAAAAAAACTTTAAAACCACCTAATTTCAATATTAAGGAATAAAATTTATTAATCTAAAAATCAAACTTTCAAAGAAAAACATTCGGAAAATTAAAAATATAATTAATATTATTTAATAGTTAATTAAATAAAAAATATAATAAAAAAAATAAATCAAATCGTAACTTTATTTAAAAAGAAAATAAAGTTACAAAATGATTATTGAGTAGGATAAAGAAATATTAGATTTTTGAAAAAACTTAGTAATGGATTTATTTGCACTGAAATAATTTTAAAGAAACTTTTATTAATTTTTTTATCCATTTATAAACTATAAGCAATATTTTAAAGATAGTAATAATATATTCCGTTTCTTTCTCTCTTTTTTCATATACATTAATATATGCCAATATAAATATTTAAAACTATTTTTTATTCAAAATTTTAAAAAAATACCTCTAATGTATTCTGTTATATGTTAATAAAAAACTTACATCAATGCCATTATTAACACTAGTATGTTAAAAACGACAAAAACATTTGTCCTTTAGTGTAAAGTAATCTCTTATTCATATATAACTGTATAATATAAATGAATAACAAATTTAAATTGAAAAAAATATTAAACTAGGTCAAATCATAAAATCGAGAGAAAAAATTAACATATTTAGTAATTATTCCCAACCGACATGTCAAATACAAGTATTTGTCAGTAATAATGTGCTAGTGACCTATAAAATGCTAATAGTAATAATTTTTAACGAAAATGTATTCTTTTTATGCGAGAAATGATTTAGCTGTTTAGTTTCATAAGTCACGCGAGCAGAAGTATCGGTTAAAGCAGTGACATAGACGCCAGGCACAGGACTACTATATGTATTGTACTTGACTTCTTGTTGTGCTTATGTCTTACAGATTGCTATGTTTTACTCACCGTCGTTGAACAGTCGTTATATAGTCGTTACTAAGGCAACGATTCGTCATATCGTACACAAAACTCATTCTTCTCTATATATTTTTCTCTAACACGTTTTTTTTTATTGCTTTAAATACAGTAGGTATTGTATATTTGTCTCTTACATCACATATATAAAGTGAACACTGAAGTGTTTTTATAAAATATATCTTGGATATTTTGTTAGACTCTTTGCTACCTGTTTCAAAACTTGTAAGATTATTAAAGAGTATCTAATCCTTAACTTTTAACTTTATGTAACATACATTTATATTTGACTTTTATTTTTTTGAAAAAATATGTGAAACCAAAAATTTATTCACATATTAATATTTTATTTACAAATATCAAATAATAATTATAAAGTATTTTTAATAACACAAGGTTATTCATATGTCAAGCCTAAATTTGTATTTTATAAAAAAGAAACTATATACATGTTTCTTTTTAATAAGACACAAATCTAGGTGTCACATTTGGATGACTCTATATATATATCTACAATATTGTTCCAAAATCTTAACTATTTTCTAAACATTGAACAAATAAATTTTAACCCCAACACCACAATAATTTAAAGTGTTCAATAATCACTTATTGTTTACTTATTATTTATAATTATATAATTTATAATTATGATGCATTTCGATGGCGACACCATCATCGTCAGAGCCTTTCTGTTAAAATCTAGACTAACTTTTAATATATACCTATATTAATTTGTGTCAAGATTTTAACAGAAAGGCTCTGACGATGATGGCGTCGCCATCGAAATGCATCAGCCGATATAATTATAAATTATATAATTATAAATAATAAGTGAACAATAAGTGATTATTGAACACTTTAAATTATTGTGGTGTTGGGGTTAAAATTCATTTGTGTAAAGTGAATCAGCCACAGTTCCAAAACAACCAATAAATATTTTATAAACATCTTAATTTCTTCTTTAATGTAGAATTTTTTGTTGACAAATATTTTAAGATAAAAGTTACACCACTTTTTATCATTCAAGTTATTCTTAAATAGCTATAATTAATAAATAATTCGAAATATCATTCTGATATCTGAGTTAAAATATTTTATATCTGACAGTATAAAATATTTTAACTTATCTGTAATAAATTCTACTCCAAAATTTTAAAAAAAATAGTAGTCTCGTGTTGTCATAGTGAATAGAAAATATTTGTAGTTTACCAATTTCAGACATTTTCTGTAGATATACATTTTAGTTGATCCAAATAAAAATAAAACATATTTAAATTGTTTAACAAAAACTTACAATATTCAATTTCTTTCTAATTTCTCGAAACATAAAGAATAACTGATATTATATATAGATAGATATTGAATTATAAAATAAAAACTCATTTTTCTTATTTCGTAATCTCTTTCACTCGATGTTGATTAAAATTCATTTTTCATCATTCTTTACAAATCGATTAATAAAAAGTCATTACTGCTGTATTTTAAAAACCGCACGTACATCAAATTTATTTTTTTTACTAATAAAATAACAAAAAGTATCGATTTAAGTACTCAAGTTTTTTCAAATATATTTACAATTAATATTTGTCATATTTATATATTTTGTTATTTTATTACACTAGTATTGTTTGTGATGCTACGCTAATTATTTTAAATTAATATTACAATTTATTTATTTAACAACTACATAAGATTTCTCTAAATGTACAAAATCTTATAGAGATGAATTTTCAGTTCTAAATTTTGTAAAGAATTTCTGATATATTTGATTATTTGCAATACGCATTCCGTATAACATACACACACACACACACACACACACACACACATATATATATATATATATATATATATATATATGTAATATTTTTTCTTTTATGTTTTCTTTTTATTTTTTGAATAAAGAAAAGTAATATGTAGATGATTCATTTTTATTTTTTTTTTAATTTACACAGATAATATATTATTATTCATGAGCTAGAAATGTAATTAGTTATATAAATTATTCCAATGTCATTTACTGGAAAAATGATAACATCCTTTTAAATGAATTCATTAAATAATATCATAAAAAAAGAAAATGTAATTAAAAATAATTGAAAAATGAAATATTGAATAAGCTCATTAATAAAGTTCACTTACAAGTATTTAATATGAATGATAATACAAGAATACTATCGTCTTACAAAGTATATTATTTTATTTTAATTATTATTTACGTTGTTTTAGAAAAAATAATTTTTATCTTTTTTTTAAATATTTCCAAATAGAGAATTGAATATGGGTCTGACAATTTCATTTCGTAAAAAAACATAACTGTTACTGAGCTTTGTTATTATCAAAGAAACCTAAACTCTAACTTAAGTTGTAACGCCTTTCTTATCTTAATTTCATTAAATAAAAGTAGTTATCAATTAAAAAAATACATGAATATTTCATTTGAAAAAAACTACTTTTTCTTATAAAAAAATTATTTAGCATCAAAGAGAAAATGTTAATACAATTCTCTTTTGCTTGTATGCAATAAAATGAATTATATATTCAAAATATTATATTTTCAGGAAATATATATTATATATGTTAATTCATTTGGTGAAAAATTGTCATTATAAATGTGAACTTAAATACTTTTAAAAAATAGTTATTTCATGCTAATTAAGAAATTTATACGATTTAAATCTTAAATATTTATCAAGATTTTTTTAAAATTTATGACATGAATGTAAGTAGTCTTTTTTTATAAAATTTGTTTGTTTTTAAATTCATAATTATCGTTCATTTACTACATTTTTAAACAAAAATTTCAAAAGTTCATAAAAAACGATAATTTATATATATATATATATATATATATATATATATATAAAATTGCAGAAATATAAGAAAATTTGTCAGAATAGATTGGAAGAGAAAGGTATTTCATCGGTTGAAGTGAAAAGTTCTAAGAGAGACCTTTATCCAGTAGTGGATAGAAAAAGATTGATGATGTTGATCGTGGTATAAATAATTCAAAACAAAAAATATTAATATGCAATATATATCAAAAAAATCGAAGAAGAATAAACCTCTACCCAATAATTAAAGTAATTTTTAAATTAAATGACTTTAAAAAATGTATAAACAAATAATAACGTACTTTAAATTTTTTAATTTATAACAAACGTATTTAGTTATACTGCTTTGTATTAGGAGGACCGGAAAGTAATGTCGTTTTTCTACATGAAATTCAAACAGATAAATTTTTACCAAGTTTTTATTTTTAATCAATAATGTAATCACCCTCGTTATCAACAACCTTTTGCCATCTAGTGTGCAAATTTTCAATGCCGGATCGATAAAAATCAATTGGTTTTTGAGCAAAATATCTGGAGATGGTATTTTAGACATCATTCGAATTTTCAAATTTTTTGCCACTTAGAAAATGTTGTAGCGATCGGAATAAATGAAAATCCGATGGCGCAATATCGGGCGAGTATGATGGGTGAGGCAATACCTCCCATCCCAATTCATTATTTTTTTCCAGGGTTCGTCTTGCATTATCGTGTTGCAGAATAACACCTTTTCTGTTGACAATCGCTGGGCACTTTTCAATTAAAGATTGATTTACTCGATCCAATTGTTCACAGTAAAGGTCTGCAATCACAATTTGTCCAGATTTCACCACTTCAAAATGAACGACCCCGCGAATACTCCACCAAAAACACAAAAGCGCCTTTTGGGGTGTAAACCTGGCTTAGCTGTACTTCGTGGCGATTCATTCGAAGAGAGCCACTGCCTTTTGCGTTTTGGATTACCATAGAGGACCCATTTTTCATCTCCAGTGATCAAGCGATCAAAAAACGCTTCTATATTGTGCCGCTGAAGCAATAAGTTGCATGTGGTGGTCGGTTAGCTTTGTTTTCTTCAGACAGATTATGCGGGACTCAAACACCTGCTCTGCTTACTTTACCAATCTGCTGAAAATGTTCTTGGATGGTCGACCAAGGTTGGTTAAGAGTGTTTGACAGTTCCTCGATTGTCTGACACGGATTTGCTTCCACTTCCGCCCTTAACATGTCATTGTCTAAAGTTGTTGGTCTTCCTGATCGGTACGAGTCGGAAAGATCGAAATTACCGGATTTGAACTTATAAAACCACGTTTGGCATTTACGAACGTCTAATGCGTTTGGATAAACATCGCAAATGTTTTTGGTAGCAACCGTTGCGTTACTACCCTTGTGAAATTCAAAAAACATACAATTCCGGATATGTACCTCTTCTGGTATTTGGCTGGTCATTTCACCATAAATTGCAAAAAAAATTAAGATTTTATTA
>CP092089.1:24050125-24075125 GCA_029203775.1 Neoneuromus ignobilis
TTTCAAACGAACACAGCTGATTATTATCGTAATACGGGTTCGACACGACGGAATGTTAGTACTAATAACAATAACGTGGATTCTAAACATGAAAGTTTTCAAATCCTCGACAGTACAGTCGACGCTCAAAATCAGCAACGACGTGACTACAGTGTAGCATCGTTGTCTCTCAGCGTCGATCTTGGTATTTATCGTTTGGTTTTATTCGCGTGTTTGATCAGATATTTACACTTTCATATCAGATTATAGTTAATTGTACAGTTAGAGCTTATAGCATGAATATTATTAGTCTCTCTGGCTTTATAATCACATTTTTTTAACTCTAATCGATACTGTTTGCACTTTTTATTATTTCAGCACTTTTTATTATTTCAGCACTTTTTTATTATATATATATATATATACACACATACACATATAGGGTCATCTAAATGTGACACTTAGATTTGTGTTTTATTAAAAAGAAACGTGTATATAAGGTAGTATATAGGGAAACATGTTTATAGTTTCTTTTGATTTTTTTTAATAAAACACAAATCTAGGTTTCACATTTATACGACCTCTGTATGCATACATACATACATACATACATACATATATATATATATATATATATATATATATAAGTGCATGCAAGTATATACAATATAATAACTGCACAAAAGTAATAATCTATAAATAATATACTTATAATTAATTTAAACTTACAGCCACACTGTCTGTCATATTTAACTGTTTCTTAAAACTTATCTTTTAATTATAGATGTTGTCTTGAGTTAGAATTCACATTGATTGACTCTGATTCACATAGATTCACATTGACTTAGGTCATCATCAACTAAATTTTGAGTTCTGTATATAAAATATTTTAAAGTTTATTTGAATATAAAATTATTTCTTGATTCCATTTCTATGAACTTGTTCTATTACAATAACATTTTTGCAAAGACTTTAGGGTAACTCCTTTATAATTTATATCTCACTGCATAACTGATATCAAGATTTAAAATATAAAAAGTAATCATATGGTCTTGACAAAAGAACTATCTATCTAATGATGATAGAAGTTTTGAACTTGGTTGAAATATGTGATACAACACAAATAATTGTTTTTAAGATGATTTTAATATAACATAATTACAACTATAAAGTCTCAATACATTAATATTTTGATTTAAAAATAAGAATATATTATTAAATAGGCATTTTTTATTTTAATTACAATAAATTAAATTAAACATTTTTAACACATGATATAAACAAATTTAAATATAAAGCTAAGAAAGATCGTGGCCTTTCTTTTTTTATTGTGCTAAAATTATTTTTCAACCATATATAATTTTATTCATATTATTTTTTTAAAAAAATTCTTTTTAATTTTAAAAGAAGCTTTCTATAACATAATGCTTGCCAATGGTAAATATTATTTTTAAATTAAAATAAATAAATTCTTATGAACTAAAACTTTGATAAATGTATAATATAATCTGTAAAATTATATAATATATCCCAAATTCTTAATATATAAAAAATACTTTATTTAATTAATAAAAAAGTAAATTTAATTTATTGTTAAGAATAGATCTATAATTTTTAATAAACAAAATAAATATGGAAATAATTTTAAAAAATATTTTTAAAACCATACTTTTAATTTGTTTATATTAAAGTAACTGTGATTATTTGTAATTACTCATTTATACTTTAAAACATATAAAATAAAAGCAATAAAATGTAATTTGAATTGTTTATGAATTGACAAAAATTAGTGCACATTTACAATACTGCTTTTATATTTCACATCTGATTTTATGTACACATATACTCAATGAAATCACAATCATTACATTTTATTTTTAAATATGAGATACAAAATATAAAAGAATAACTAATTATTATATTCTAAATATATATTTGGATATCTTAAAATATTTCTACTTGAAATGTCAATTATTTAATGAGTCTTATTTTTTTATTACAAGTTATTTTCTTACATTTTTAATCAAAACTATTTTTATTATTTTTCCGAAAAATAATATTTTAAATGAAATTAACATTAAAATAACATTTAATATTAAAATAATTTTATTACTTTTCCATATTCTTTTTAATAATTTTATATAAAATACATACGCATGTAAATAAATGTTATATTATTAAAAACATAATTAATTAAAACGTAACAAATTCAATTAATTTGTTGGTTTATAAATTACTTTTAATTATCATTTGAATTGATAATAATTTTGTACTTCATTATCTATTTTAAATAATAATTAAATAATGAAAATTATTTAAATCTAATTTAAATAATAAAAATATTATTATAACATTTTGAAGCAATATGACTTTTTTTATATTTTAATAAATAATTTTTATTCAATTTATTATCATAAATACCAAATAATTTCTTTTCATATACTAAATAAAAATTGACGTTTATTGAAATTTATTGTCGATATGTAATTACATTTATAATCGATTATGTAGAAATTAATAAATTAAAATATTTTCATGATCTCTTTTAGAATTGAAACAATTAAATTATTTTATTTATCATTTACGATATTTAATGCAATGTAATTTATATATATATATATATATATATATATATATATATATATAATTAAATATATATAAATATACATATATAAGTATCTCTAATTGGAGTTTTGACATGGGGTTGACAACCTCATCTCACAAAAACATAATTGTCACTAAACTCTAACATTATCAGAAAATCATTATATCTAGATAGGATGTAGCGTTTTAGTTATTTTATATATATCATCATTATCATATCAACTTATACAACTCACTGCTGGATGGAAGTTTCAATGAATGTTATCATTCACTGGTACTTGGTCATATTCACCACACTGCCCAAACGGATTGTGAGGATTTTTTATTCAGGTTTTAATCCCTTAGGCAAATTGTCTTTACTAAGGCTAAAAATTCTCGCCATCTTTTTCTTTCTCTCTCTCTTTGTATATATATATATATATATATATATATATATATATATATATATATATATATATAATGTCAATTAAAAAATACTTATCTATAAAATAATTTATTCTTACAACTTTTATTCAAATATGTTGAATTCTTAAAATAAAAATTAGAATATTACATATAGTAACGTTTGATCCATTAACTTTTCTAATTAATAATAATTTTCCGATAATACCCTTAGTTCATTTTTCAATCATTATTTACATTTTTTATCATAATCTCTTGACAATAATTAATTTTGTATTCGTATGTTTCCACTTTGTTCAAGGTAACTGATTAATTATCTAATTGCTAAAGTTTTGAAGTCGTATTTAAATTGTACATTTCATTATAGTAATCACGCACAATTTCAGGTGATGTTTTGCGACTGGCAAATTTCACATTGAAATTTCTCACACAAATATGAATATTTATTTTTAAATGACATTTTCTCGGGAGACAAATAATGTTTTATTAAATGATTTTTTTATGCCACGTCAGAGTCATTTGACTTTGTGATTTTTCTTTAATAAATTGATTATAAAACATCAGTTTATAAAAAAGTAGGTCATGACCAGAAATCAATTCAAATTAGGACTTGGCGAGCAAACAATGCATTTTTGATTCATGGCTAAATGTTATGTATTTATTCTTGATTTTTAATGCGTTATACTTTTTTATTGTAATTTCTGATCTTGTATCTAAATTTCCAATCCTTATTATAAAAATACTATATATATAAATATTTTATAAAATTAAATAAAAAATATTTAATTCATCAAATATTTTATATTTACTGTTGTGAATGCAGGCTTTGAAAATAAGAAAATTTAAAACGATACATTATTTTTCACTAATATAAATTAGATTGTTATTATTTATTAATATAAATGTAATCGAGAAACATTTTAAAATATAATATGGAAATTAATATATATATATATATATATATATATATATATATATATATATATATCATTATTATTTAAAGATTATTAATTAATTAATATAGAGTAATTAAAATTGTATTTTTAAATATGATGTTTAAAAAATATTTTAAAATTTATTAGATATTTATATATAACAGCAAATTAATTTATTATCTAAAAATTGATTTAACACATATTCGTCGGGTAACTTTTTGCACCGCCATTCACTAAATGCTGGCATTTTTTGACACTATCTGTAGAAATGATATGGTCTATATAAAACTAATGTAACTTGTTAGAAATCATATATTTTTTAGTGAAATCTTAGAAAATGATATAAAACAAATTTATCTTTATATATAAATTTTTATTTTTTTTGGCTTTCCTTAGTTAAAAAACAATTAAATTCATAAAAAAGTTTAAATGAATTTCTAAAAACACAAAGTTATTATTGTCTTTTTTTAGATGAAGTACATTATTTTTGAGTCTTTAATTTTATAAATAATTAATAATTTTTCAGTGAATGGTACTGTTCAAAACTTGTGCCAGTATGAAGGGGAATATTGCAAAAGTCACATACTGTCACTATCATTATTATCAAAATTAGTTTGTGAAAAATCTGCCTCACAATCAGATAAAATGCCAATAAACTAATGCAACTGAAGCTAAAATCAGTTCTCTCATGGCATTATCTCTGTTTGGTTAAAATTATAATTTAATATACTCAGAATTAAGAGAACAAAAATCAATTATTCTCTGTAATATACAAATGACGAATTTTCGTCATTTGGCTGTGGGTGATTCTCTGGAAGATGACGAATTTTCGTCAAGCGGACGAATATGTGTTAATATGATAATATAAACATTTTTTTATTTTTTTTAGGATACAAATTAATAATAATTAAAAATTATAAGTTCATAATTAACAAATTAACGATGTTTTATAAAAATTCAATTTATGAAAGTAATTCAAAATATACAAAAATTTTGTTAAAATTTATTAATTTTGAAATCAAGAAAATATTAAATGAAATCATTATTAAATAAACTATTTAAATCACTACCTCAAATATTAAAAATTATTTTTATTAATACAATAATATTTCTTATTTTTTATAATTGTTTCTCCGATCATTATCTGTTTCTTGATTCATTAACTTTCTTATGTTCTAAATATCACATCGATATTTTTAATTATTTTCCAATTAAAATTCATACCTCCCAACAACAATTATAATTCGATTTTTTTTAAACTGAGAAACCAATTTTGAACAAGTATATCTTATTTCTTACTTCATTATTTTATTCATTACTATTTTATTTTGTAATTTTTCAGGTTTTTTTCATTTAATATATTATTTTTTTTATTTTGTGTTTATAACGATTTCTATAGAGTATCTAAAATAAAATTGAAGGGTTCAAACATACATTTACTTGCTTACTATACTTTAATTTCATTCGAACCACTCTATATTTTATATACAATAGAAATCATTTCAATACATGTAGCAAGTATGTCCATTTTTTAATTTTGAATATAAAAAATAGATGTTCAATTTAAATTAACTTAATTAATTGTACAAACATTTGACTTTAAGTAATATCATTTATTACTTGAAAGTCAAATTTATTTATAATTTATCAACATGGATTTAATTTTGAATATCAGTAATAAATTTGAGTGCAAATTTTATTTACGGTTTTATACCTTTGTAATTATTTTAACTGAATAACAATTATTGACAATTTTAGTTCGATTACATGAGTAAATTCTCTTTTATAGATTCTTGATTATTCCAATTATAATTTTTTGTTTCTAATTCGATATTGAAAATAATAAATAATTGATAAAATTGATTTTAGTGATAATTTCAAAATATAATTATAAAAATCAAACTTATTTTTCTTAAATTTAATAATAATGTTGTTTATTATTCTACATTTTTTACTAAATATTATTAATTTTCTAAAAATATTTTCGAGTGATGAATAAATTAAATCGTTATTATTTTTAGTTATATTGTATTTTTATATTTATTTCAATTAATTCAGTTTATTATAATCTCGAAAAATATTAAAGTTCACAAAATATGTATTTCGTTTTATCGCATAAGTATTTAATTACAATAATAATGAAATTTAATTAAAATTTAATATTTAATAAATAAATTATTAGTTTTTAATCACAAAGCACGCATTTTTGAGTCTTACATGAGTTGTTAATTTTATTATTTATTAAATTATCAAAGCTATAATAATAACAATATCAATTTACAAACCTTTGAATGAAATTTTAATAAATGAAAACTGAAATTTATTACGGAAATATTCTACGAATTTCCAGATATTAGTGATATAGAATATATTTTTATGTTTACTTTATCGTTGGAAATATATTTAAAGATAAATATCTTAATACGGTACACTAAATATAGTATATTAAATACGATCAGATAAAAATATTCTCTTGATATAATCAATCATACGATATAAAATTCGAAATGAACTATTTCCTTGCACAGCTGCTAGTCTGATCCGAATATTGAGTATATGACCGTGACACTACAATTTCAAGGGTGAAATTATTTACCGTCAAATAATTTTCTTATGCATTAACTATTCAAAAGAACGTTTGAGATTCGAAAATTATCGGCTGCAACACGAGAAATATATTTGAATACTAAATTTTGTAACAGTAATCATGCAATCATGTGATATATTTGTCTTCTTAATGTATTCGTAAATATTTTTAAATAATAGTCTACTGTTTTCGGAAAGCCTTCGAATTTCAATATTTCGTTTAAAGTTATTTATTTATTTATTGTGTCCTTCATCGTGCAAATTAAATACTCAGGTATTAAATATTTAAATTAGAACTTTACGTTAATACACACACACACACACACACACACATATATATATATATATATATATATATATATATATATATATATATATATATATATATATATATTGAAAATCAAATAAATGATACTTTTATCAATATTAAATTCTTCTTATTAATTTTATTTATTATACATTTAAACTTTTATATAAACCAAAGACATGTTATATTAGTTAAAAATATTATAAAATAGATTACATCATTAAATTACAAAAAAATAATTCTATTGTTAAATATCTGATATTATCTATGTTTATTTAAATGTCTAATATTTTTACCAAGTTCCTTTTTTATTATTTAGCCAAGTTTTTGTTATTATTGTCTATAGCTCATTTAAATTCAAAAAATACTTGTGTACTTTTGCATTCTTAATATAATTCCATAATTTTTTTAATAGTTTTAAATCAGGGTGTTATATCAACCGATCTGAAATATCAATAGGTGATCATAAAACAACTTTTTATTATTCTTTCATACAAATGAGAATTATCACTTCCATCACTACAAGATTTTATAAAGTGTTCATTAATTACTTATTATTTACTTTGTTATTTATAACAAAAATAGGTTAATGCACGTATAAAATCAAACTAAAACCACTTTTATCAAACAGAAATAATATTTCGGATCATTATCTTATATAAACATTCATGTAGTAAGCAAATTTTAATTTACATGGGGTTCCATGGTATTTTTTAGAATATTTTTGTGATAATACTGATCAATTTTGGTATACATTTTCAAAATTATGCTAACGCAGTACCAGTACATTATATCTAATATAAAATACTACCACTACCATGTTTATTGGTTTTTCATGTGTAAAATTTATCGAGCTTGGACCACCATATATTAACTAGAAGAAAAACAATTAAATTTCAATTCATCGGTCCATAACACATTTTTCCAAAATTGAAAACGTTTGTTGAGGTGAAACTAATATGTAAGTTAACGCATTTTTCTGTTTTTTTTAAAAAAAAAAAAGAAAAAAACGCGTGTTTCTTTACAATAATATATTCGTAGAGTGCAAATTTATTTAAATGTCGACGTATTTATTCGCTCGATACGTTGACATCATATTTAGTACTGGTTTTATATTTATTTGATTGGAGTTAAAAATAGATCAATCTCAATTATTCCTAAAATTATTTTTCTCTTATTTCCAATTATTTTTTTCAGCGAACATTTCGTTCATTTTAGTTTTGTTATTTTTATTTTTTAATAATATCAAATAAGGATTCTGTATTATACGTTGGGTACAGTTCAAAATTTGTGCAACATATGAAAATAGTGTTAGTTTATCGTCTTAATTGTATTAATGATTTTTTCTGTTCAGAAGAGTAAATTTTATTTTCACCCCTTAATTTATATCTCATTAAACTTTTAAAAATTTTAAGTAACCTAAATGAAACTGAAGGAAGGTAAAGACTAATAAGAAAGTAAATGTATATCGAAACCCTTCAGTCTTATTTAAGCCACCCTATATAACGTTGACCTATGAATGAATTGTTAAAATACTTTCAATAATGCTTTTTTATAGTCATCTTTTTATATGACATATCTATTATACGACCAATTATTAAGATTCTTACATCAAATTTGATACAGTATTCTAGCTAACATAATTTATACCCTAATTTTAACTTGCAAACATTTAATATAGTTAGATTATATGACATATCTCAGACACTATTTATAAATTTAACAATACTTTAATAAGTGTTATTTCTTTGATCATCCTCTCTCTCTCTCTCTCTCTCTCTCTATATATATATATATATATATATATATATATATATATATATATATACAGGTAACCCCCATATAACATGGTTGTTACGTTTCTAAAAAATGCCGTGTTATATGAAACAAACAACTAATGCAAAAAGGAAGTTAGGTTCTAAAAATTAGAAAAACATACTATTATATTTTTATAATTAGGAGAAATATATTTATTAAAGCAATTTTCATCAAAAGTATTACATATTAATATGTATTAAATAATGTTTTCTTCGTCATCACTAATAAGCACCATTAACCAAGGGCGTTTTCTTTTTGACAAGATATCTTCATCCTCTAAATTTTCTTTAGCATTATCTTCAGTTCTGTACTTTACTTTTCGAAAAAAAAACTGTTATTTTAAATTGCTTGCTTTTAGCTGAGAGTAAAATCTGTAATTTTTGTTCTAGTGAGATGAAATGTCTTTGTAAATGTATTTTTTTATTTACGCCAGTCATAGTTCAGGACTACAAATTAATTCATAAAAATGAAAAACATAATTACTATTTCTAAAAAAGGTTTAATAATTCGCACCCAAAAAATTTTAATCTATGTATAATGTAGTAAAAAGAAAAACACAAAGTTTTAAAATGTACTTAATACTTCACGAACAAAATGGATTTCAAATTCTAATAAATTTCTAAATTCTATAGGCTAATCTGATACGACATACACGCTCAAATAAAAAATTTCCAATGAGATATCTTGGGAATTTAAAAACTCTTATTTCGTTCTGTGTTGTACGGGAATTTTCCTAATTTCGAATTTTGTTCTTAAAAACTTTAAGCGTTGTACGGGGATTTGTCTAATTCTTAAACCATGTTAGAGTGAAACCGTGTTCTAGGTTGCCGTGTTGTATGAGGGTTTTTCCTAATTCTCGAACCGTGTTAGAGCGAAACCGTGTTATACAAGTGCCGTGTTGTAACCCCCTGAATATATATATATGGTTGGCATATATATCTCCCTTCCGCCCAGCTATGTACAAAAAAAACGGGATACTTACCTAATATATATATATATATATATATATATATATATATATATATATATAAATTTTAATATTTTTTGGAATGAATCTTTGAAAAAAAACAATACGTTTTTCTGTTTGTTTGTTTTTTAAAAAAAAAAGGAATAAGTGGTCTTTTCACAACAAAAAATTATTTCCGATATATCAATATATCCTACCCAAAAATTTTACACCATATTCAGTATTCGTTTTATATTATTATATAATTAAAGCCACAAAATTCTACTCTAATACTGAAAAAATGAGATAAAATGTATAATTAACCTTAATTATCAATTTATTGAAAGCTCGTTTTATTTAATTATTTAATTGTTTGAAATATTTCCGAAAACGAATTTAATGATAGCAATTTATGTAACCTTTAGAAATTTTCTCCGCATGTCATTTTACAAAGGTTGTAATTTTTCTATCAAAATATTTACTGTTATCTTTGACAATGTTAGTTTTTATTCACTATAAATTATCGTCAGTTTATTTATATATATATATATATATATATATATATATACATATATATATATATATATATATATATATATTATATCTACCAATTATTTTAGCGAAGTAGTCCTTCGTTTCTATCGATCTCGAAAATATTAAACGCTGTATAGATTCTTAGTATGGAAATTTTTTATTCATAAGTTAAAATTGGTCATAGTTTAAATATAAATCTAAAGTTATAGTAATAGCTTATACAAGCACTCACGCACACATGCAAAATTTATAATACACATATCATTCACTCAAATATATATATATATATATATATATATATATATATATATATATACGAGGGTCGTTTGATAAGTATGGTAAAAAAGTAAGAAAAACTAAATTGAAAAAATTAATTATATTAATTAATTAATTAAATTAAACAATAAATATACTTACCATACTTATCAAACGACTCTCGTATATATATATATATATATATATATATATATATATATATATGCATGCATGCATGTGATTGGATGGATATAAAATATGTATCTCTAAAGAACTCAAGTAATATAAAAAAATATCAAATTTAAAACAGAAAAAATAAAACTAATTCACAAAATCACAGTGTGTACAGTTCATTTGAAAATAATATCTTTTATTATTTGAAATTAAACATATTTTACGAGGATCGTTTAATAAGTATGGTAAATTTATTTATTGTTTAATTTAATTATTTAATTAATTTAATTACTTAGAAATTAATATAATTAATTAATTTTAAATTAAAATAATTAATTAATCATTTTAATTTAATTGAGTTTTTCTTACTTTTTATCATACTTATTAAACGATCCTCGTATATTAAATTAATTATCTTATGACATACATTTATTTTTTACTTATTTATCGAACAAAAAAATATACAAAAACATCTGTTTCGTTTAAATGTTGTTGATATATAATTATTTAAATTGATATGACTTAATTATAATTTTTTCATAATGATATTTTATTTTTTATAAACAATAGTTATTATTAATTTAATTAATAATAATAAGAAAATTTTGTCTTAAATTGAAAATAAAGACATTCAAATCTTTTAGTGAATAAAATATTTAAAAATTCGATTATTATGATTTAAACATAAGATTATTTTAAAATTAATTCTATCAACTTATATGTTTTTAGATTATTCTAATTTTATAAACCTAAATAAAATTGACTGTAATTGAAAGCTGTGAAAAATACTGAAATACAACAAATTGAAAAATAACTTATAATTATAAAATAAATAAAAAAATAATAATGTAAATACCTCTGTTTTTAAATTTAATATACTATTTTATATTATTTGAACGTCAATATAAATTTGATAATTAAAATTTTATAAATACAAAATTTCTTTTTTATTTTAATGCTGTTATCGCTTTTTTGATAAGTTATATAATCGATATTATTGTAATTCTAAAAAAATTAAGAGTTTAATTGAAATATAGTACATATATATATATATATATATATATATATATATATATATATATATATATATATATATATATATATATATATATGTCAGTATTTCAAATGTTTTTAGATTTGGATGATGACGAAACTATTAAAGTAATTAATGAGAATAATGGTCTCCATGAAAGCAATTTCAAAATAATACCAAATAACGTGACTACAAATAATCAATATAAAGACGATAAGAATATTCAGAACGATCAATATTTTGAAGAAGATTCAATGAATTTATCTGGTAACTTTAATACCGATTCATTATTGAATCTAACAAAATATTTCGAATTAGATTTCGACACAATCCGTCAGGATTTGATTTCTGGCTCTGTTTCGACAAAATTTCGTTTACTCGACGCACTCCGATGGGTAAATAACTTAGAATAATGTAATTAAGCACTCGTTTTTTGTATACATTTACGAATTCATCTATTGTTAATTTTATTTCAAACAGACTTCGATATTATTTAATTTAAATAAAATATAATCAAATGAAATGAACAATTTCTCAAAATTGAAATGGTATTTTTATGAAAAAAAAAATTCAAAAAGTCAAAATGTATTTTATATAACCAAAAATATATTTTACTGTTTTATTCGGAATAATATTTTTAGGAATTCTATATTGTATTTAAAATTTTGGTGTTTTTTAAAAAAATAATTTATATAATATTAAAAGTTAAATATATTTTTAATATTCAATTTCACCCACGTTTTTTAAAATTATTTTGTCATGAGTTTATTTTTTTATGAAAAAATATTTATTTTTTACTTTAAATTATATGTATGAGTGCTTATGAAAATTGTCATTTTTTAAATTATCATATTTTAATTGTGCATATTTATTACAGCGAATTACAAGAAGTATAGACGAAGTAAAATATTTAACAATAAAAGCGTATTGTAACAATGATTTGCTTGGTATTAATTCTTCATTTACAGATATTGATTCCCCGAAGAGATTATTTTTAAAAGATCTGTATTGCCCAGATAATATTAATACGCCTCATCCCATTCAAGTAAGAAAACAGAAATATTCTTTAATAAATACACACAAATATATATATATATATACACATATGTGTATATAAGTGTTTATATGTATTGTAATTTACATTTTACCCTAATTAGTATTATTTTAATTTATAAGTTCTTATTACTTTATACCGTTCAATAAAAGTCAATATTGAAATTCTTACAAAAATACCAAATTGAGGAGCATATTATTATGTTTAAGAAAATCACATTAAATATTTTTATTCGTTAATCAATATAATTCAAATTTCCTAAAAATAAAAATTCAATCTAACAATATTCATTATTAACAATAAAATGTAAGTGTTGTTTAACAAATATTAATATAAGATAATTATTTGTTTTGAAACTATAGAAAACTCACTTCCATACAAATAAATTATCATCCTTAAAAAGTGTTCAATAATCACTTATTGTTTACTTTGTTGTTTATAACAACAATACGTTGATGAGCATTTCGATGGCAATTCCATTATCATCAGAGCATTCTGTTACAAAATCTTTCATAACACAATGCTGACAACAAAGTGAACAATAAGTGATCATTGAACACTTTATAATAATTTGTGATTTTGAAAGTGATAATTCATTTATGATAATGTAACTATTTTTTAATTAAATAATCTTTCTGATAGAAAGTAATATTTGAAAATATTGTATTAAGGAAAATTTTTCATTTTAAGTAGTGTATTTGGAATAATTGTTTTTTTTTTGTAGTAAATATGAAATTAACATTACTTAGATTACTAGTATAATCCTTACTATTTATTTACTATACTATCTACTTTTACATTGTTTCAGCAATCAGTATCAAAACTTGTTAATGCTATAGCATCGTTAAAATTAGGTAGAGATTATTTGACGACAAAATCGATTTTATTGAAATATATTTTACTGCCGATTGTTTTGAAAAAAGTCAAAAACAATTATGTCTTTGACTTAATTACAGAAGATATGATAATAGCAACATTACAGAAACTGAGTTTACGTTATGAACAACGTGTTGTTATGATTCAATCAGGTAATTACTTTCAGAATGCATACATATTTATGAACTGTTGTTATAAAGGCATAAGTTTATTTAAATATTATTCTATATTAATAGTGCTGTTTGCACGCTAATAAAACATTATCAGCATGTATTTCGATTAAAAATTGACATTTAATATCGCGATAAGAAATTTCGCGACTGAGAAAATATATGTAGTTTAATTTACGTTTACTTTTAATCTAAATACTTACATTTTTATCATCGTTATTTTCATATAAATGATTAATGAGTTATTTTTCCGATTTTAATTAATAAAATGGAAAAATTATTCAAAGTCTTGTTTCACATCAATAAATATATTAATTCAAATATATCACATGAAAAATATTAAAACTATGTTTTACGAAATCATAGATAACAAAATAAATTCTATAATAATAAAAAATTACTGAAAATATTCTATAAATTTTTCAATTTTTTTACAAATATAAAGTTGAATAGTTATGATATCGGGTTAACTCATAAATAATATAGTGTTTTAGAGAAATTTTTCAAATGAAACACAAAAAATCATTTTTCCATTATTATTCTCAACTTCTTTTCTTCTTAATCGTAAATTTTTAATATCCTGGTGATAAACTCTTTGATTTTTTTGTTAAATAATAAATAGAACTTTCTTCAAACAACACTCTTTATACTAAACTTTAGTCTACTAATATGGTTTTGGAGACTTCGGAATAGATGATAATCGGATAGTACCAGGTCAAGATAATACTTCGACTTAGTTTTTTGAGCTTTTCTTACGCCATATGATTCCGGCTATTGCCATAATAAAAAATTATACCTTTACTATTGGCTAGAATTTATCTTGTTATGTCAATAGATTACTTTAACTGGTCTAATTATTTACAATAAAACGTTTTTATGATGAATTAATAATCTAGTAGCAACTTACAATTGATAATTCCATCCATATCTCATCAAACCGAAAGCAAAATCTTCTTTGAATTGAATCCTCTTTTCGATTATGAAGATAGTGTCTTGTTGCGGTTAATCTATTACCTTCGTCATTTAATATTATTATAAATAATCCATTTTTCTAAACTTGTAACAATTTGATTTAGGAATGGATCTATTTTCAGTTTACAGAAATGAGAAGTGTAGATATCCATTCGTTGCTTCAGATAATTACCAATAATTCATAATAAACTCACTCAGAAACTTTAATAATTATTTTCAAATGCCGATGGATCGTTAAATGGATAGATTAAAGCAGTTCTGCTAATTTTTCCACCATTGAACTAAGATTTTTCTCTACTACAGTATCAATATATAATACCACATTACTTATGATATAAGCCAATATTTTTTTATTAACACACAAATTAATAATTCAATAAAAATTAAAAAAGTTGAATAAATTCACTTCTCTTAACACATTTTAAAATGTGTATATCAAAATCAATAAGTTTTTAAAATTACATGTAAGCTATTTTTAAAATAAATTGAATATTTTTTTAATTTATTAATTTTAATGGACTTCTACTTCGACAACGTTATACAAACTCAAAGTATTAAAAAAAATCAAAACTATTTTTTGTGATATTTAAATCTGTTCACTCAAAATTACTAGTTGCTCTAGATATTTGTTTTTTATAGATAATTGTATTTATATATTATATACAATCTTTAAGTTATTTATATACATTTTTATAAATTGTAGGGTTGGTTGAACATACAATATCCTACTTATCAATGTATCATACAACTCTTTCTCCTTATTGCTTAGAATACAGTACAGCACTTTTAATGAATTTATGTTTACACAAAGAAGCAAAACAGAGATGCGAATCTAAAGCACGTGAGACAATGCAATTATTAATGTATTTATTAAATCCAGCGTACCGTCAATGTTTACCATATATTAATGGAACAATGTACAGTATGCTCTCCAGTAAAATTTTAAGACAAGAAGCGAAACGAATTGACCTAGAAAAATTATTAGAATTTCACGTGAAAGTAAATATTTCACATTATATATATATATATATATATATATATATATATATATATATATATATAATTATAATTATGTTGTACTTAGATGACAGAAGGTGAAATGAGAAAACAATTAGAGTTTTTAATACGCGTTTTACGCGATCCAAGACATTTTGGCCAAGATTGTGACTGTGAACCCAATGATGTACCAGAAGAGGAAGTAGATTTAATTGAAGTAGAGCTTGAAGGAATTGGTGATTCGTTATTTGAACCTTCTACAACATTGTTAATGGGTGAAGAATTGTTATTTTATCAATACAGATTAAAAAACAGATGGTATAAACCACAAAACGGTAATAAGTTTTAATTATCCTACTATTTTAACAAATTAATACATATAGTTTCAACATTTCATAATTTCTCAAATTGATAGATGAATGTTAATATATATTTTATATTGATATGAATTTTATTAATTTAAAGATTATTCTTTTATTAAAAATCTGATATTAATATAAGTATGTTTTTTTTATTACAATACTTCACACGTTTCAGTTAATTAACTAACAATCAACGAATTTACTAAAATATCTTATTAAAAAATTACTATTTTCATTTAAAATACTAATATCACGAAAAAATCTAGAATTTTTAAAAAAATATCTTATACATTATGGGAATACATTAGTATTTTTCATAGAAAAATATTTTCTCTTGGACTTTCAAATCTTATCTATTCATTAAGGTATTTTTATAACTTTTATAGAATATTATTTTTAAATGTTTTCAAAGTACATTTAAAATAGCACATATATTGAAATAATACAATAATATAAACTTTTTTTTATATTGTGAACAAGATTAAATTTTAATTTAAATTCCATAACTGTCAGATAAAATCAATTATTTGTTGAAATAAATTAGAAGAATGGAACAGTTTTTTTATCTGACTTTTATTTATACAATTCCAACAATTATATTTACTCTATTTGCACACTAATTAATTTTTAAAATTAATTAAAAATACTAAGATTTTTATTAATTCTACTAATAATAAATATTTATAAAGTAACGAAATATATATTGATACCATTTGATAATATAAAAATCGTCATATTCAAAGAAAGATCACTATATGAAAATATGAGTGTAACTTTAAATAGAGTATATCAGATATAATAAAATAACTAATTCTTGAATACAAATTTTAAATAATGAACTTGAACGAAAAAAATATCTCTAAACTAGAAATTTTTCCTTTTTCTTGAATATTACTACAATGTTTTATATTAGGATTTAATATATTTTCTGTATACAATACTTGTTTTATTAAAAAAAATGTTTTTATTTAAAGTAATGAATTATTTATAAATGGGAATTAAGATCTGTAATAATTAATCAATATTTTCATATTAAATTGCAGTCAAAACATAACTTATAAAATAAAATATTTAATTGTTGACAAATACACAATAATTTTTCTTTATACAAATAGTAAATGATTTATAATAATTACAGTAAGAAAGGTGTTAAATCAATATTCAGATCTTTGATCAAATCTTTTTATTACATAAAAATAATAAAATATTGGTTACTTTACAGTTGTATACTATTAAATGTATTCATAAATATTTAGATATTTTTTCTATTCTAATACAATAATTTTATCGTTTTCTAACTGAAATTTACCATCATTCCTCAATTAATCTTTTATTATGTTATTATTTCACCCTCTTACATTTTTCTTAAAAAGGCATGATGTATAATTTTCATGCGTTTCGCATTGATTTACATATAATTTAATTAAAAAAAAATTTAACAAATTTTTCATATATATATATATATAGATTGGAAAATTATATTTGTTTCTAAAAATATGGAAAATAATACTATTCAAATGATTGTAATAAAAAATATTATAACTAATTTTATTATTAAAATATATTTTACAATTGTCAGTAAGCAAGTCATTAAAATTTTGCAATTGAAATTACAATTCAATAAAATGAATGACGCACTTGAAATTAATCTTATTGTACCTTTATGTGATTTATTTAATTAATCAAAAAACAGATTTTTTCATATTTCTATTAAAAAATATTATATTAATAAATATTGATAAAATTACTTCTTGTATGTAAAACCTATTTTATCTTAAAATATTATTTTCAAACTTATGGGATTTTTTTATTTATTTAACAAAACTTATATAATATAAATCTAAATTATATAGAAATTATGGATGAAATTTCGATACCGAATTCTGAAACTGTGTTTTCATAAAACAGAATATAAAAATCTGTCAAATAAATAACCTGTTATATTTACAAAAAAATATTAATTATTAATAATAATAAAATAAATATAAAACAGAGAGTAATAGGATTATTTTTTTAATAAAAATTGTCTACTGTTCAATTTATCTTTAAATATAATATTTATTATTATTCTAATAATATTCATAGGCAAAACAATATATTACAATATTATATAATTTATATTAAATCTTAAATATGTTTAGTATAATTTGTTATTTTTAAAAAATTGTAGCTATTGATATATATACGATATATATATATATATATATATATGTATAGATATATATATATATATATATGTATAGATATAATTATTATATCAACCCACTACTGGACAAAAGATTTTTTTAATGTTACTACTCATTGATGTTTGATCATGCCATTCTGAACACACACGCACACACAAATATATATACATATATATATATATATATATATATATATATATATATATATATATAAGTTACATTGTTTATTCTTGCATATAATCCTATATCTTGCATATATTCTATAATAACTCTTATTGAAATGTAAGGGTCATTCTTCGTTGTTTTAAATGCGCTACAACTGGTTTTGACAACGTGTATCATCTAAAGGTGTTCTATTAATACCCTCAACAAACTGCATCTGTGTCAATATACTACCTGAAGATAATAAACGTTGTCGAAACCGGTTGTAGTACAATACAAATGAAGAAAAGTGATCTCAAGGTGTCAACAAGAGTTATTATAGAAGAGGATCATAGTAAAGAAAACAAAAAACAACTTCATATATATATATATGTATAATCAAGATTTAAAGCAGAGATAAATTACAAAATGTATAAGCAACTGTACATACAATAGAACATTTTTAGTTTCGTCAATTCCAATTAAAACTGCACATCAAAACCAAAAATTTAATAAACAGCAAATAGACTATACGTTAAAAGATCAATTTCAAAGATCAGATACTCAAGATACCGAGGAGTCATTTTGTGAAACGACAAAGCAGTTTTATAAAAAACCATCAATCCGTGGTATATTTGATAAAAGACCAGATACAATAAGACACATGATAATACCGCACCCAAATCGAACTTACGGATCAACTTCGCCTCTTTTAGATGAAAAAGAATCGATACTTAGAAGAGATTGGCGATCGCCAACGCCGAGAAGAGAAAGGTCTAATTCAAAAAATGCTTATTCGCCAAACCGTATACCTGATGAAGTTCCACAGCAAGGATGTAATCAATGTCACGGTTCGTTAACATGCATAGCCAATCAAAATGTAAATAATCATAATTATATAGCGAAATCGTTGCCACCGATCGCACAATGCCACTGCCTTCCCAATCATTATTCCACGATCGTACAAGTACCAACAGTCAATTATGTAAAATGTGAATACACAATGACCAATAATAACCGTGACGCTTTTTTACCTAAAATTGAATCGAATCGAAATCTCGACACGCCAAAATCTACCAAGAGTATAAAATCAACCAGAAGTCGTAGCACGTCTAGAATTAATTCTGGTTCAGATAGTGGAAAACTATCAGCGAGAGATATGAATAGAAGTGGAAAAAATACGCCTAAATCTGATAATGCAAACAAACGAAAAACGTCAGTTGAAAGAAAACGAAATAATTCGGGGAAAGTTTCCAAGGATTTTGTCATTTTGGAGAATCAAGAGTATGTTCCCTTCGTATGGTACTTGAAAATGTGTACTTTTTGCTTTTTGGTTTAGTGTTCTCTCTTTTATGATTTTTGGTATAAGCACGCTATATTTCAAAGAAATGAGTTTCGATTAAATAAAAGATCAAGAAAAGGAAATTTGAAAAAAAACAATATACGTTTAAGCATTTTTCATTTTCCTCAAAATTTTAAATGAAATTTTATTTTTTATATTACTTTTTATACAAATTTATTTTTATAACGAGATTTTTTAATATTACAATAATAAATTATATAATTGCCATATTATGAATTCAAATCCAACAAGAATGTTTGTTTTCAATTAAAAATGTTTGATGACGTATTAAGAAAATAGTTTTCTTACTAAAAATAGTTTCATAAAAAATAAAGATTCTATCTAATATACATAAATATGACACAAAAACATTTTTGAATTAATTACGAATTATAATTTTAAGAAAGTTTCGAATTGTAATTTATCTACACATTTGTCTATTATTTTTATTCTCATATATATATATATATATATATATATATATATATATATATATATATATATATATATATATATATATATGTATATAACAGTTAAAAATTAATATTCACATTACATTGCCGAATTTTCATAAAGATGGATTTAAAAACATTTTATATTAGCAGCACATTTCAAGTGAGAAAAAAAATTGTATGAAAATGTATTTTTGGTATTGTTATTCAATGAATACTTATTTGAAAAACATTTTTTAACGATAACAGAACCTAATTCCATCCTTTCACAATCTTCTATATGATAAAAAATTTAAAAGATTATTAATAATCTTTCATGTTTTCTTTTCTTGACTTTTGGAACTTATTACTACTAATCCTCACTGATATTATTTATTCACTTTTAATATGTATATTTTTTCATAAAATGAAATCTATTCTTGATATTTGTATACATATTTTCTAATGTTCCTTTGAACTATAACGAATAATTGACTAAGTTTTATATATATATATATATATATATATATATATATATATATATATATATATATATATTTTCTGATTTTTACAAAAAAGTATTTAAAATTTTTCTTAAATCTTTTTTAATAAATTTGATTCACTTTTCTAAAAAATGTTCAAATTGTTTATAACTCAAAATTTATTTTTATTATCAATTTCAGTCAATATTTTTATAATCTTTTTTATAGAAAATAAAAAATTATAAATGACTATATATATATTACTTTTAGCAAAGTATTGAATCTAAAAATGGTTTCTAATAAAAATGAATAGTTAATTTAAAAGTATTCGAATAATAATATAATTAAACAATAAATTCTTAATAAAGGTATATAATTAAGTTAATTCCTTTATTAAAAATTTAAAATATTTACTTAATCCACATTACATGCACGCATTACACAAGTCTATTTAAAAAAATAATGCGTGTTTATAAACAATATTTAAATATTTCTTTTTTATACAAAACAATATTATTTGTAGGTAAATTCAGTGTGTATTTCTTCCTTCATAAATATTTATATCACAAAATACGAAGCACAATATTACGCCTTAATATGTTGAATTCAAAAAAACGCAAGCCAGTATTTGTTTATCGTTAAAGCGATATTTTTTAATTAAAGTCAAGTAATTGTATATAGTATATTTTTTGTAGATTTTTTAGTAGTTACATTATTTATGTTTACATATATATATGCATGTAAATACATTCATATGTGTATATATGATTTAAATTTTTTTAGTTTAATAGATGTATATATGATTTTTTAAAATTGTATGTAGTATGTAAATTAGAACAGAAAAGTGTAAAGACGTACAAAATAAAAATGAATTAAATATAATTTCATATCGTAGATCAGTAATCGGTCCTGAATTAAATTTCACATCAGAAATATTAAAAGAACGAGTAGGAAGTGCAAATTTTTCAGAAAAATCCGAAACAAAAGGTAATTATCAATAAAATTTGCAACAAAAATGCTTAAAATTAAATGGAAAACTTTTCAGATTCAGGATATGATATCGCCAATCAAGACTTAGGGTCTGAAAATTCGTACGATAAAGCTTTTAAGTCGAGACCAAAATTGCCTAGAACACCTCCGTAGAGCGTTTAAACACAAGAATAGATCGAAAGGGATTTTTTGCTTAATACTATTTCAAAAAAATTATGAATGCTTTTTTCAATTAAAAAATATAATCTGTGATTAAATCAAATATTTTTTTACCTTAATGTAATCTATTATAATACTATTGAACATAATTCTGTACTTCCTATAGCTTTTTCTCTGTAGCTTGAATTTAAAAAGATTTTTGTTAAGAAAATAAATAAAAATAATTCTTTATGACTTTGTAATAAATTTTTTAAATGCTTTGCATTTTGAAAATATATAAATAGAGATAAAAAATGGAAAGAAAGAGAATGAGAGAATATATTTAAAGTTTTTTTAATAAAAATGAACATAATTAACTTAATAAAGGCAATAAAGAAATTTTTGATATTTTATAAATTTTTACATTAAAAATAAGAAAACGTCGAAATAATTTTAATTTCTATTACAATAAATTACATAAAAATATACATACATAAATATAATCAAATATAAGGATGGTTAAAATGTAAATGATAATTTATTTTTATTAATTTTATTTACAACATAATCAAAATCTCTTGTCTCATCGTTCATTATTCCTATTTCAAAGCATTTTGATTGCTTGTTAAACCAGCTCTACACAACTTCGGTAACCTATTCATTTTTGTGTCAATTTTTACTTCCTAAAAAATCCTTCTAGTGATACAATAAGTGGTAATCAGAAGGAGCTAAGTCAGGATTGTATGATAGATAATATATAATATCCTGAACACCTTTTTTCATGTTTCGGTGCAAAGAAAGTAAAACCCATCTTGCACAGTTTGTTGCTATTTAATTTCATATTTAGTATTTCAACACTATAGGCACTAATTCTCAATTTCTGAAAAATAAACACAAAAATTGTTATGCATGTGTTATTGTAAATAAATATTATTCATAATTTTTATAAATAATTTTTGCATATGTATTCTATCATGAATTATTATTTTATGATATAAATGGAACATATATTTTTGATTAAATGCAAAAAAATGTTTTTTTTAATTAAAACTTTAATTAGTTCTATTATAAACGTAAATATGAATTAAATTAAACAGAAATTAAAAATAATAAAACAGGTCTTAAAATTAATAACCAAAGATATTATGTTAATTAAAAACACTCGATTATACAATATTGTATATAATAATAGCGCGGTACTTATGAAAAGAGAAAAATTAATTAAACTGAAACGATTTATATTTAAATTCTGTTATCACTCTATTAAAAAAATATTAATAAATTATTTTTCTCTATAACTTAATATAAAAGTCACAAATTTATATGTATATGAATAAATAGATTGAATGGTATCAATGAATTAATGGTCATTTATCTTCTAAAAATAATTTATAATTTATATGAAATTTATTTTACTGAAAATGTTTTAATTGGACAAAATAGGTAATTTATTTAATTTTATTTTATCACTTCATTATTTTAAAAATGAAATTGAATATATTTTAAAAATCTTTATTTATATCTCACTAACATTTTTATTTCAAATAAAATATATAAAAAATAAAAATTATTCTAATAAATTAATATTTAATTTTTTTTATACTAGAATTAGTTTCGTTAATAAAACGAATTTTATTTTCAGTAATACAGTAAATTTTGCTTTTAATTAGATAAAACCATTCTCATTAAAAATTGTTTTGAATTAATCTCTAAATAAACTATTTAGATTTATTATCAAAATAAGTTAATTAAAATATTATGCTAATGATTAATTGTCGTTAGGCCAATCTTCATTTGTAATTTTATGATTTTTTTGTTGCAAGAATTAAAATCGATTTCTCAAAAAAATATATATATTGTCACGTTTTTATTGTATTTTGGGCTAGTCATAATAGCTTGGATGGTATGTAATGTAAATGGATAAAAAAATAAAAAAAAAATGTACGCACTGTTGCCATATTAATAATCAATGTATTATTCGTAACATGTATTAGAAACATTGAAACCAATTTCATAGTACCTAAAATTTGGATATATGAATTTGTTCAGTTTATTTCCTATCAAGTAATAGGGCATGTGTGTTACTAAAGGATTTATTATTTTATTGTCAGCTTACGGACTTAGTGATTGGTCATTATTAATTTTATTTATTATTTTTTTTATCCACAATACTATATAACGAACACACAAAATCGAGGATTTGTTTCATTCTTTATTAGAAATACCTGTTTTCTTATTTTTTATCAAAAAATATGTCAACCTGGCTCCATCACTTCGAAAGTTTGAGAGAAATAATTTATATATATTTATATATATATATATATATATATATATATATATATACATTTACACACACACACACATACACATTTACGTACATTTGAGAAATAAATTATATTATTAGTGTAGAATTTAAAGATTGCTATAAAACGCAAAATGAAAACAATCACTTAAATAATAAAAAACATTCGAAGTTAAAGAATTTCAACAAAATAAATACATCACAATTTAAATTTTTATATAAAAAACATATTTATTATAACAGCATAGAAAACAAATAGCACATAGTTTATAACAATGTAACAAAATAAATATTTATAAAAAACAACAAAACAACATAAACGAAAGCGTATTGAAATTCAATCTTTAATGATACTCTTCATGTCCTTCATCACCTTCATATCCGTCTCCAATTCCACCACCAATTCCTCCTCCAATTCCTCCTCCAATTCCTCCTCCAAGTCCTCCTCCAAGTCCTCCAATAATTCCCTCATGACCACCGCCGATATCTCCTCCTATTGGAGGATATGAATTATATCCTAAGCTTTGTCCTTCATATCCATGACCAGAGGCATATCCACCCGAGGAATGTTTTCCAGATGATACAATTGTTCCACCGAATACATGTCCACCTCCGCCACCAGCGTTTCCATGTCCACCGCCAAGATGTAACAAACTTATGGAAGAAAATCCTCCATGGAGTTTTCCTCCAATACCACCTCCATGTCCTCCAAGACCACCGCCATGTCCACCACCTACACCTGGTAGATTAACTGATAGATGATTAGCGATTCCTGTTGAAAATAATTATCATTATAAATACCTCTCAACTGATAAAATTACCTAATTTAATATTTTTTGAAACAACTTAAAGAAAATAAAGGAAATTTATTTCTTTACCTCCTGCATGATCTAGAGTAATATGTTGAGTATGTCCACCACTTCCAGCACTGTTGAATAATCCGCCACCTCCACCTTCTAATCCATGTCCTCCAAGTCCAATTCCT
>CP092089.1:24080125-24120125 GCA_029203775.1 Neoneuromus ignobilis
AAAAATCATTACGTTATTCAATTGTACTTTATTTTTAAAAAATTGAAATGTGCTTTAAAATGTTATTACTGTAAAGTACGTGTTATTCCTAATGTCCATCTTTCCATTCTTCTTCCTGTTGTCTAGACTCAAAGATTATTTTGGCGTTTAAGACCCTTGTTTCACTACTATATTTGAAAACGTAGAATACATGAATAAAAAAATGCTTTTCTTGAAATATAGAGGAATATTAGACTTTATAATTTAAGAATTTTTTCTAGATTAATACCATACAGTTTTAATTCTATAGTGCTCTTTATAAATGTTCTTTCTGTGTTAATAAGCTATCCTAAACACTCGTAAATTTTAGCTCTTTCTATTTTTTTTCCTTTTAATTTAATTTTTCTTTGTCAAGTAAATTCATTGTATATTACTTTCGTTTTAGAGTGGTACGTCACAAGATAATATTTTCACTTGTTTGTCAAATTATTTTTTTCTTTTTTCATATTATATAAATATATATATATATATATATATATATATATATATATATATATATATATATATAATACAGAACATTGAATTTTCATTTTAAATTAAGAACAACTAAATAAAACATTTTTAATGTAAATTATTTCCTATTCATTGAATTCTTTCTATTTCGAAAAATATTAAACTAATAAGTAGAGAAATCTAAAATTGTATTTGCATTAGTGTCATAGAAATGACTGGAAATGTCTTGTCTATTTTCCAATAGATGGTGTTCATATTCTAAATTTGAACTGGTAACGTACCGTTTATTTATATATATATATATATATATATATATATATATATATATATATATATATATATATATATATATATATATATATATATATATATATATATATACATATATATATATATATTGTATAATATATTGTATCACCTAATTGAATGAAATAAATATTGGAAAGGAAAATTTTAGTAGAAAAACATTTGTTCCATATACAAAAATATATACTGGAAAAAGTTTAATAAACGAAAATAAATTATAGAATCCTAAAATTCGTTTAAAAAATATAATTATTAGTCTGCCTGAAGAAGATTTTTATTAATTTTCTTTAGTCTAAATTCGTTGTAAACTGCGTCAGCGTTATCACCTTTGTAGAAGAAAGCCCTTCAGTAGGTACCTTAATCTTAAAAACAAGAGTAGAAAAGAATCTCTTCTGAAAATATCGACTATCTATTGGTATTAACTAGGAGTTAGTAACAAATAAATCAGGTTAAAGGTGCTATCTCTTTTAAGAATCTCGTCTATTGATCTAGGGTTATATTGATTTCATTTTCCTCCTACCACCTATATTTAGGAGGTAGTCTGCTATCTATCACCCAGGAATTAACTCTAATAGCTACAGGTTTCGACATTTTTTTAAAAAATTTAATAAAATTATCTAAACTTGTACATTGTTTTTTTTTAAAAAAAAAAATAACGTACGTAAACGTACATATGTACAAACACATACATACAAATATTCCTATATATGTATATATTCAAGTATACATACATGTATTCAATAATATATAAATAATAATTTATATGTGTACATAAATGTTTTATGTGCACTCATGTATTGTGTGTATGAATACATATACATTTACTCCTAAATACAATGGAACAGAATAATATTTAATTTACATTATTTATATCAGAGTACAAAAACATTTTTCTTATGAGTCAAGAAAAATAATAATTTCTACACAATTGTAACGCATACAAGCCATAATAAAGTAATTAAATTTACATTCTATTGTAGAACAAACACCTTCAAAATTACTGTTATTTATTTCGTCACTATTGAATTCTTTTTTATATAAAACTTATGAATATCAAAATAATTAACTACAGTCCACTGATTTGATTTATATATGTTCACTAAAATTCCATTTATTTTTACATACACACACACACACACACACACACACACACACACATATATATATATATATATATATATATATATATATATATATATATATATATATATATATATATATATATATATATATATATATATATATATATATATATTGGATTATTCGAAAAGTCTCCACCGATTTTTGGGGTAAATTGAAAAAAAAAATTGTACTAATAATCAAGTTTATTCAATAATATATGCACCATTTTGTTTAATAACGGTTTACTATTTTTCGAGAAGTTTCATTATCCCACTCTCATAGAACGTCCCTGGCTTATCGCTAAAAAACTGCTCAAGGTGCTGTTTGCAGTCCTCCAGAGAATTGATTTTTTTTCCGTTTAGCGAATTTTGCAAAGATCGTAACAGACAGTAGTCCGAAGGTGCCAAGTCAAGACTGTATAAAGGATGCAGTAAGACATCCCAGCTAAACTCCAACAACTTTCGCCGGGTGGCCAAAGACACATGTGGTCTAGCGTTATCCTGATGAAAGACCTTTACAATTGGCCAATTCTGAGCGCTTTTGGTCAATGGCTTACTTCAAATTGTCCAGCTGGCTACAGTATTTAACTGAATTAATTGTTTGGTCATGCGGCATTAGCTCGTAATAGACAATTTTCTTTCCAACCCCACCAGCAACAGAGCATAATTTTATGAACATGGATATTGACCTTTAGGGTAGTTAATGGCGGCTCACTCGAATGACTTCATGACCGTTTTCGCTCAACATTATTATAGTCGATCCATTTCTCATCGCCCGTTATCATCCGTTTCAAAAATGGATCGTTTTCGTTGAGTTTGAGTAATAAATCACACCTGGAAATACGGCCCATTAAATTTCTTTTGGTTAGCTCGTGGAGTACCCAAACATCAAGACGACTAACAAAGCCAAGCCACATCAAATGCTCATAAATGGTCGAATTCGACACTTCCAGTCTCTTTGCTATTCCACGAGTGGTAATACGTTGATTATTTGTAATTAGCGCCTTGATTTGGTCATCAACCGCGGATGGCCTACTGGAGCGTTGCCGGTCTTCAATGTTAAATTCGCCCCGTCAGAATTTCACAAACCATTCGCGCACCGTTCGTTCACCTTCAGCATTGTCTCCATAAACAGTACATATCTTTTTCGCTTCTTGAACATCAATCTTGCCTTTGCGGTAGTAAAAAAGTATTAAATGCCGAAAATGCACTTTTTCGTTCTCCATGTTTACACTGACACCAAACAAACACGATTAAACCAATGTTGTTAGTGAATAGCACAAATATTGGCGAAAGCACCACCTTTCAGAAAATATATAATGTCAAAGGTTGATAACAGAAATTCAGTGTCCCTACAGTGATCAGCGCAATTTATTGGAAATCGACGGAGACTTCCGAACAACCAATAGATTAATAGCTTTCTTTGACACCAGTAAAGTTACAATCATATAGAAATATAACTTATATCATGTAAATATCAATATATATATATATATATATATATATATATATATATATATATATATATATATATATATATATATATATATATATATATATATATTTATGTATATATATATATATATATATATATATATATATACATATATATATATATATATATATAAAATATAAGAGGGTCGTTTGATAAGTATGGTAAAAGTAAGAAAAACTGAATTTAAAAATTTTATTAAATTAATTAATTAAATAAATAAAATAATAAATAAATTAACCATACTTATAAAACGACCTTCGTATATATATATATATATATATATATATATATATATATATATATATATATATGTATGTATGTCTATGAGCTACATTTATATTAAATATATTACAATATTTTAAATTGTATAACTTTTATCACAAATTAATAAGTATTTAGGAAAATTAAATTATTTTACTTTAATTTCGAATTTTCAACAATTTAATTCCAACTTTAAATATCTGTGTTAACTGATATATAAAAATCTCGACAAAAAATGTGAATTAATATGTATTTAGTTATATATATATATATATATATATATATATATTTATATATATATATATATATATATATATATATATATTAAAAAGAACATCCAATAAATAAAGATAAATAGAAGTATATATTTAATTCAAATTATTAATAATTATTCATTAATGAAAAAAAATATATAGATGAAAAATAAATCTTAATAAAATTACCTAGTATTATTATTTATATTATCTTCATTCCCCTAATTACTACAATATGTATACACACACACAAATTTATATATATATATATATATATATATATATATATATATATATATATATATTTATAAAGAAACGTATATAGGCTACATATATATAAAATTATTAAGTATAATATTAATTTTTTATCTTAAGTTAATATAAATTAAAAATAATTAATTATATTCCAAATTGTTAAATGTTCAATTTTAAATAGCTATGTTAATCTTATATAAAAAAATTGTATTGCATAAATACATATATATATATATATATATATATATATATATATATATATATATACACAATAAATAATATCCAAAAATTAAAGATAATAGAAATACATAATGACAAATTGTTAATAATTTTTCATTAACTAATAAAAATTACATATATAGCTTAAAAAAATAAGACTTAACGATATTAGGTAGTTATTTTTTTACATTATTTTTGTTCATTTCAATACTACAATACAATATATATAGGTATCCAAAAAAAGAGAAAAAATCTTATAAATGAAAAATATTTTCACTACTGGATTATGAGGTGGAGATATTTTTTTTAATAGTCAATATAAATGGACTTAGAGAAAAATAGAAGGAAAATTTAAATCCACATATTCCGCAAAAACTTCAAAACACATAAGTACACAGTATAGTTACGTTACTAAATTCATTTAAAGATCTTAAGTATTAAATTTGTTTGTCACTATCTTTGAATCTATCTCTGAGTATTAATAAGGCAAAATAGGTATGTTAACTTTAACATCCACGGAATATATATGTCGTATTTCATCTGTAAAGAAAAGTATTTTCCTATTAATTCAAAAATTTTTGGACATCTGTATATGTGTATATATATATATATATATATATATATATATATATATATAAATATATATAACTTTCTCTATGTAACTACAATGCTCTAATTATTTAAATTGTATTATAAACTGTAGTCATTATATTTTTTTTATTCTTCTTTACACATTTGTGTAAACAACTTTTTATTTAAAATTCATTAAATTATAATTAAAACATCCTCTTTGAACCCAAAAGTCATCTTTAAGTAGTTTTTAATCACTATATTCCAAAACTCGCCTGGTGATACTATAAGTGCTAAACCAATTATAATGAAATGCTCTGATTGTACTTAAAAAGAAGCGACGAATGAAATAATATTTAAAAATATTATTAAGAAAGACAAGTTAAATATGTAGTTTATAAAATTCTAACCTAATTTCTAACAAAAATATCTCTAGATTTGCTACTAAAATAAAGGCAAGTAATTAAATCCAATTAAATATAATTCATTATAAAATATATATCCATATATATATATATATATATATATATATATATATATATATATATCCATGATCTTTTATACAATGTAATTTATCAAAAATGATCTGATTTTATGTTTCCTTGAGTGGAATATATGAAAACAAGATCGATTACTTTCGCTGAAAAATATATTTACATGACGGTCAAGGTTGGAAGATTTACAAGTTCTATGTGATTGTAGGGTTTTTTGAACTTTCTCTTTATTTTGCGACGTTTTTTTAAAAACGTTTTGTATTATTTTCATGTACGAATATTGCTCGGTAATGAAATTTTTTTTATTGAAGCTTCTTGTGAAAGTTATTTCAATTTAAAGAATTTATACAAGATGTTTTACATTATATCTTTTTTGTCCGCTCTTAATTTATAACATCTACATTTACTTTTTAAGTTATTTAAAAATTCTTAAAAAGATTACATATTAATTTCTACCTTTATACAAATATTTAAATTATAAGCTGTCTTTTATAATAAATTTATTTTTATAAACTATGTATTAGTGTAAAATATTAAAAATTAAGCATTTGTTTCATTTTATTTAATATTTATTATTGATCATATTTTATTTTTAAAATGTTATTTTAGTAATTTGTTCTATAATTCTTGATGTAGTATGAATGTCACTAATCTATTTTGAAACTATGACGAATTCATTTTTACACAAATGAACTATCAAAATTTTCACCCCAATATCACAAGGTATTGAAAAAATATTCAATAATTATTTATTATTAACTTTTTATATTTATAAACTGATGTCTATTTCGATGACAATGCCACTATCATCTATATTTTTAATGGAGCTCTCTAACTATTATGACATTGACATAGAAATGTGCATCAACTTAAAAAGAAATGAAAAATAAACAATTATTGAATTCTATTTCAATACCTTGTTGTACTGGGATGATAGGTCATTTATGTGATAATATAAATATTAAAAACATTTTAAGATAATTATTACTTCAAACTAATAAAATATTTTTGTATAGGGTGGCTCATATTATACTGAAGGATAGTAAATTAGAGTAAGAAAAAAAATGTACATCTGAATTCTTCTGTCTCATCTTGGTCACTCAATATAAACCTTTTTCCAAAACTATGTTACTATGTAAAAAATTGTTTATAAAACTATTTACTTTCAAACATATACATAAAATTTAAACGTGAATTATAATAAAAACACAATTTTTTTATATATTAAATTTTCAATTGATTTTTACCGTAATACATTAAAAAAATCTATTTAACAATAAGGAATTCAGGTCACGTAAAAATGTTCTTAGAAATATTTAATTTAAAAAGTAAAATTCAAATATTGGAATTGTTTTAATTATTCGTTTATTTAAATATTTAAATTTTTGTTTATTTTACAGGTTCCAGTAGAAAAGATGGCAATATGAGAAAATAAGAAATGAATTGTATGTATATTTTTTCTTTATTCTTTCTACAAGTATATTTATATAATGACAATTATTTTATTACCAAACAAAAATAACTATTGTATTTAAATACATATTAAAAAATAATCATTTCTTATTATTGTATATTTATAATATGTACGTTATATAATTCCACATTTTATTAAATTATAAATAAAAGTACGACATTTTATTTAATGTCCTTGTTGTTTAATATTTAAACTTTACTTTTAAAAAGTATTTAATTTTATATGATTTGTAATAATATTTATTGAACAATATCTGACAAAAATAAATATCATCGAAATGAAATTAATAATTATTATAACAAAATCAGTTACATCATTTTCTTCATTAAAACAATTTTATATTTTGCATATTTAAGATAGATTAAAAAATTAAGTAACATTATGTAAGGTAAATTAGGAAATAATTGTGAATATTTCAAAAAATTAATCACAAGAAAAAAATAGTTTGTTAATATAAGAACATTTATTATATATTATTAAAGAATAAAATAGAGTAGTAAGTTTCTGTAAAAAAATGTTACCATTACATATACATATATATATATATATATATATATATATATATATATATGTGTGTGTGTGTGTGTGTGTGTGTGTGTGTGTGTTTTTATTTCGTATCTATATGCCTAAACTGATATTAAATACATATGTATATATTGCCGATAGAAATTATATTTATATTCGCCTCAGTGCAACGAACTTGTCATTCTCAGAAAGTTTTTTATATAGTAAATGAAAGTGAATGTCAAGACTACAGTGAAGTCAACGCTCTATTACTAATTGATAGTACATTATTGACAGATTCAGGCATGAAATATTTAATAAAACATATAAGGCGACACAAATTCATTATTGTATAAAGATTTGTGTTTCTAAATATGTTTTAAACTATATATAGGATCATCCAAATGTGACCTCTAGATTTGTGTTTTATCAAAAAGGAATATGTGTTAGATTGTTTTATTTCTTTTTAATAAAACACAAATCTAGGCGTCAGATTTGAATGATCCTATATATATATATATATATATATATATATATATATATATATATATATATATATATATATATATATATATATATATATATATATATATATATATATTATATACACATACGAAGGTGTATCAAAAGCAAATATTATATGAAACATAAAAATATCTGATGTGTATATATACCAATCATAGATTATAAAATATATATGTAAGTTTCAGTTTATGAAATTTGCAATACATTTTTCATACCCAATAAATCTCAAAATTACATCTATGCCAGTAATTTTTTTTATTTTATATTATACATTTCTTTTACAAACATCTTTTAAGAACATTCTAAAAAATATACTCAAATAATTTAGTGATACATTTTATAAATTATTATAATAATTTATTATTTAATTATTAATTTTTTTAACAAATAGCAATAAAACCAAATACAACCAACATCTAGATTGATAATATTGTATGTATATTCGCGTTTTAAAAATTACTTCCATTACATTTAATTGTGTTTGTATATAAAATTACTTCCATTACATTTAATTATGTATATATATATATATATATATATATATATATATATATATATATATATATATATATATATATATATATATATATATATATATATATATATATATATATATATATATATATATATATATATATATATATATATATATATATATATGTATGTATGTATGTATGTATGTATGTGTATATAGGGTCATCCTAATGTGATGCCTAGATTTGTGTTTTAGTAAAAAGAAACTATACACATGTTTCTTTTTAATTTAACACTAATCTAGGTGTCACATTTGGATGACTTTATATAAGTTCAGTGTGGAATGGAAAAGAAGGTATTATTTATTATATTGGAAAGTTTTGAGAGAATCTTTCATACAATATTGGATGAAGAGGCTAATGTTTATATATATATATATATATATATATATATATATATATATATATATATATTACAAATTACTAAGTAATTTCCTTTATAAATCTGTACTTATAAAAATATAAAAATTTTAATTTGTTTGCATGAAAGATTTAATTGCATACATTACCGTTCAATTTTATATAAGATAGTAGAGTAATCAAATAATTCAATTACTATTTAATCAGTTCGGTGAAAATATATATTTAAAATTAATTGACGCACTAGACGTTATTTAATGCAATAAAAAATATCATTCAAACTGGTTTGAATAAAGAAAACCGTATGATATAAGTTCTATTATAAATTACAACAAATTCAATAGTATTATTAAAGTAGAAATTTAAGACCATTGTCACAATGCATCTTTTTTACTTTCACTGATCGTAAGTGAAGGTAATTGTACGTCACAAATGTAAAAAAAATATTAATTTTATATTGACACTTTTATCTCAAATACATATTTTTTGATATTAAAAATATATATGTATGTCGAATTAAAACATGTATGTATATATATATATATATATATATATATATATATATATATATATATATATATATATATATATATATATATATATATATATATATATATATATATATATATATAAATATATATATATATATATATATATATATATATATATATATATATATATATATATATATATATATATATATATATATATATATATATATATATATATATATATATATATATATATATATATATATATATATATATATATATATATATATATATATATATATATATATATATATATATATATATATATATATATAAATATATATATATATATATATAAATATAAATATATATATATATATTTGTGTATATATATGTTTGTATATTATATGTTTCTTTAAGAATTGTGCATTTAGTAAATCTAAGCACTTAATAATTAATTAATTTTGTTCAATATTGCTCAACGTTCATTATCGACAAAGAAATGATTTTAAAATGATTAGAAAATTAATTGAATTTTTAAACAGTGGATTAGCAATAAATAATATTAAATAGTACATCATTTATTTTGATAATATACTTTTTTGCACAAGTGAACAAGTTATTTATGTGTATGCACGTATAAGCAAAAAAAAAAAAAAAAACTAAAAAATTACATTTTCAAATTTAAACTATAAATACTCAGAACAAGCATTTTTTTCAAAAAATTACTGTATGCTTTTCGCTATTTATTGTACTTGCATATATGAATTAGTTACTTCAAAATCGAAAATGAAGTAATAAAAAACTAATTAAAAAAACATAAAAATCTCTATTAATGTTTATTTTTCAATTAAATAATGACTGTTTGATACGATCGACTTGAAAAGTATGTATTTATTAAATGTATGTTAGTTTATTAAACTTTAAATTTGACAAAGTTATTTTTTTAGTGATTAGGGCATTTTTATTAAAAATATATTCCATTTATACAACTAAATATTAAAGGTAATGAAAATTTGTTTTTTTTAAATTGAAAAGGAACATTTTTAAAAATCGCCGTTTTGAAAAAAGAACTTTAAAGTCGGTTTACTTCTTGTCGTCATTCTTCAACAATTATAATTAAACAATAATTCCAACAGTATACACTAAATTTTCAATACACTCGAATAAATTCTACTGATGAGAATTTTCTATTGAATGACTGTTCCGGCTTTTTTTAATGCATCCGTGTTAGAATAACCGATTTTTTGATGGGCTTATTATCTATGCACTAAGCAAATATTTGCAACTGTGAACCGATTTTCACTCTCGTCGCCTTCAATATGTTTAAAAATGGACAACATACTTATTTTTCTTTTCTCATGTCAGTAAGAGAATCAGAATGTCTTTTTTTGCTGAAGCATAATATATCCTTAATTCTTTAATATTTCTATTTGTTGACTACAACATTTCCCTCCTACTCTTTTTTTCTTTTGGTCTATTTTGATTATTAACTGTTCTTTTCTGTACATGCCCTATATATTTTTTTCACATTAAACTTAACTCCAAAAGATTTTACGTGTAGCAATGTTCACGCTCTGAATTATTCCTGAGAAACATTCTTTTAAATAATTAACTTTTTAATTTTTGGAATTTTTATGTAAAACTTCATAAACACTTTTTAAAATATCTTACTTCATTAATATATATATATATATATATATATATATATATATATATATACATACATACATATATATATATATATATATATATATATATATATATATATATATATATATATATATATATATATATATATATATATGGTATCCCTTGAAAGTCAATTAATTATAGTTGCAAGTGCACGTTTATTTAATTATCTAAATATTTAATAACTATATGTTGTATCTTGATTTCTATTTTTCAAATCAATTCTAATAAATCAAGTTATTTAAAATTTAATGATTGAATATTTATAATTTCGTGATAAGAATTATTGCATGATATGATACAATACTTTTTAAACAGACTAAATGTATCATATTTATTATGGTTAAAGTTTAATCAAGTACAAACTAAAAAAATATATTTAAGTATAAATGTAATTTGAATGTTTTAATATATTGATTTATTAAAGCAAAAATGGATAATTATAAAAATTAGAACATTATTTGTATTATTTTTTTTATTTACATTTTCTTGTATCTTAAATATAAACGTATTCAATTAAGTTTTTGAGGGAGCATTAGTAATGTCGCGACTTGTTTTTCTCTCTGAATAATTTTTCTCGGCAATTTTTCGCAAATTAGTAGCTGTCATTTTTCCAGTTTGATTTACCATTTGAGTAAAAGTACCACCACTTAGTTGTAATAATATGTACGGATGATCAAATTCAACCAAAGAACCAGCATCCATTACTAAAATTTTATCTGAATCCATAACTGTATGTAATCGATGAGCAACAGTTATTACCGTGCATTTACCAAATTGTCTTCTTATAGTCTTCTGAATTAACTCGTCTGTTTCTGGATCCACATTTGCTGTTGCTTCATCTAATACAAGAATTCGATTTTTGCGAATAATCGCTCTAGCCAAACAAACAAGTTGACGTTGCCCTACACTGAAATTTACACCTCCCTCCGATATACGCATATCCAACGTACTTATTCCAGATTTATTTGTTTGATGAAGTTCAACTACATTTAAAGAAGCTATTAAAACCGCGTCCTCAAACTCATTGAATGGATCTAAATTGTATCTCATAGTGCCTGTAAATAGCATAGGCTCTTGTGGAATAATCGATATTTTAGAACGTAAATCATGTAAGCCAATTTGTTGCGTATTAATACCATCAATATTAATCTCTCCATCGATGCTAGCCAAACGAAATAATGATGCGATCAATGATGACTTTCCAGCGCCTGTTCTTCCGACAATACCTACTTTTTCTTTTGGATTTATAGTAAAACTTAAATTATGTAACACTGGTTCTTCATTTGGAGAATATTGTAGATTTACATTTCTGTATTCAATTTTACCATTACTCGGCCATGATGGCAATGGTTTTTTATCCGGCGCCGAGTCCCATGGTGGTTCATGTTGTAATTTACAATATTCTATTACACGTTCTACGGACACCATTTCGTTTTCTAATTCTGTGGATTGTCTTAAAGCCCACTGAAACAAGCCAGTAAGGCTTATCACTTGAGTTATTGCAAGCCCTACATATCCACTAACTACGTCACTCGACATGAGAAGAAAACTATATGTTACACAAGTTATGAAAAAAACACATATAATATCTAACCAAAGTCCTAAAGCTCTTGAAAGTGCTTGATAAACAGAGTAAGCACTAGTATTTACGTTTTGATATTGATCGAACTCTTTGACAAGAATTTCTTCAGCCTGGTGAACACGAATAGTTGATAAACCTTGTATTGACGCATTCATATGGCCAAAAACAGGACTTTTGGTTATCCCCTCCAATCGTTTTATACTTTTACTCGTACGGATATAGATTTGTCGTAAGATATAAAATGAAGAGCATATAAATACAATTGGTATAATCAAAACATAATTTAAAATAAACACAACGAAAGTAACGCCCACTAAATTTAAACTCAGTTGAAAGCAATCAATGCTACATGATGGGAGTAATTCATCCACTTGTCCTAAATCTTTTGAGAACCGATTCAGAACTCGGCCAGAACTATTGACATTGAAAAAACGCATCGGAACTCTACATATAGAGGAGAACATTTGATTATGAAGATTTACAGATGCTGTCATGCAAACATGCATAAAATAAAACGATCTTAACAACGTAATAACAACCGTTGCTATAATCATGTATACATAATACCAAATATATTCATCTCTGGAAAATGTCATTGAATCAGTGTTATTCGATGAAACATTAGCAGTTATTTTTTCTTCTGAATTCACCCATTCTGCGATCCATATATCAGACCAAGTTGCTAAAATCTGTGATCCGATAAATAATAACATTACTAATATCAAAACACATTTATTTCCTCCCGATTTGAAATAAGCTCTAAAGCTAGCGCAATTATCTGATCCGTACGCCCTATCTTCTTGTTGTTCTTGTAAGCGTACTTTATCTACTGAAAATAAATGTGAAGTACTCTGAAATGAAATCATTTTTACCAAAGTACGAATAGGCTGATCATCTGACGTTGGTGTTTCTTCAAACAAAGTTGCGAAATCAAGACCAGCTGTTTTCAGTGAGTCATAAGAGCCGCTGGCTTTAATTACTCCTTTATCCATAATGATTATTTGATCAACATTTTTTAAAAACTGTATTTGATGTGTTATCAATATACGCGTCTTTGAGCCTAAAAATTTGATAATGCATTCATTAAAAATATGATTACTAACTTGCGTGTCAACAGCTGAAAGTGGATCATCTAATAAATAAATATCAGCGTGCTTATATACAGCTCTTGCCAAATTAACACGAGCTCTTTGTCCACCACTAAGAGAAATACCCCTTTCTCCAATTATTGTTCTATCTCCGTAAGGTAATATTCGAAAATCTCTTGCTAAAGCACATACTTGTATTACTTCTTTGTATCTAACTCTATCATAACTTTTTCCAAACAGAATATTCTGTCGAACAGAACCAGCAAAAAGCCAAGGATCTTGGCAAGCATATGACAGAACTCCATTAACAGTTATGGTTCCTTGAGAAAAAGGCAATTCTCCAAGTATTAAATGTAAAATGCTAGTTTTTCCAGCACCAACAACTCCTATAATACTTGCTATTTTACCTGAATCAATAACAAAATTAAGTTTTTGAAGACCGTAGCTACTATTTTCGTCCCAACTTGCATATACGTTCGTAAATTTTATAGTTCCCGTTTTAATTACAGGTTCAATACCAGTGTTTGAAGTGGTATTAGGTTCTGGAGGATTTAAAGGATTTGGTCCTCCAATTGATGTTTCTTCGTGTACCATAAAACCTTGAATTCGACAAAGAGCAACATATGCCTCACTTATATTACACATTGTTTGCGGCAGTAATACTGTCATGGATTGTCTTAATATCACATAATGTGCCGTAATCATAAAAAGTTTTTCAGCGGAAATAATTTCGTTAGATATTATCATCGATGCAAATATCGTAACGAAAATACCAATCCTTGCGGTGAACATTATAAATGACATAAAAACACCTTTAATATAAGAATTACATCTAATCGCGCTGATTTCATTTTCTCGAATTTCAAAAATGATATTTTGAAAAGGTTTTTCCCACGCATACATTTTTATTACTTGCATACCAGCTATAATTTCGCTCATACGACGAATGCGTTCGTCGGTTCTTTTAGCCGTTCTTGAACGCATTTGTCCTGTTAACACAGACAGCCATGTTTGAAATGGTATGAAAAGAATCATTGCAATACTTCCCCAAATAGCTGCAACTCCAACTTCAAAATATAATAAAATTGTAACAATTAATGTTTGCAACGGGCTCACCCATATGTAATGGAATAATATTGAGACATAGTCCAATCGAATCATGTCATTCGACAATATATTTACTATATGGCCAGCGGATATTTTTCCAAGGGCGCTAGTACTTAATCGTAATGACTTACGATATAAAAGAGATGACAGTGCTACTCGTATCTTCATACCGGTTTCCAATGTATATAGCATATATGGATGCATAACCATTACATAAACTAAACTTATAAAAACAATTCCAGTAGCGTAAAAAATTGCTTCACCTAAACTTATCGCAGATTGATTTGGAGCATAATAATTGTATATACGTAGCAAATATCGTGGCGAATCTGGATTAGTATTTGATTTATTTTCTAATGAAAAATAATGAATATATAATCCAATGAAATACGGAAGATGCAGTCGAAATAAAATTTCTATAAAAAATAATATTATTCCAAACCAGATGATTTCAAACATAAAAGTTTTCCAAACTGCTTTGAAAACACTTGGTGTTCTATGTTTGTTCTCTGCATAACGTACTTCTTTAGACCACATTTCAGATATTTTATCGCCCAATAATTCCGAACGATGACTATTTAATGGTTCAGAAAGATCCGATATTTCAAGATCGCGTCGAAATCCAATTTTAAATATTTTCAATGTCCACCAGAGTACAAGTAATGATAAAAGATTAGCATTTTGTCGAGGATTTTCCGGTTTGGGGATTTTAACACCTTCAGCATGCATTTTAAGATTAATTTACTATTATTTTTCCATTGTATAAAGAACGTCTTCATAAACTCATTTACAAAAATGACATTTTTATAATGTTTTATATTTCAAAGCATACTATGTATACTTACTAAAAAAAGATATTAACATTGATTTTTATTTATTAATTTTTAAGAATACATTGGCTCATACTAAAATTCACGAAACGGTCATTTATATATTATTATTATATGACACATTTTGTTTAGCAATGCACCTAATTCATTTTTGTACAAATAAAGCACTCATTCCACTATATAAAATTTTATAAAACTATTCAATAATCATATATTATTCACTTCTTTCGCTGATGCGTACTTCACTAGTTATTCTACCATCAAAATGATGTATTATATATGCTCGCTGATAACAACAGCATAGATATCAAGATTTACATTAGTGAATAAAGAGAACAATAAGTGATTATTGAACACTTTTATAAAATCTTATAACATTGGGATAAATGATTCAGTCGTACCTTATTATCAAATTCACTTTGACTAATACAAAAACATGAATCACAAGACATGTTAAATTTACTTTATTATAAATTATAATATTGTCAATATACGAGTATATAGGATCATCCGAATTTAACGCTTAGATTTGTTTTATTAAAAAGAAGCATTTGTATAGAGTGGTGTATAGGGAAACAAGTGTATAGTTTCTTTTTAATAACACAAATCTAGGCGTCACATTTGGATAACCCTATATAATTATGTACTCAACCCATAATAAGACCTGTATTTGAAAGTATATATGTAAATACGTTACATATTTTTTAAGAGTATTTATAAATGTCATTTTTTAATTATTTTAAATGACTTCACATATAACATAGTAAACATTTGCCAAATTTTGATATAAATATCAAAAATATATTGGTTTTTAATAATCAACTTCTTTTTAATCAACACTGGATGCAATCTTCTCCAAAGCTATATATTTGAAATAAGTGTTTTTTTAATTTATATGCAGATATAAAAAACTAAATTCAAACATTTTATAAAAATATAATACTTTTAAATACAATTATATTTTATATATAAATATATCTATACCAACAATAAGCTTATATTTGGTTTTTGTAATCTCAAAAAAATCTATTAAATATTTAAACTTCAAATTTCATTTTTACTTAATTTTACTAATAATTATACTACAGTACTAAAATGGACATATTAAAAAAAATAGATCACACCAAAACATTTAGAATAAAAAGCACTAACACACTTTTCAATGTAATTATTATTAAATATTATTATTATTGCAATTATCTGATAAGAATGAAACGAAATTTAAATTATGTTGTTTCAAAATTATTGATAGATAAAGGAAAATAAAAAACAAGATTTTGTTACGTTATAACATCAATAATTTAATAATTTAAAAATGCATAAACTTAAACACATATTCTTAACATATTACATAAATAATTTGATCATTTACATTTTTTTTAAATGAATTATAAGCAAACTTTATATTTGATAAAAGCATTCAATATTCATTATTGTTTGCTTTTTCACTAATTGTATATATTGATGGCTATTCTATTATCTTGATTATGGCATTGTAAAAAAATGATATTTTCATTTATAATGTAAATGTAAATGGCTCAAATTTTTTACTTGATTCATTGGAATTTAAATTAGACACATCAGAAGCAACTATATTACAAACATTTTTTTCTGAAAAAGATAATGAATTTTGAATAGTTGATTTTGTTTTTTTATTTCTAGATATTGCTTTTAAAATATTTAAAGATGATTTTTGATTTATATCAAAATTTTTTTTAGGATTTAAATTAGGTGTACTATTATTAGTGGATGATTGTAGAGCTGAATTTTTACATTTTTGTTTCACTCTTAATTTTATCTTGCAATTTATTTTTTCATTATTTGAAATACTAGTAGTTTGAGTTATTTTAATATCTTCATTATTATTTTGTGTTTTGTGAACATTATCATCTATTTTTGTAATACATGTTTTATTGTTTTTTATTTTATCAGAATTTATATCTGAAATATGTTTTTCTAAATCTTTATCAGAGTTTGAATTTAAACAGTCATTAAATAACACTGCAGATTCTTTTCCTTGCTCTATGTGAATATTCATGGAATTTTGATAATTATCATTATTTATATTTTTTAATAAAGAATCTTTTGGCTCTTCTACTATTATATTAGAACACTTATTGTTAGTAACTTCAATCTTGTCAAATGTAATAAATGAGGTATTTTTTAATACTTTATCTGTATCAACTTTTGTCTTCATATTCTCTTCATTCAAATTTTGTTCAGTATTTGTATCTTGTTTGAAAATTGATTTCCTTTTTTCTTTCAATGTAATTTCATTATCTTTAATTTGGCAAGCCTCTATTTTCAAAATACTTATATTGAATTGAATTTTTTCTTCTTCATTTTTTATTTCAATGCACTGATTTAACTTACTGTTAGAAATTGATGAATTCTCATCATATACAGACATTTTTGAATCATCCAAATTAAAACTATTATTTATAATACTTGACATTACTGTTTCATTATTTTTATCACTATTTATTTTCATATTTTGATCATTTTCTTTGGTATCAATTACATCATCATTTTTATGATTTTCATTCACTTGAAGTTCATTATACGTACATATTTTTTGATCTTGCACGTCTGTATCATTTTTTTCAATATTTTTACAATTATCTGATTCATTTGTGATTATTTCTTTATTTTGACTAGAACCATCATCGCATAAAACATGGTCAATATAAGAATTATGAACTGAATTTAAAGTTTCTGATAAAAGTCCATCTATTTCATTTGTAAGATCTGCATTTTTATTATCTATAAATATATCTGAGAAATCCAATTCAAAATCTGAATCATTTCTATCTATTTTCATTGATGTTGAACACTCAATTATTTCATTACTTGCATCACTTAATTGAGAACATTCTTGTGTTGAACTGGACATGTCAAATATCATTTTATCCAATTCATCCATCAGATTTTTTACATTTTCCTGACTATTACAGCTAACTGAGGTATAGGAATTTGTTTCTGAATTAGGTATATCAGAATTTGAATCAGAATCGATCATATCATCAATATTGCGTTCTACATAGCTCCACCCAAATCCATTTGGATATATACAGTTTTTTCGTTGACATAAGTATACCGCAGTAGTTAAATTAATCTGATACAATTTTAACTGTGTATTTAAATTATTTTGACTACATATCGGGCAGAACTGTATGTCCTAAAAAAAAACATTTCGTTACTCACTACTAATATTTAAATATATTACTATTATAAACTAATTTAGAATTATCATTTTTTTTTATTTATAACTAAACAATAATATTTCATTTAGAAAATCACATTATAAAAATCATTCAAAAGATATTTACAAATAATAAGTACAAAAATAAAAATATACTGACGTCTGACAGAAATTTCGGTTCTGGCCACAGTTCATTTGTATCCATATTACGTATTAAAACAATTTAAACACTAAAAATAATTTACAATGTATATTTCTTTTATGGTTATGTGCACGATACTTTAGTATTGTTTCATTTCGTTTATGTAGTCTAATGATTGTTTAATAGATGGCACTTTGAAATTAATTATATATTTAATATTTTTTAAATTATATATACATGACCTATGAATGTGTGTGTTTATGTATATGTATATATATATATATATATATATAATTTATATATATATATATATATACACACACACACACACACACACATACATGTTCACAAGTAAACAATTGAGCTGCCTCCGATTTGATAATATTATCTTCATAGTTGGAGTAAAAAAGCTAAATGAAAAGTAATTTAAACTATAAAAAAATTTAACGTATTGTTTGATGAATGTTTATTTAAAGAAAAATGTAATAAAAATATTAAAGAAATCCCTAAATATATTCATTTGGACTATACAATTATCAAAAATAGATTATTCATTTAAGTATATAGAAGAATAAAAATGAAATACCTCAGTACTTAAATCTTATTCTATTAAAAGAAATTCATTACATCTCACTAGTCATTATTTAGGGAAGAAATGTCTTTTCCAAAATAATTCAATGAGACCAAATAACAAATATTAAGTCACAGATATAACAAGAGTAAATTTAAAGTAAAAATTATGTTAAATAAAATTGTTTACTAATAACAAATGAATTTTCACCTCCAACACTAAAATATCTTATAGTGTTCAATTATCACTTATTGTTCACTTTGTTCTGCACATTAGTCATTTATTGTTATAAACAAAGTGAACAATAATTGATGATTGAACACTTCATTCATGTGTTAAAGTTAATTTACCAGTTTCAAAACAGTGTTTACTAGTAATTTAAATTTGATAAATGTCTTCCTTTTTCATACCCCATCTATATAAACATCTAATTTATATATTCATTTTCACAAAATATTAAAATTTTTATTGGAAAAATAATTTAAATAAAAAAAAGATTTATTAATTATTATAAATGATTAATATGTACAAAAATATCTATATGTTAAAAATCATTAAATTAACATTACTTTAATAATAAATTCATTAATCACTGTCTTCATCCATTAGTGTTGTTGTAACTTTATCATTTTTTTTATTCAATAAATTTTTGGAAGCTAAATATTGACCATATTGTTTAGGAATACGCATAAAAGTTTTTATTTTAGCACGTAACTGCTTCCATGTTTCTTGATAATAATTTTTTTTATCACGTGCCATTGCTTTATAATCATGACCATACTTATCTAACAAAAAAGTAATAAATTCAACTTGACTATTTGGCAACTCAAATCTTTTCTCTCGTGGTGCTTTAGCTTCTTTTTCCAGCTGTTTAACTACAAATGATTTAGATGGTTTCGAAGGCTGTTGTGCTTGACTTAAAGTTTGTTCTTCCCATTTATTTCCATCTTTTGATGAAATCATTTTCTTATATATATCCTTTTTAGTATTGGGTATTTTTAATGATTCATTTGGATTATATGCAAGTCCCATTTCAGTTAAATTATTTTTTAAAGACTTACTTTTATCCCATGCTTTTTCTATTTCTAGACTGCAAATAAATATGTAACAGTTAAAAAAATTACCATTTTAAAGTTAACAATATATTATAAGTGTGTGTGCAATATATACATATATATACACACATATACACACTAACAAGAAAAAGTCTGCACACACCCATTCTATCTTTAATAATATCGACTAAAACATAAAAACACTATTGTTGTCAGCAAAGGAACTATTTTTTATTTTTTCTATGAAGTTTTAAAAATTAAAAAACATTTTACCAATACACTTTTTAAATATTAATAAAATAAAGAAAAACAACAAACGAAATTTTAAAAAAAATGTGTGAGAAAAGTCTGCACACACCTAATTAAGAACTAAAAAAAAAAGGACTTAAAATTTCATCTTTAGTATGATGTTGGGTAACTTTCTGTTTTAAAACTTTCTCCAATCTTTTTTTCATAGATTGCACAAATCGTTCAATTTCTTTAGAACTATTTTTAGCTCATTCTTCAAAGATGGTAGTCTTCAACATTTCTTTTAATGTTATATTGTGATGCCGAATTTTGTGCTCAAGTAAATCCCATAGATGTTCAATGGGATTTAAGTCAGGGGATTGTGGGGGCATATGAAACTGCTTTGGAACATTATAAAGTACCCAATGCTTGCCAATTTTGGCCGTATGTTTGTGATCGTCCTGCTGGAAATAAAAATTACAGCCTAATCTCATTTTTTCCGCACTTTCTTTTAAATTTCACTTTAAAATATTGAGATAGTATAACTTATTCATTGTTGGCTCTATAAATTCGATATTGCCAACACTGTTACTTGACATACACCCCCATACCATCACTACTCCACTATCATATTTCACAGTGGGAAACAATTTTTTTTATTTATGGTTGCATTAAGCTTTTATCCTTTTATATTAAATATACAAAATTTACTCTCGTCAGAAAATATTATATTTTTCCAAAAGTCCTGATTTATTTACATGCTCATTTGTGAAATCAATGTACTTAATTCTGTTCTCTTGAAATGAACAGCTTCTATCCTGCAATCCAACTAGAGTACCCAGTCTCCCATAATTTTATAATTACTTTTCGCTCTGATATACTTATTTCCTTTTTTTTTAAATTACACATTTTATTTTCCATGACTATTTTAATTACATTCACTTGTATCATGTATTTGGCATAAACTGAAGTTAAAAATAACAATTTACATTGATTTTTAACAATCGCTTAGCTAATTGTATTGCTGTAATTAAAAATTATTGGGGATCGGAGCTGTTTTTTTTGTTATTACATTAAAATTTTCACTTCAAAAGTCATTATATTGCTGTTGATATAAACATCACATTCCATTGTAATTAAATAATTCCAAAAATTGGAAACATTAATTATATTTTCATAATTTATTGCAAATAAATCTATAATAAATGTGGTGTGCACAAACTTTTTTTGCTAGTGTGTATATGTATAACCTACAAACGTACCATTTTACTTTACCGATACCTAATATTTTATTTCTTAAACGTTTTCTATTAACATTTCTGTTGAAACGTTTACGACGTCGTTGTTTTCTTAATTTAGTCATTGCAGGAAATAATTCTACAATTTAATCACTTACTTTAATAACATTGATAAGTTTTAACACGTGTAGATGTAATATGTTTATTGAGAAGTTAGCTGCAAATCAAAGAATGTTAAATGTTTTACATTTTAAAGTTGACAACATTTTTCTTTTCATATTTGAAATAAACCATAATGATATGTTAAAATCAATTATTAAAAATAAATTCATGTTTTTGCAAAGTAATTTCTATTCTTATTTGTCATTAAATTATTTTTTAACAATTTATATATATATATATATAAGAAACAATTAAAATTATGAATGGTTGAAACTTTTTCTATTCCACATTATATCTAGTTGTAAATAATTAGGTTTTGTAAAATCAACTATTTTTACTAAATTATAGAATTATATTGTTTTATTATATATATATATATATATATATATATATATATATATATATATATATATATATATATATATATAGTGAGTCAAAGTGAAACTCATACAGTATTATGTTCATTAAATTTTTGTATATAAATTTTTAAATAATCAAAAAATCACTTTTATATTCGACTTACATTGTTTATTAAGGATATTTTTATGATATAAAAATAAATAAATCATAAAATAATACTTAAAGACCAAAAAAAAGTACGAATTCTGAAAAATCATTCAAAAACACATCAAAATAAAACTCATACAACTAACAAATTATTTATTAAATTAAAATTTACAATGGATTGAATTATTTTAGTACTTAGAAAAGTAGTCTTATTAATTTTTATAGCCTTTAAACGATTTGGGATGGATTTAACTAATTTTTCACAATAAGCTAGATCAATTTTTTCCATTCTTCTAATAACGCTTTTTTAAATCATTTTTATTATTAATAGTGTGTGTTCTAATGGCAACTTCTAAGTGATTCCATAGATTTTCAATCACATTTATATCAAGTGATTGTGGTGGTGTTTCCAGTACTTTAGGGCAATTATATAACAACCAACTACGTGTTTTATAAGCTTTGTGCTTGGGGTCGTTGTCGTGATAAAAATTAAATGTTTGTAAAATCCGAAGTTTTTGAGCACTGGCTTTCAAATTTTTTCTTAATAGATCAATATAAACATTTTTATTCATAATGTCATCTATAAAATTAAATTTCCAACCTCTCTCGTAGACATACACCCCCATACCATAACAAGACCGCTACAATGTTTGACTGCAGGACGTAAGTGTTTTAAAGACATTTCTGTATTTGGTTTCTGCCATACATCAATTCTCCCATTGGATCCAAATAAATTATATTTGCTTTCATCCATAAACAAAACATCTTTTTAATAATCAAAACTCTTATTAATATGTTCCCAAACGAAACTTAACCTTTTGTTGCGATTAGCTAGATTTATGAAAGGTTTCCTCCTGGCAATACGAGCATGAAACCCATTTTTATTTAATATATTGCGAATTTTTTTGGAGTTTGATTTTTTTATTTAGATACTTTTTAACTTCTAAAGTCAATTTGGGTGCACTAATTTTCGAATTTTCTTTAATTTTTTGTAGAATCCAACACTCGTAATGGTCATTAAAAATCTTGCAGAAACTCTTTCTGACTTTACTGTCAACATTTTGACCGTTTTTAAATCTTTTTATTACAGATTGCATTGTAGCGTGGCTTTTATTAACTATTTTCTCAATTTCCTGTAGAGTTTTTCCATTTTTGTAATGAAAAATCATTAACTTTCGCTCGTCCGTCGATGATTATTCCCTTTGTCTATTCAAAATGAAAATCAAACTTATATTTTTTACAAAATGATTACAAACGACTTAACAATAGTTTTTTTTTGTAACCAAAGTGACCAAACACATATTTAAAGAGTATACTTTCTTAATACAGCAGTTTTCAAGCGAGAGTAATTCGTTGTATGAGTTTCATTTTGATGTATTTTTTGTTCATTTTTTAGAAATGGCTACTTTTAATGGAGTAGAAGTATTAATTTACGATTGAAATTTTCAAATATAATAAAAATAAACTTATTAAAGAAATTTATATATATATATATGAAATCATTAAATATGAAATGTTCAATTTCTTTAAGTACTAAGCTTGACGAGTCGATATGTCTGATTTTTCACTTGGACAGTTTTATTTATTTTTATTGTGAAGGTATATCCTCACTTTTTCAAACGCATGTTTAAGTTTGTGATTATGTTTCGAATTGTTTTTCTTAGAGCAATTTTTGTGAAACCGTGAATAAATAAAAAATCATGTTATTGTATTTTCGAATATGAGTTCCGCCGTGGAACCAATGCAGCGCAGACAATTCCAAATATCAATAAAGTATTTGGCAAGTATATAGCTAATGAACGCACAGTACGTCGATGGTTTGAGAAAAAATTGAATTGACAAATCGGTAAGATAAAAAAGTTGGATAGATTGGTTTTACATGAATTAAACGAGCATCAAAAGAAAAATGGTCTCAAAGTTTGTATTTCTTTGCTATCACGACATAAAGGTGAACCATTTATACATCGTATTCTTATATGTGAAGAAAAATGGATTTGTGCAATAATCATAAGCGTTTAGCACAATAGTTGAATAAAGATGAAGTGCCAAAATATATCCGAAACAGAATATTCACTAAAAAAAGATAATGATGTCTGTTTGGTGGTCCAGTGCTAGTATTATCCACTACAACTTCATGAAATCTAGTCAATTGATTACAGCGAATGTCTACTGTAACCAATTAGACGAAACGATGAGGGTACTTACGATTAAGTAGCCGAGATTCGTCAATAAAATATGTCAATCTTCCTGCATAAGAATTTTCAGCCACATGTCACACAAACAATGCTGCTCAAACTGCATGAGTTAGTTTTGGAATAAGTTTTGTTGTATGTACATAATTTTCGTTTTTCAAAACAACATTTATCATATTTATGAATTATAGGAAAACATTTTTTTTTTAATGAAACAATTTGGCAATAAATTGATATTCATAATTATTCTTTCATATTTTAATGAAGAACAATAATTAAAATTTATTTCTAAAATACGGAAACTATAATTTTTAGTTTGTACATATTTTATAACATTACGTAAGTGTTGTATGAAAATATAAATTACCTAATAGATTTCACAATACATTTTTATAAATTAGTTGTTTTAAGTAATTAAAATATTGTGTTTTCCAACTGCTGTTTTAATTCTTTTTAATTTTATATTCATTTGTTTTGATATAAATTACAAATTTGGAATATGAAACGCATTTACAATAAACTAAGTTGTCTTTTATATATATATATATATATATATATATATATATATATATATATATATATATATATATATATATATATATATATATATATACATATATATATATATATATATATATATATACACATGACTGATAACGTATTGGCATGCATCATTGCTTATTATGCGGGAAATTACGTTCATTTCTCAGTCAGGGAAATAGGATAGTCGAGGCTCATAAAGGCAATCTGTCTAAGAGAGAATGATAATGATTATATACAGATATATATATATATATATATATATATATATATATATATATATATATATATATATATGGTAAATTTATTTATTGTTTAATTTAATTAAATTTTTCAATTTAATTTTTCTAACTTTTTACCAGACTTATCAAACGACCTCGTATTTGGTTATCCAAATGTGACGCCTAGATTTGTGTTTTTTTAAAAAAGAAACTATACACATGTTTCCCTATACATACATTTCTTTTTAATAAAACACAAATTTAGGCGTCGCATTTGAATGACCCTATATATGTATTTGAATACCCTATATGTATACCAGCCTCTTTCGATACACTGTTGAATGAAGGCCTCTTTTAAAACCTTTTTCACTTCGACCGATTCAATACTTTTATCTTCCAGTCCATTCCATGAAATGTTCTTATGATGTATATAGAGTGGTCCAAATGAAACTAGAGGTTTAATACATGTATTTACTTTCTTACTTCCACATATTACCTTTTAATCTCATTAGGGTTATCAATCTATATATATATATTAATAACGAAATTTGTAACTTTCATAAAAAGTTCATTATTAATAGAGCTTCATTTAGTTGTAAAAAATGTTCATTTAATAGTATAAGTGCTATTTAAATGTAGAAATCATCTCAATGATTAAAATTTTAAATTGCGATTAACCAATAAAGCATTTGTCATATAAGAGAATGGATGCTGTGGAGGAGGTACGAAGGATGCATTATATATTGTGATATGAAATCATTTTTAAAAATTAAGATGCTCCTAACTGACAGACTTTCATTTTACTTGAAACAAGTTTATGATTATCTGTCTATATATATATATTTATATAAACTTACTTAGTTCTACTGATTCATTTGTGAAGATGGTACGTAACACTTAAAGTTATTTAACGTTTATAGTTTGCTAGTCAGTATAAACTCGAACGTATATATATTTGATAACTTATTAGTTAGTTATTTATTGAATTTCAATGTATTTTTAGTCGAAAATGTTGTTAAAATAGTGTATATTTTTTCTATATCAAATTATAGTTCGAATAATAGGTAGTTGTTTACGATTTAAAGAAACTGAATTTAATTAGATATAATTAAGAAATCTTGTGTCTACTTTATCAATAATATGTGGTTATAGTATAATATGGATACAAAAGGTGAGTCGTATATTTTATTTATCGAATATAAAATAATGAACATTAATTTAAATTTTAAATGAATATTCATTTTATTTCTAATATACTTTTCTGTAGAATATAATATCGATGACTATTTTATATTTTTCATTCCACTACCAAAAAATTGAAACTTTACATATACATATAATATATAAATGTAACGGACTGCATTCACTATAAAAGAACCGTGACATTTCAATATAAATAATCAATAACGATTTTGTCCTCGTAACATTCATATAGTACTATAATTAAGAACGTATCTCCTCTTGATATATGTTCACGTATTTATTATGTAATCGTTTCTCAATATTTTCTTATACTAATTTTTTGAAAATTGTTATTACTGTAATCATTTTAATGTACAAGGAATTTGTAATATTATTAGTTAAAAATTATTTACAATATTCATTTCTATACAAATGTATATACAGTATATATATATATATATATATATATATATATATATATATATATGTTTGATTTATATTATTATGTTAGTTAAAATAATTAGCCCAAATTAATAAACTGTATTGTGTTTCTCTAAAAATTAAGAAACAACATTTTAAGTTTATTAACTATTGACATTTTAAGTTTATTAACAAATTGAAAAATTACTTGAGAAACGGCGACACTATTAGTAGCCGTCTGTTTTCTTTACATATATATATATATATATATATATATATATATATATATATATATATATATATGTATTATACACACACACAAAGTGACAACACACATGGGATAGGCCTTTTTCTATCAGTGGATTGAGAGGTGCTGATGATTATATATATATATATATATATATATATATATACACACATACACACACATACATACATACACACACATGCATACACACATACATACACACACACATACATATACACACACATTCATATACACACATACATACATACACACATACACACACATACATATACACACACATACACACACATACATATACACACACATACATACAAACACACATCTATTTATGTGTGTACGTCACAAAGTTATAAGGTTAGGAAAAAAATTTGTATGCTTTTGAAATGAGTATAAGCAAAAGTAATTTGGATTTTTTAAAGTATATATATTCATTATTGTACAATAATAATATAAAAAAAACTCATTTCACAAATATAAAACTAGTAAAAGCAACTAAAATTGTTTTTAATATTAGGGCTAATTTATTTTTTAAGAAATAAATTGATGTAAAAAACAAACACTATTTTATAGATTATTCAGAAATCACTGATTATTTATTTTGTTTTGATTTTTGCCAAGAAGCATTTTGAAGTTCTTGTAATCATCGTTAGAATACAGTAATATGCAGTAAATATTATAAATCCACGAATAGTATTTTCATTGTGCTATAAATCTACCATTGTTGTTGTTTTATTATTATGTTAAGTAATTACTATAAAATTTAATCAACAAGTAATAGAAAACATTTTTTTAGCAAAATTAATAAGACAAAATTACAAGATTCTATTGGAATTATTTTATTTATGAAGTATTTTACCAATAGATTACCAACTTTATAATTTAATTTCAAGTTTATGACAACAAGTTTATAATTTAATCTGTCATTTTTTAGACCTTTCAATTTCAATACTTAATTATAATATTATTAGATTCTAATTTATATTATATATTGAATGTCATATTAAGATAATATGCATTTAAAAATGTATTATATAATAAATAGATAACAAACATTAAATTATAATTTTTTGTACATATATTCCTAATAAAATATTGATTGTTTATTAGATTGAAAAAATGTCAATTATTAAATGAAATACTGTAAAAGTTTATCTATAAGAAAACATTCCATTTTCACTTATAGCATAAATTCAAATGTTATGTTTTATATTACGTATTATAATATAATATTTATTTAGGAAATTAAAAACATATCACTAATTATTCAAATTTTTTAAAAGAATTTTCCGAAATAATTAAATTTAATTATATAAGTACTATTCTATATTTATTAAAATAAACTTTATACCCATATTTTTTATACATGAAAAATATACTATCGTAAATAATTTCTCAATTTATAACAACGATGTGTAATTATTGAATAATGTTTCAGTTCCTAATGTCATATCATATGTATGTAAATAAGAAAAATTTGCAATGATTAACTTCAATTAATATTATTACAATTTTTTTTTTATAATAATGTGTCAAGTAAGGGCGTTTTTTAACTTAAGTTATTAATTAATTCGCAAATAATAAATGTACAATTAACACTAATATTCTGTATAATTTGTGAGAATGAACTATAATCTACTTACAATATCAAATATTTTTAGAATAGTCTACACCTATAGGCATGATGCAAGTTGGGTTTGTCTTATTATGTAACAACCGGTTTTTGAATCATGAAAAAGTACAAGTGATTGAATAGCTGTTAATGTCTGACAACTGTGGGTCGAATTAAGTATAGTCGAGTTGGACATATAACATGTAACTAGTTGAGAATAATATCGAATGCTAACGAGCACATATTTGGTATACTTTAATTGATAATAGCATACATACGTGTACGTATTATTCGTTTAAAAACGTGTTCGATTACTCTATCGTAGACAACTATCTTGTTTTATTTTTCATCAACGATAACACAACACATGCATATTGCCTACGGTTAGCTTTGTATTCACTGGGTCAACATCTCCTTCCATGCAAGAATCCATTATAGACGTTTTGATTGTTGATTTTTGCAGTTGCTGCAAGTGGGAAAAAAATGTAATCGCCACACCCTGTCAATAGGTCAGTTACCGAATGTGTGTTACTTGTCATTCTATGTTCTGTATTATTGAATAAGGAAAGTTAATAAACTTCTGTGTGCACAGTTATCTGATGATATATATTAGATAATTAACTGTCAATTATCTGTACTTTGTATTAACATACTCATACTAATATATAGAATAATGAATTACAATATTTAATAGAGTTGTAAATTTTTTCACATAAATTGGAAGATACATTATAGAATATAAAGTTATTTTGTACACTGAAAAATTATTACTTTTCATTAGATATTCAGTTTAACGATTAATTGATTTAATTTGATTTTATAAAAGTTTATTTCGATATTCCAATGGAAATAATAGAAAACAATCAAATTTAAATTGCACTATTTTCTATTTAACATTCCTACATATTATTATTTTTAAAACAGTTATCATCAGAACACATTAATATTGTATGTTAAAAATATATGGAAAAGATCAGAAGTAATATTATTGAATATATATATATATATATATATATATATATATATATATATATATATATAAATATCTCAAATTCTTGGTTGGAATCGTTATGCTATATAAAATAAATTTAGAAATACAAATGTCGCTGTAATTAATATAAATATTTCAGTAATAAGATCACTTCATTAATGCATCTTAATTTATAGCAATTTGATAAAATGTCCCGAAAATCGCCAGAAATGAATAATTAATAAATCCTTAAAAAATATGACCACCAAAACTAAATAGAAAGTACAAAATAATTTGTTAGTGACATTAATTAAAAAAAATTATCTTAAGTTTTATAAATAAAAATGTGAACTTTTATGATATAATAATTTATTGATGAAATTCGCAAAAGTATGGAAAAGGTTAAATATATGTATTGATGTAAACAAATAGAACAGAAATTCTGTATATTGTGGAGGCGTTTATTTACTTTTAGGGATGGAAAAAATATTATCATTGGAATTTTCTTTGAAAAATTATTTTGATTATTAATCAATTATTCAGAATTACAGGATATTCAATTTTCGATTGTGTGCACGATTGTCTTAATGTTTGAAAAATATGTCCACAGTCATTCTTTCAACTTTAAATATTTATTATTACTTAAAGAATAATTGTCAATAATCACAAAATTGATATTTACGAACAGGAAACTGCGTTAGTAATTATATAAGAATTTTTATAACGGTTAATTAGTTTATTGAAAATAAACAGAAAGAAGTTATAAATTAATAATATTTAGCTACAAAATATTAATAATAGTATTGTTAATGAATATTTTTAAAATTCTGCTGGGTGTGATTTGAATTAACGCTCAGTTTATTGTATTTACTTTATTATTATTTGTTTTCTTCATATAATTTGAATATCGAAAATATTAATTCTAATTAGTTGAATTAAAATATTTAAAATTTATATTTCAATTTTTTATTAATGTATTATTATGGCAATATGGATATAACTATTATAAATTTAAAGTACATATTATAAATTTAGATTTTAAATTCATACACTAATTAATTTAATGAAAAGTTTAACAATTTAATTTTTCAGTGCACAGAATTTTTGATACATTTGAAAACAATTAATTATTTCATAATGGAAACGTGCGTTGAATAACATTTTGAATTTATCGTTATACTGTCTTAAAATTTCATTTAAGTAATTTTTAATATAAAAATTTAAGTTACTTTAAGTCCAATGAATTCATTTACAAAAAATTAGACAATTATGAAAAAATATTAAGTTTTATTTTTGGTATTATCTCTTTTTATATATATATATATATATATATATATATATATATATATATATATATATATATATATGTGTGTGTGTGTGTGTGTTTATGTTTATATATATATATATATATATATATATATATATATATATATACATACATACATACACATACACACACACACACACACACTAAGTTTAATTCTTTGTAGACTAGTGTTAGCTTATAATAGCTAAATTGCTTTTGGTGTTCTTGACTCATGTTTGCAAATGATCATTTTACTATAGATATTTACTCTTTGTAAACGAGTGTCAGTAATAAATTCCTACATCTAGTAAATATCTGAGCAAAATAAAATTCCATTGGTTTGTTTGATTTATGTTTCAGTTGATAGATTAACTTGTTGAATATTTTAGCGAAAGATTTTGTGTTATTGACAAATCAATTCTCGAATTCACATACACGATGAATGAAATTATATACAATTTATTACAATAAAGGGGATAGAAAACATTACATTATTTTAATGTGAAAAGGAAATAAATATATTATTCTTATATATAATTATGTAGTCTGGGTTATAGATGATTCAGATATGACTGAAGGACGATAAATAATAATAAATGATAGTAGGAAATAAATATATGTCTAACCAAAGGAAATAAATGTACGTTTAATCAAAACATCACGTATGACGATGTGTTTGTCTTACTTATAGATTTTTGATTGCGTTTTTTATGAATATTACTTAATTATTGTACATTTTATTGAATAAATATGTACACACCGTATTATTTATTATTTTAGACCTGATTATTTAGTTTGTATTTTTAAATTTTTGAACACATATATAAATACATACATATATATATATATATATATATATATATATATATATATATATATATATGCATGTAGATATACATATATATGTATATTATTTATTCATTAACAAGTATATTGCATTCGAAAATATCAAAAATGCATATTTATTTATCATTTATTAAATATTTACATAAAAATTATCAGTACTTAAAGAAAGTAAATTTAAAATTCTAGTAAACGGTAAATAATTTTATCTTTCATTAAATTTTTAATTTTGATTTTATAAAATAAAAATATTTCTTTGTAAAAATATTATATTATAAACCATGTCAAACTACATGATTCATTTTTATTTTAAAAATATATTTATCATTGACAAATAAGTAACATGTGCTTCTTACTTGTGTACATACAAAATTCATTTTTGCTTATAAATATTAGAGAATTTTGTACAATTTTTTAAGGAAACATTATATATTAAAAGTTAGAAACTATGTACTTAAAATTATATTTTAATTATTGTAAAAATTTTATTAATTTAATAAATAATGCTTTTTTATATTTTACTTTTACTATAGTTAATCTGACGAAACTTATTCGCTACTCATAATAAATTTATTATATTTGTAATTGACAGTAAATTTGCATCATTTTTTATCTTTACTAAACCTTAAAGCGAAATAGTATTTAAATAAGTATAATGATTTATACTAGAGAATGTCATGTAGTTTCGTAAGTTCCAAAAAATATATTAAAAAAATCGGATTTAATTAGTGTAACAATTTCGAGTTTAATTTAATATATTTAGCTGTAAATTAATAGCGAATGAATTTTAGAAGAGAAAAGTATTTAAGTATACCACGGTAAACGAAATAAATCTTTTTTTGAATAAATATTTTATTTTTATATTTATTAGTTAATAATTCTATAGAAAATATACATATGCAGTGTTACATATATATATATATATATATATATATATATATATATATATATATATATATATATATATATATATATATATAACGCCATATAAATAGAGAAAAACAAGGCGCAACAAGTAAACTGGTAACGCATTTCAGACGGCACTTTTTGTAATGTTGTGAGTCATTTACTGGAATAATAATGTATATTAAATATAAAATAGAATAACCAAGTCTAATCGTAAGAGAAATATTCTGAAGTATAATACTGTTTTAATTATAGTAGTTATAAGAATGAAGCAGATTATTTAAAGTATTTAAATCTTTTTAAGTTATGGATTGGGTGATATGCTTTCACTTACCAGACGACATTGTTTGTCATATCATTATTAAAAAAACTCATACACATAAACACAACACTCACACATGTATATATTGATACATAATTAATACAATGATGTATATTGGTGATTTATTAATAATTTTGATTGTTCTACATAAAAAGAAGTGAATGTTTGCATGTACTGTTTTTTATATTTTTGATCTAGAGCACAAGTCATAATATAATTCTGATGATTGTTAAGTATTTTTTGTAAATAATTATATATATTACATTTTTACTTTGTAAAATAAGTTAAATGTTTTTTTACTAAAAGGTTTTTATTTCTGTTTCAAAACTAGTTGTTTACATTTTGTATATTAACAAGTTAAATACATTAAATATTAGGTATTTTAATATTTGTTTTTTCTAATAAATAAATACTAACTGTAACATTGTATTGTTTTTTAATTTTCATTGAATGCAAATGTAATAACAAATCTTACGTACTGAAGGATACTTAAGTACCCTTGATTAAATTTAGAGTAATGTTTTTTTAAGAGTAATGTTTCAATAAGAAACAAAGTTTTAATTACTACTAATCATTGAAGGCATTCGTTGTATAATGTATTATATTTAACATAAAATATTAGGAATTAAACATTCATCAAACAGTTATCGATAACTTTCTTTTTGAAATTTGTAAAAAAGAAAAAAATCATAATGAAAGATTGCAATAAATTATGTTTTTAATCTTATTTTAGAAAATATAATAATTATTATTTTTTATTTTCTGCTTTACTTTTATAATTTGATAATCAAATAAAGTACATTATTTTTAATGAAATTTCTGGATCGCTAAATTTTATTATTTAATTAAATAGCTCAATAGAAAATGAAATCCAATTCTTCATATTTAAGAAATATACTATATAAATGTATACTATATATATATATATATATATATATATATATATATATATATATATATATGAGTCCTTTATTTAGAAAGAGGCCTAAGTCCATTTATCTTTAAATCGAGGTATATAAGTATATAATGGTTTGTGTTTTAATAAATTTAAAAATATTGGTAACTGATAACATGGTAGTATAATGTTATTTTATTTCTAAGGGTGTGTAATTTAATAACCCAATTAGTATGATAAATATTGTTTAAGAAAATACACGTTTTTTATGGCTATAAATGGACTTAGGCTACTTTCAAAATTAATGAAATCACTTTTTTATTTTGTAAGATAGTTTAAACCCATTGAAACAAATAAAATACCTTTAAAATAAATAAGAAAATATATCAGTTCTCAAAAATCGCATCCAACATATTTTTAGCCAACTTACCCTTTCTCCATTAGTAAAATTTGGATTTTTTCAAAATTTTGAGTTTTTCAACACACACACACACATACACACACACACGCTCTCTCTGCGTCTGAGGCCTCGTTGGCCGACAGTGCTTGAGTACCAACTTTCCCGAAGGAAGTTCTTGACTCACGTTGCTCAAATATCTGGTTTATTGCGCGGATGAGAAAATTATCACGTATGGTCACACACACACACACACACACACACATATATATATATATATATATATATACATACTCGTATATATATATATATATATATATATATATATATACATATGTATATATAGGGTTATCCAAATGTGACGCCTAGATTTGTGTTTTATTAAAAAGAAACTATACACGTTTCCCTTTACATCACCCTTATACACATGTTTCTTTTTAATAAAACACAAATATAGGCGTTACATTTCGATGACACTATACGAGGGTCGTTTGATAAGTATGGTAAAAAGTGAGAAAAACTAAATTACAAAATTTAATTAAATCAATTAATTAAATTAAACAATAAATAAATTTACCATACTTATCAAACGACCCTCGTGTATATATATATATATATATATATATATATATATGTATATATGTATGTATGTATGTATGTATGTATGTATGTACGTATGTACATGTGTGTGTGTGTATTTATATATTGATATAAATTATTCAGTAAAAATTACATAAAAGCGTAGAATATTTTTCAAACCGATAAGGTCAATATACTTTAAATTACAGGTTACTTGTTTTATTAAACAATTCAACTGAATCATACTTGAATCAAAATCGAGATAATAACCAACTTGTTTCATCGAATATACAGAACGAACAGTGAACAACGCGATTACATAATCTGTTATTCGATTCAGCTGAACGATGTATACATGTATATAAGCATTATATGCAACCATGTATTTACGTCTATATATATACATCTATATATATATATATATATATATATATATACATATATTCATAAATGTACATGAAAAAATACAGAACACAATAAAAGGCGATTTAAATCGACATGTCATACCGATAATTAATAATGTTACACTCGTCTTACCTGACATTGGTTTAGAATAGTGAAAGTAGAAGTCTGTCTGATACAATTATATACAGTGTCCTTATTTGTCACAATACTGTTTCCAAACTGTTTTATTTATTTTAATAAAATTCAATTTACTTTTCACATAAACATTAATATGTGCTCTCATTTATAGTTATATTACATCATGAATTCATACATCCAATATCGGGATGTAAAAAAAGTGTTGACTTAATTTTGATAATCTAATTATATTTACTGGAAAACAAATATTTCATTTACAAAAATATTCACGCAGGCACACACACACAAACAAATAAATATACATATATATACACACGTATACGGGTGTTTTTCAAGTGTGATTGAACTTTAAATTGAATCCTTATCGAAAGTTCTGTCAAACCTAAAAAAACATTTTTTGTATGTATGTATGTGTATATGTAAATATATATACACATATATATATATATATACATGTATATATATATATATATATGTATATATACATGTATATATATATATGTATATATATATATATATATATATATATATATATATATATATATATATATATATGATATATATATACAAAGCTGAAAAATATTAGAACAGTTAGATTTTCACAAATAAATATTTATTATCTTATTTACTTGAAATATTTTACAAAACAGTTTTGTATTTTTTTAAAAATTTACACATATGAATCCATTCTTTATTTAATGACACGAAAATATTCATTATTATAATTTCATAAATTAAAAAAAATCGTTATTTAAATAAACACATTTTTTCATAGAAATTGTTTTGACGCAGAATAAATTAATTTGAAACTATTAAATTAAAAGTTCAGCAAATATTAAATTATCAATATGTGTATATATATATATATATATATATATATATATATATATATATATATATAGAGAGAGAGAGAGAGAGAGAGAGAGAGGTATAAATATAAATATATTTGCTCGTTCGATATCTGGTTGGAGAAATAAAGTAGTCAGTGCTCTTTAGTTGAGATGAAAGCAACTTTCCTAATGAAGTAAACCCTAAATAAAAATTGTCACCAATCCGTTTAGTCAGCGTGGTTAGTATGATCAAGTACCAGTGAATGGTATCATTCAATGAGGTTTTCGTTTAGTATTACACTGATATAAACTAATATGATGATAATGATGATTGTGATAATAATGGTGGAAAGGCTTTTATCCATCAATAGATAAAAAGAGAATGATGATGATGATGGATATATATATATATATATATATATATATATATATATATATATATATATATATATATATATATATATATATATATATATATATATATATATATATATATGTAAATAATAATAGTAATAATATAACTGATAAGGATTGCATGTCCGATGGTAGGGATTCTAATTTATGAACAATATTTATATTAATATACAATATTTTACCTACAATAACCAGATTCTTAAATCCTTTAACGAAAAAGGTGGTGTTTTGAAAATACTGAAATGAAGAGCATTTCAAGTGCGAACAATTTTATAAAAAACTGGATATCTCTCAAATTATTTTTTTGTATTTTTAAAATTTCATTTTAAGCATATAATATTTCTGCTCTATAAAAAAGTAAAAGTTATTCTCTAATTAACATTATTATCGGCTGAATGTGCGTAAAGGTTATAAATATATAAACTAAAATCTCGAACTCTATATTTTCTAAATTTTCTTACCCAATTTTCTTTATCATTTTATTAAAATTATTCATCCTGTAACGTCTAGCACGAACAAACAACCTTTCTTTGAATTATTTATAGATTTCGTGTTTTTTGTTGCTAAAAATATATAAATAAATACAAGTATTATATTTTAAAATACTTCTCAACTTTTTAGATCGATTCTTTTAAATATTTTTATTAAATAATTCTTATCATAACAGTTTGCCCTGGACTTTTATTCATTATTGTACTTATTCAGTTTCTAGTAACTAAAAAGAACTGAAAAAATGAGACAAGGGTGTATAACGTATGTATTGATATAATTTAATTTTTTAAATAATATATTTAGTTTGTGTAATATTTCAAAAGGAATTTACTTTAGTTTTTTATAGAATTTCTTAGAATCGATGAATAAACCACGATCAAATAATATAATGTATAATATATAAGGTGAATTGTGGGAAAATTGAATCTATTTTCTAGTTTATTGAACAATATCTATTTTTATTTCTTATAAAAATGAAAAGAAATTTAATTCTCTAAATAAATCTTAAAATATTTTCTTTCTTTAGATAACTATAATTTAAATAAAAAATTATAGCAACTAAGTAAATTAATCTACTTGAGGTTTTAAATTATTTGAACAGAATCATTATTTTATTTATTTATAAAATCAGCTGTATTCAATTTTTATTGAACGTATAAATAGGTTTATATTATTTATAAACATGTTATTAAATTTAAATGCTTGCAGTTCATAACATATAATTCAATAGAAAATGATAATTATATAATAATATTTAGAAAATTATTTAAATATTATATTATACTGTTAACACTTATATGCATATATATATATATATATATATATATATATATATATATATATATATATATATATATATATATTAGGCTGTCAAATATCTCCCTAAAAGTTTTTGTCTTTTGAATTTATCGGCTATGTACAAAGCGTTACAGAGCTCGTATATAACACTATACATCATTTGAAAGGTCTTTACATAACCTACAAAACGACGCTATGCATTAGTTTGGATACTGCGTTCAAAAGTTATAGACGTGTAAACATGGAGTTCACTAACGCCGAAGTTCGCGCTATTTTGAAGTTTTTATTAAAGGCAAATCCGCTAGAGAAACGTTCCGTGAGATTAATAGTGTTTTGGGGGGATGGTACTATATCACTTCGAACCGCGGAGGAATGGTTTCGACGATTCAGAGCCGGTGAAAACGACACCATGGATAATAGCCGGCGGAAGACCTGTGACGACGAATACCGATCAAATCATGGAAATCATCGAGTTAGACCGGCATGTGACATCTCGTGACATCGCCCAGGAGATGGCAGTTAGTCACCAAACCATTTTAAACCATCTGCAGAAGGCTGGATACAAAAAAGCTTGATGTTTGGGTGCTGCAACATTTGACGCAAAAAAATTTAATTTCTGACCGAATCAACGTCTGCGATATGCTGCTGAAAAAGAACGAACTCAGTTTTTTGAAGCGGATTTCTTGACTGGCGACGAAAAATGGACCACATACGACAATATTAATGAAAACGGTCGTGGTCGAAGTATGAATCGTCCCAAACAGTGGCCAAGCCGGGATTGACGGCCAGGAAGGTTTTGCTGTGCGTTTAGTGGGATTGCAAAGGAATCATCCACTATGAGCTGCTCCCATATGGCCAAACGCTTAATTCTACCATCTACTGCGAACAACTGGACCGCTTGAAGCAGGCGATCGACCAGAAGCGTCCAGATTTGGCCAAGAGGAAGGGTGTATAGTTCCAAAGGACAACGCCAGGCCACACACATCTTTGGTGACTCGTCAGAAGCTACGGGAGCTCGGATGAGAGGTTTTATCGCATCCACATAGCCCGGACATAGCGCCAAGTGATTACCACCTGTTTCTGTCCATGGCGAACGGCCTTGGTGGTGTAAAGTTGGCCTCAAAAGAGGCTTGTGAAAAGTGGCTGTCCGAGTTCTTCGCAAATAAGGAGGGAGGGTTTATAAACATGTTATTAAATTTAAATGCTTGCAGTTCATAACATATAATTCAATAAAAAATGATAATTATATGAACTATTTAGAAAATTATTTAAATATTATATTATACTGTTAACATAAAGAGCATATATATATATATATATATATATATATATATATATATAATAATTATAAAAATTATTAATGTCCATAGTATAAACGAATTATTAAGAAATAATTAGATTTTATATTAAAATAATACAAAATCTAATTAATGTATCTTCCTGTAAATAAATAACTTTTATGATTAATTTTCATCTAAAAAAATATTTTAAAAATAATTACCTTTTGTTGTC
>CP092089.1:24122625-24177625 GCA_029203775.1 Neoneuromus ignobilis
ATTTTATGGTTGCATTAAGTATTTTATTGCATCGTTAAATGTAAATATTTAATGCATTTCATAACACTAATTTTATATCTTGCTTTTTTTATTTTTTTTTCAGTTTTGCTTTTTTACATTTGTTTAAAATTGATTACAAATTAAAAAAAAATAACATTAAAATAACTTTTTCAATATATAAAACTATTACTTGTGATAATTAAATAACTATTCCTATAAACAGATAAAAAAATATTTATCGTTTAAATTTTAGTAGGTCAGTTTTATAAAGAATAATATGTATATTACTTCCAAGTATTACTTATTCTAAAATAAGAATATAATTTATTTATTAATATATTTATATTAATTTATTTGAAAATTGTTATTGATAATAAAAAAATAATAAAAAATGATAAGTTATTTTTATACAAATTAAAATGAATGTAAATAATTTATGTACACTATTACAAATAATAATTAATATAATAAATCATATGAAGAAAATATTAAAATGAAATTTCAACAATTGTAAAAATAATATTTTAATTTCAAGTAGAATGTAAAAAGTTTTTATAAATTTTATTGATAATATTAAATATATATAATATTGTAATAAATTATTTGATGATAATTAATATATTTTTCAAAATTGTGATTTAAATACAAAAATGCCTTTTATTGAGTTATAATGATCTTTATTAAATATTATATTATAATAAAACAATTTCGTAATTTTTCACATTCACTTTATTTTTTGTACATATAAGTACATTTTTACGTATGACAGAAAATCTTGGATTCCTTATTACTCAAAAGTATTGCAAAATAAACGTTTATTGAAAGTTTGACCTCATCATTACCTTGAATTAATTTCATTTTAATAAATCATTCGACTAAATAGTTTTTATTAATATTTATATATATATTGTTTCGGTTAATTTTCAGTGTTTTTTTTAAATTAAAAGATGCATTAATTTTTAAAAAGTGTAAATTTTACTTTTATCAAAATAATTTCTATTACTTGTTACAACCTTTCGCTACCTTTCTAGCAACAAAATAATTCCACGGTATAAAAATGACTTATTTTTTAAGCATCCAACAAAATACAGACGTGATAAAAATATTTTTCGATGTAGAATAGATGGATCACCGGAAATGGAAAGTTTTGTGAAAACCCTACAACCAATAGTAAACAGAAAAATACTTTTTTTCCTAATTTTATATACATATATGAGACAATTCTACAAAATAATATTATTGGGTTAATAATTGCTCAGCGTGTAAATTAAGAATAAGCTTAGAATTTTAATATAATACATGTTCTCTAAAAAATTTTTCTCTTATATATATATATATATATACATTCACATGGAATACATAAATGACAAGATTTTAACAGTGACAAAATTTTGTTTTTTTACCAAACTATACATTCTACATTTTTAATTTTAATTTTATTATTTAATTTTATTTATATACATATTAAAAAAAGTATTTTTTAATTCAACAAATCATCTAATATTTTTAGTTGATGAAAAATATTTATTTATTTATGTATATTTTATATACATACATAAATATATATATATATATATATATATATATATATATATATATATATATATATATATATATATATATATATATATATATATATATATATATATATATATATATATATATATATATATAAAAATACTATAATAATGTTTGCAAATTGAATATATTTTATTAGAATTTAATGATGAATAATTTTTAATCTGATTTTCAATACGATTATATTAAGTAACTACCATATTAACAATGACCCATATTAAATTCATTTTTAATGATACAGTTCATTGACCAATTATATTAATATGTGGTATATAGAATCCTATCACATTTCGATAGTTCGAATATTTAGAGGTTATAATATAACAGCTAACTCATAAATTGCTTATAGGAAGGTCGTAGGCTTAAATAACCTGTTATTATATATATATATATATATATATATATATATATATATATATATAAATATGAAACGATATGTTTATAAACATTGTATTTAGTTTTATAATTTTTGATGAAAGATAATACTGAGCTATGGGCGAGGTTGGTAATCAAAAGGTTAACTCATTCATATAAACAGTAATTAAGATGTAGTAAATTTGATAAACAATTAATATATAAACATATACATATGTATATATATATATATATATATATATATATATATATATGTATATATGTATTTATGTATGTATATAAATGATTCTATTATATTCTTTTTATGATAAATAAAAATGTCTTTATCAAAATTTTAATAATTTTAATATTGTGAACATATTTTTTTTAATTAATATTTTTAAAATAATCATTGAAAATATTGTTATGAACTTACCAAATTTTTTTTATTTGAATACAGTAATTTTAATATATCAGTTATAGATCATAAATAGATCAATTTTTTTATTAGAAATTACAATTTAAATTACAATTATTTTAGCATTATTTGTCAACAAATAAATATTGATTTTTCTTTCATAATATTCGTTTAATCGTTATTATAAAGAAAGATATTGAAAAACTAGTATGTTTCATTTCTTTTTATTTTCTTTATTATCTTAATAGATAAATAGCTTAAATAACTGATTATAGACATTTAATGTTTCTTTTTTATATGTTGTACATACTAATAAGTTAAACAAACTGTGATAAATATATAAATAACATATTTTTAATATTTAAATTTAATGTTTGTATATGTAATAAGTATTAGCATATATTTAAGAAATTATTTATTTTAACTAAAAATCATTATAGAATAAATCATATATATATATATATATATATATATATATATATATATATATATATATATATATATATATATATATATAGTGGAATTTATGAACGCGATAAAGACATAGGTTGTTACATAACAAGGAGACTAATATTGCGCGAAATTCCAAAAATCAAAAATATTCAATGCAGAACAGGTTTTACAAGATTTTTGAGATATTTATAACTAGAGACTGGATATTTACTTTTCGAAGCAAATAAACTAAAAAAGAATATTCAGTTGTCTGTATGTATTACCTGTGTATTTTTCTTGGTTTGTTTCGAATATATTCAAGTTTCATTCAATTTTTAATATATTTCATACTTTTGTCAAGATGACGTCGAAAGAAAACAAATAAGATAAATAAATAAAACAATATATTTTTCATTCAAATAGAATTCCGTGCTACGCATTGATTGAACCGAATATTTGTGTGTACATATATATTTATCGATTAGGTTTTTCAAATTTATACACATACATACATACTTACTATTGTGTGTATGTATATATATATATATATATATATATATATATATATATATATATATACGAATATATATATATATATATATATATATATATATGTATATATATATATGCATATGTTATAAATTATTAAAGGTATAAAAATAAAAATCAATTTAAAAAATAGTGGATATAGTTTTATAAACATTTTTATAAAATTAATTAAATTAAATATAATTTTTAAATTCATTTTTTTATATACTTGTTAAGTTTGCAATACATATTTTATTTATTAGGAGCGTTTTCATTGACTAATAATATCAAAATATAATATCTCTTAATGAAATATGACTTTGTTGTTAGAAATTATAAATATTATATGAAAGTTATTACAAGTCTATTTTAATTAGTTCATTATTTACTTTATGTTTTTTATTTTCAAAGCATTTAACTGTTATTTTCATAACTTATTTCCATATAACTATTAGTAAACTAATTTATTTTTCAACATTATTAGTAAAATAAATATTAAAGTATCTGTACGTTGTTTGTATCGCATATTTTAACACTTTGAGACATATATTAAGTGAAAATATATGCATTTGAAACTAGAAATATGCAAATATGACTAGAATATTACTCGGTCATCAACTGCTAACGTTTATCCTACAGCATTTAATATGAATTTTGAAACAGCGCGACATAAATCACAAGTTGTCAATTATAATTTTTTTATACTTATTCATTCTTGAGTCAGTCTAGTTTTTTCTAAGAAAAATTGAAAGAAAAAGTATGTAAAGCATACCTTACTTTCATTGAATGCCATATACTAATCTTGTAATTACCATAAATAAATTAAATTGTAGACATATAAATTGAATAATTTATTCTTTAATATATGGTTTTAAATGTTATTATTTATTATTAAGCCAACTACAATTATAACAAAAATTCATGTGAACTTATTAAGTAGTTAATTTTAAAGTAATGAAATTATCGTGAATGAATAGTATAATTTAGTTTTATTATAGAAAGAAGGTTATTTTATTTTATAAAAATATGTACTCTTACTTTTTTGCATTTATAACATACCTTCATTTTGATTAATTAATATCATTTAATTTTGCTATTTGTTTTTTAAGACTGGTTTACATATTTTTATATATATAATGATATTGAGGAGGGGGGTGTTTTTCAAGCGTGATAGAACTTTAAATTGAATCCCTATTAAAAAGTTTTATCTAACCTAAAAACACTTATATATATATATATATATATATATATATATATATATTTGTAGATAGATAGAGAGAGAAAAAGAGAGAGAGAGAACTCGTTAACACTGAGGAACATTTATATATGAAGTAAACAGAAAAGTGAAAATGAAATGATTTCTGTTTTGAAGGAATTCGTATATTATAAAATAGGATATTCCTCTATGTGTAAAAAAGTCATTGATCCTATTTGTTTTCATTTATAGCAGTGAAACATTGATCTTAAATACCAGAATAATGCAGCTGCTTCGACACTTCAGCTTTTTTTCAGCTTTTATTTTTCTTTGTCTTCTGATAATTTAGTGCTTCTTTTCTTTAACGTACCTAGGGACTTATAATATGCCCCCGTAGCTCGTTATGTGTCTTCATCTGTTTGTATCTTCTTATACATTGTTCAGTCTTCTGTATCTGTACGTTATCTGGGAAAAATTTCCAAAAACCCAGATGTCTATTCTAATATTAATTCGACAACTTAAAGATGCATGGAAAGATGATAGTTGAGAATAACACAAAAAGATAACGAGAAAAATAAATGGATAGAAATGAATGAAAAATATATGGATGAAAAATAATGGATTAGAGAAAAAACAAAAGTTACGCATGTTATTACAAAAGTGAAAAGAATAAAATGGAAATGGACCAGTCATATAGCAAGAAAATGGAATCATTGACTGATAATTTAAATTATTGATTAGGAACTTTCATATATAAAAAAGCTCTAGAAAAAGCTATATATAGATGAGATAGAGAAAAAACAAAAAAAGGAAGGTTTTGAATCAACTGAGATAGAAAATCTTGTGGGAGGTCTTCATCTAGTAGTGGATTAAAATGGGTTTATGACAATGATGATGATGATGATGATGATGATATATATATATATATATATATATATATATATATATATATATATATATATATATATATATATATATATACATTCAGAAAAGAAACCAAATTCTTTAAATAAAAAAACTTTTTTATTTTGCCAAAAATTCTAAATAATATCTCCTTTTTGTATCAATACAATGCTAGATATGTTAAATTAACGCATGAATAGATTTTAATAAGTCTGTTTTTAAGATAGCTTCTATGATTCTTATCTCGGTGGCTTTAACGTTAACTTACAATACCTTTTTTATCACTATTTTAATTTTTTGGAAAATAAAATAGTCTCACGATATCAACTCTGGTGATTATGGTGGATTTAGATGATATACCCTTGTTTTTGGGCAAAAATTGTAAGATAGTGCATTATATTGCAATAAGTACTACTTTTCTGATTCCTAATATTCTAGCCTAATTCTTACTATCTTCCTACACAATTCTTCTCAATACCTAAATATTTCTCCCTAGTTACAGTTTCATCTCTTGAAATGAATTTGCGGTGAATGATGCCTTAACAACTAACAGTATTTTCACTCGAGATTTCTGAAAATATACTTTTTTTTGCTTTTAAAAAATATATTATTTAAACATTTTGTTTTTAAATTTTATAATTAAATATCTATTATATATATATATATATATATATATATATATATATATATATATATATATATATATATATGTATATGTATATATTAATTCCATATTCGTATATTACTTTTCCGTCATTTTTATGTTATCAACTGATAAAAAATAAAGTTATGAAATATTATTTTATAGTCCATATTAATATTTACTTTATTTTAATCAATTTGATTTTTATTTAATCCTATAGACTAAGTTCAATTAATAAGATTTTAAGTTTTTTATTATCTAATTTTTATATGTGCAATCATTGTAACATGATATATTATATATTTCATTTAAAAGTTGATAAAAACTGCAATTCATTTTAATTTATTTATTTTTTTAAAATACACATTCATGAATCAATTAATTATAATTTTATTAATTTTCATTGGATTTTAAATCATATATTGAAATAAAAAATTAATAAATATTTTTTTTACTAATAATTTGTTTCTTAAAATTGAAAATTGATAATTATAAAGAAAAGTATAAATAAGTTATTTATTAATGATGTTAAAATTTAAATATTACATGTAGGATTTAAATTTGAATAGAAACTTTTTAAATATGTATTAATTATGAATCATTTTTAAATATGTACAAGTATTGTCATTAGTTATTTTTATATTGTATTATAATTTAGTTTTCTTTGAAATTTCTCTTCATATATTGATATTTTTAATAAATAATTTATCGACTTTAATTCTGTTTTAAATTTATACAATAAAATAATTTTGTTAAATTTAAATCTTGATTTCAAAAATATAAAAAATGAATGTAATCTGTTTTTCATTATCGGTAATTATACAGTAATACCTCGATTGGTACGGCTTCGATTAGTACGGTTTCACTTAGTCCGATTTGAAATTTCCAAAAAAAAATTTTTTTACTTGAAAAAATCCTACTAAAATGTTTTTCTTAAAAAAAATTCCAAAAAATTCATACATAAAATAATTTTTATACGCAAATTTTCAAGTTTTCTCCTTTATTATGAAAACATTAAAAAAAGAAAACCGAAATCGTATATGCACATTATGCGCAACGCATGCGCAGTTCTAGTTTTGTGGTCTTTTTTCTTTTTCTATTAGTTTTCGATTTGCAGCTCTAGAATAAAGTTGATTTTTTGATAATTAAATTTTAATAACCCATTTGAAAATGAATTTAAAATGTATTTAAAATGAATGTATAAACCCTTGATTTTGTTTTGTTGATACATACAAACATTTGAATATATTACCCTCGTTTTATTTACTGAAAAACAGGGAAAAAATTTGTTTGGAACCAATTAACGTTTTTTGTATTTAGTTAATGTTTCGATTAGTCCGGCTTCAAATAGTCCGGCAAATCAGTAGAACCGATTAGCCAGACTATGCGAGATATTCTTGTATATATAATTCAAATAAATATTCAACCTTTAGTATTTGATTTCTCTAATTTATTTCTTTCATATATGTCCATATATAAACTACATTATATTATTAGTGCATCTAATACATTTCAATGTAGAGGAAAATAAATAAAGGGTCATTTTCTTCAGATATGTTTTAAGTTTTTAAAATACGAACAAATAATCACTTTTTAGTAAAATTCGTATATATATATATCCTTACCTTTATATCCTTTCGAATATTGGGTAATTTTTTCAAATTGCAGTGTTTAATTCACCTATTTTGATGCTTTTTAAATTTATGAATCGAAAATTTTCCATCAGACGAATAAATACTCTTGAGCTAACGTCTGGTTCTGTCAACGTTTTCTCTTTTATTCAGTTTGAAAGCATTGGACACTCACCCTTACCCTTCTTGTTTCGTTAATGTCTCAAAATAACAACATTTCCACTCGGCTTATATTGTGGTCACTAGGCAAAATTTGAGACAAAGTTGGTTGGTTTTCAGCTAATATGGTGTTACATAGATTTCTCCCTTATCTACTAGCATTAGTGAATACTCATAAAGCCTCTGTCTGCCTTTGGTCGGGTATATATATATATATATATATATATATATATATATGTATATGTATATGTAAATATGTATGAATGTATGTATGTGCGTGCATATGTGAATATATATATGTATGTATGTATGTGTTTGCAATATTTTAGTACATGACAAAAATAATTAAAAAAATCATTTTGTACATGTACATAATTATGATAAACTACTTACGTATATGTTAGTAATTTAAATGTTTTTAATTTTATGTTTTATTTTATTCAAAAAATTTAATGATATTCAATTTTCATAAAAGCATGGTTGTATTTTGAAAGCTATTATTCGCATTTTAACATGTAAATGTAATAAATTTGTAACTATTAATCTGAAATTTTTAGTTAGTATAAAAATTCAAAATTGAAATATTTGTCTATTAACATATATATAATATTTGTTTATTCTTTTAATTTTTAAAAAGATATTTTATCCATTTAATTTTATTAATGATATTTTTGTATTATTTTAATAAATGTATTCAATTAATATTTTTTTAAAAAAAGAAAATATTAATTGAAAATATTTATTGTGTGTGATAATTTTATGATATATACATTTTTATAAAAAGTTGATATCATTCATTTTTTTCAATTTATTTGAAGACAAATTATTTAAATTTTACTAATAAAAAAATACATAGGATATTTAAATTTGGGATATTTTTAATTTTAGATATAATATTCTATAAATATTATTAATGAATTACTCTATTTTTAAAATAAGATAATTGCATTGAAGCTGTGACTTTAAAAGTATACTATAACATTTATTTTTTTAAACTATTTTTGCATTTGAGTTTATTTCATTACACAATGACATATTTAAAAAAAACACTTTCATTAACCGAAATAGATTCACGAATAGATTGGAATGTACACGAGATGCAATCAAAATACATAAAAATATTAAAAAAGCAATAAACAACCGTATGCAATTTTCATTCGACAATGATAAATGACCTCTATTCGAAATTAATTTGATATCACGGTGATTCAAAAAAAGCTAACAGTTTTGTTCCATTTTCTCTTTAACGTTTTCGATTTTATTTCGCATTTTTCATACGATGAATATGTATACAGTTCAACAAAGATAACATTACATATATATATATTGAACAATAACTTACCTACTCATAAAACGCGATCTGTTGCAATAAAGGTGGGTCTATTCGATCCCACCTTGTATACAGGCCTATCGAGATCTAAATGGTGACGATTGTGAACGTATTTATTTTAATTATCTACCGTGCGTGTGTTTAGATTTGTAAAAAAAGATAAAAGAGCGATTAAGTTGTTTTATAAAGAGAGATAAGCACATGGAACTGTATTTCATATATGAAAAGTTAAGCCTATTACGAACAATATGGGTATGGAAAGTAGTTTTTTTCAATATTGCAGTACAAAATAAAGATAGATGTTAAATAATAAACGCCCATTGAAATTGTTTATCTTATTTATAATATTGTTGAATATCGTTTACGTATACTTTTTCTGAAATAATTAATTTTCGTTTAAAGTGGTGGATGTGATATACGTGACGTACAGTGTCGAATAACGTATAAAAGGTAAATTTGTTGGAAAATTAACTCAGAACAGTTTGTAACTTGATCTAACAATTTATATATCATTATAAATATTTGAAATGGCTTTCAAGGTAAGATATCGGCGACCCTTATTTAATTAGTGTTATTTTTTCTCGCGGCCAAATTACAAAATATTATATTTGTGACTTTACTGTTGTGTTTATTACTCTGTTACATAAGTTGTGTTGTGCTGTTATATAATTGCTTTATTATACTTTTTACAGTATTTTATAGTAAAAATTGAACACTAAGAAGCGCAATTATTTTCAAAAGTTATTGGAATCAAATTAAGTTTTCTTTGCAAATAAATATTTTTGCACTTAGTCATGTTTTATTATTGTTATCTTTTTTAAATAATTTTTATTTGGATGTGGTTAACATAAAAAAATATTTAGCAATTAATTTTGTGTAAATATTTGATTTCTTATTAACATTTGTACATATTGATAAATCTGTCGATATCTATATCCATATATATATATATATGTAATAATAACAATTAGTAAAAAAAGTAATAATTCAGTTTTGATTGATTTTTACAAAAAATATTAATACTATAAAATATAATTATAAAATAAATTTAAATTTGACAAAAATATTTTATTTCTGGTTATATTGGTTTATTTATGCTTTTCTTTTAATAAATCTGAAAATCAAATTAAGTAATTAACAATAACTTTATCTTAAATTAGCTGATCTTATTGACATATATATATATATATATATATATATATATATATATATATATATATATATAAATAAAATTAATATATTATATTAGTTTATTTTTAAATATTTTATTGAATTGAATTTCTAATACTGAATTTCATTCAAATATTTTTAATACTAAAATTATATATATTGTTAGTGTTATATTTTTAAAAAAATAAAAATTTTAAATTAACTTATAATTATTTTTATGGAGGAAATATTTCATTGTCTTATTATTACTAGTTCAAGTTATTCAATTATCAATTAATGATACATATTTTCAGTATAATTTCACTAGTGTTTGTTTGTAAATTTTTATAGTTTTTTTTTAAAAAAAATTATATTTCGTCATTGTATATATCTTAATGATTAGAAGTTATTTTACAAAAATACGTTACTAAATTATAAATTAATAATATTATATAATAATTAAATATTATTATATAGTTATACGTTATAGGAAACAAGTATTTAAATAAATCTATTACATTTATTTTATATATTTGTTTAGAAGTAAAATTAATATATTTTCGTTATTACTGTTGTAATAAAATTGCAGATTTATTTGAAAGAGATCTTTATAAGGAATATTATTATTTATTTATAATCGATTTATATTATATATATATATATATATATATATATATATATATATCGCAAGGATGCGTGCTTCTTTTAAAGTACAAATATGTTTTCAATAAATGAACTGAAATAAGTTTATTTAATTTTAGCTTTTCACCGCTATCTTCTTCGCCTTCTTGGCTGTGGTTAACTGTGGCGGTCCAGCTGCATACAGTATCTCATCTCCAGCTATCGATTTCGGTAGTGTTGGTTCAAGTCACGAACAAACCATTAAAGGATTCGGCGGCCAAAATGTTCACTCAACATACACAAAATCTGTCGATACACCCCACTCATCCGTCCGCATTTACAACTCACGCAGCAGCAATGATGCTCTCATAGCTCATGCCGCACCAGCTGTTGCCGCTTATTCCGCCCCAGCTGTCAGTTATGGTGCTCCTGCTGTCTCTTATGCTGCTCCAGCCGTTTCTTATGCTGCTCCAGCTGTCTCTTATGCTGCTCCAGCTGTCTCTTATGCTGCTAAAGCTATTGCCCCAGCCGTATCATACGCTGCTCCATCCGTATCTTATGCTGCCCCAGCTGTCAGCTATGCTAGAACTATTGCTGCCGCTCCAGCCGTATCGTACGCCGCCCACGCTCCAGCCTTATCGTACGCCGCCCACGCTCCAGCTGTAGCTTACGGATCTTACGCTGCACCAGCTGTCTCTTACGCTGCACCAGCTGTCGGAATTGCCAAAACAATTGCCACCCCTGCTGTTTCTTATGCTGCCCCAGCAGTCAGCTACGCTAGAACCATTGCCGCTGCACCTGCTGTTGGTTATGCTAGAACCATTGCTGCTGCACCAGCTTTCTCTTATGCCGCTCCTGCTGTCGGAATTGCCAAAACAATTGCTCCAGCTGTATCTTACGCTGCTGCTGCTCCAGCTGTCAGTTACACCAGAACCATCGCCGCAGCTCCTGCTGTCACATACGCTGCCCATGGTCCAGCTGTTGCATATAAAGCTGCCGTAGCTGCCCCAGCCGTATCTTATGCCGCCCCTGCTGTCAGCTATGCCAGAACTATTGCTGCTGCACCAGCAGTCTCTTATGCTGCCGCTGCTCCAGCTCTTCACTATTCTGCTGGCCCAGCAGTCCACTACGCCTCTGCCCCAGCTGTTTCCTATGCTGCTCCAGCAGTCAGCTACGCTAAGACCATCGCTGCTGCTCCAGCTGTCCGTTATGCTGCTGCAGCTCCAGCTTACGGATATGCCGGTTACGCTCATGGAGGTTACGCTCATGGCGGTTACGCTCATGCCGCACCTTTAGCCTACGGTGGTGTTAAAACAATCGCCGCCGCCCCTGTTGCCACAGTTGCTCACACTTCTTTCTCTGGATTGGGTGCTCACTATGCCTGGTAAATAGTCCAATAATCTGTCGATACAGTTTGATTTTGTGACGGAATGGACTTAATACAAATATTGTTTGTAGTTATTTTATACGTATTTGGTATATATTACTAATTAAGCAATGTTGTTTTTTGAAATGTATCGTCACCTATATCCAACATTATAATTTATTATTTATATTCTTTCTTGTGTTGTCATTTCATGTTTTGATTAGATCAAGTTTCGTTTCATACTTTCGTTTTTTTTGTTATATGTGTTCTATTCATTTCTTTCTCAGAATATTTACCATCTATTCACTTATCTATATTTTTCTCTATTTTATACACTATCTGTAAATAATTTATTGTAAAACATGTATTATAATAAAGAAGAATTTATAAAATTATCATTTATTTTTATTTTTTTGAAGTAAGTCTGTGGCTAGATAATTATTTTATTATTTGATATTTCATTTCATATCAATTTCATTTATCTCAAAGTATTTCTCTGATTTTCTTATTTCATTATTGTTATTATTAATGCAGTCTTTATATAATTCAAATTTTTTTAAAAAAATATAATAATAGACTTCGTATTAATTATAGTTTCATAATAATAAGAAGAAAAAATATGAAATAAATTTATATGAATGTATGAGTAATGAAGTTAAATAGTTTGATTAGATGTATTTTTTTTAAAAAATAAGCTTTCCAAATTATGTTCAATTTATATATATATATTTTATTATTTTTTGTATTTGATAAATCGTATTTTTTTAACAGTTATGTTTGAAATATAGTAGGAGTGTGTTAAATGAATATCAATCATTAAACGTCTTTATTAATATTATATTAAAGTTTTATTTACTTGTTCAGTTTCAGTAATTTTGAAAATTTAATTCTTATTATGAAATTTATTTTTAAAACAAATTATTATTTAATTTTATAATTTGTTGAATTCAAACATAGTTTTGAATTACAATTATTTTTTGATTTAAGAATTTGTCTTTTTAAAATAGATGATTTCCATACTTATTTTTATAAATTTTATTAACAATTTTAATTTTTAGACATAATTGATTTTAGACATAATGTATTAATTATTGAATTTACAGAAAATTGATTACAGTTGTTAACTTTAAAAATAATACTACAATTACGTTACAACTTTCAATGGATTTTAATCCCTTGGATAATATCTTTTCAGCTAGGACCATACTCATGGTCCCCAGATCAGCATTCACACCATCATTTTCACTGTGTGGACATGAATATGGTTAGAAACATGGATACCAAACATTTTTTTATATGACTAATTTACGTCTTATTCTTCACATTTTTGTAAATTTTACAATGTCTTATCTATCAAACAATTGTTTAAGTTCGTTATTATTATAACGTACCCCCATTTTCTGTGATTTCCAATAAGTCTATATATCATCCTTAAGGTTTTCATTTCGAAAAATCTTAGTGCATTTCATTTACTTGCTTTAGTGTCCAGATTTCTTAATTACATATAACTATAGGGCGAGCTAGCATTTTTCATATTTCATTTTCTTTGTTCGTGTCACAAGCTAGTTTCTGAAGAGCTTATTTCGTGAAAAGTGAAATTATATTATTTATGACATTGCTTTTGTGTACACTTCTGCTAGTGTAAAGGCGAAATTTAGCACTGTCGTTTTCAAGAATTACCTACCCTACATGTCCAATATAACCCTCAGTGATTATTCTTTTTTTTTAAAAAAAATAACAAATAATATCTCTTCCTCTCTCTCTCCTTATATATATATATATATATATATATATATATATATTTATGTACATATATGTATATTGCTTTAGAAAATAAATAATTATTTCAATATTTTATTCGTATACATTTTTTAAAAATGAAAGATCTTTTTTAATAACTCATTTTGCAATATAGCATTTTAACAACATATATAAAAAGTGTTGTTTATTTTATTAATTGATATAAAAAGCTGACCTTTACTACAGAAATAAATTTATATATGCATATATATATATATATATATATATATATATAATGTAAAAAAAAACTAACGTAATTATCAAATAATTGGTGATAAATATTTTAAAAGGTTTGACTGGTTTTCATGTAAAATAAAAATAATGTAGATGATATTTATAAGGTGGAATTATTAAATTTGATATATCCGGTCTTCGATATTTGTTATTCTAATGCACACATTGTGAATAACGTTTCTCTATTTCTTAAATATATACAGTGAGTCATAAAAGTCATGAAACACATGTGTTATTTGGAAAAAACCAACTAAATAGGTTTAATTGATGCTTTATATTCAAATTTTTAATATCAGCAAATATAAACGTCTCAATAATAAAGGAAAAAACTAATTTTTCAACTTTGAATACTATAATAAAAATAAATTAACTTAAATAATTAAATGTAACAAATCGATCTCACAAAAGTCATGGGAAAATGTAATAATAATAATATAATTACAGTCATATTTTTTTTAAATTATGACTGTATTTTTTTTCGATGTTAAGATTCGCACATACAGTTTACTAAAGTTAACTCAACATTATCAAAAATAAATCTCGTATAATAAACCAGATAATGGTTCAATGACGTTGAATATGTTGTCTTTTGCATTGATTGCCGAAAATGATATTTAAAAAACATATGCATGGCATTAATATATAGAGGAGGATGTATGAAATCAAAATACATTACTCAAACATAGAAATAAAAAACACAAAAACGCAATACATTCAGATATTCAATCTACCTCAAACAGATTTCGGAAATTGTTGAAATTTCAAATACTTTTGTCCAAAATGAAATATCCAATGGTGATATGTCAATTTATTCATTTTAAGGGATATGAATCCTATTTGAAAACAGTATTTTTAAAAACAATAAATAACACCTCTTCACTTGAAAGTAACAAAATTCTTAGATACAGACTAATAAATCCATGTAGATACGCATTACATTACAGTCGAGAGACTATGTTCGAATTAGCGGTGGAACTATTGTAGATTACCGATGGTTGGAATCATGATGGTCAAATATACACATATACAATTATTACACATATAATAACAGTTTATTTTTTAGTTGAGAATTTAATAAAAGATATCAAATTATTCGTTAAATTTTTTATTGAATTTTAATATTTTAAAAAAATATTATATTTTTTTTATATTTTTTCTTGAAAATAATTCTTAATTGAACTTTTTTATTAGGAACATTATTAAATAATAATTCTTAATTGAACTTTTTTATTATATATTATTAAATATATATATATATATATATATATATATATATATATATATATATATATATATATATATATATATATATATATATATATATATATATATATATATATATATATATATATATATATATATATATATATATATATATATATATATATATATATATACACATACATACAAAATGAAATGTAAATCACTCTAAAGCTACTATAAAGATAAATGCATACAGATATGCATTTACGTAGTCCTAAATGAGTGTTTTTGTATATATGTATGAGGTTATATAATATGAAATGTCGGATTTTTATTCTATTTCCGATATAATAATCCGACATTTGATTATACACGACCCAATATAGTCTATATATATACGTTACTTTTTTAAATGTCTTCCATATAAACACCATGGACTAAGTGAATTAGATGAATAAAAAAAAATAATAATGTTAAACAATTTTTGTTTATTATATTAAAAGTTTATTGAAATTAGAATTAAAATTATTTTTAACAAAAATTAAATCACACACTAAATTATATTAATTTTTATTAAGAATTAAATTCTTATAATCTTGTATTAAATTTTAATTTTAAATGAAATATTATTTATTTAGAATGATTTTTTATTTGTTACAATTATTTAAAATTTAACTGTTTAAAATCTTTTATATTAATACACAAAATACTGATTTTTTGACACTAATTTATTAGTTTAGAAAAATACCTGATATGAATTGATATAAATATAAATTGAAAATATATTTTTATTTACTTGTCTATAAAGTTAATAACGATTAATATAAAGTGCAGTCATATATTTTATTTTGAAATGTATCAGTTTTCTTTGAAATTAAATTTGAGATATTGGAAAAATTAATGATGAACTTTTAAGAAGATGTAAAATATTTTTTATAAAGTTATATATATATATATATATATATATATATATATATATATATATATATATATATGTGCGTGTGTGTGTGTGCATGTGTGTACATGTAAGTATGTCTGATTAATGGTTTAAAATTTGTTATATTTTTAAATTTTATTAAAAAAATAATTAAAAGTTTGTTTTTAAATGTTTCGACTTTTCAATTTAATATTACTAAATATATATTTTTTTGGTGGTCATTTTTATAATACGGTATAAAACAAAGTTTTTAATTAAAAATAAAAGAAATAATCTCGAAATAGGTAAAAGTATACAACTCAGGTACTGTTTAAAAATAATTTTTATTTTGAAAAATTATTTACAGATGTTTTTTTTTTAATAACATATAATACAGAAAATTTTGTCACATGAATGAATAATAAATATGAATAAAAATCCAAACTGAACGTCACAACACGAAATAAAATTAATTGAAATTGAAGTTAATCATTATTCATCAAATATTTAATGGACATAATGGAGTCCACCGTGATGAATACCAGCAGAGTAGGCAAGAGGAGAAGTTAATCCAGCTGCATAACCATGACCATGAGCAAGAACAGGTGCGGCAGCGTATCCTAAACCGACTGCTGGTGCAGCATGGTATCCTAAACCGACTGCTGGTGCAGCATGGTATCCTAAACCGACTGCTGGTGCAGCTACAGCAGCAGCTGTGTAGCGAAGAGCAGAATTTCTAATGTCATGACGGAAAGTTGATGATACAGCAGGAGCATGGACAGCTGGAGCGACAGCATGTACGGCTGGAGCGACGGCATGTACAGCTGGAGCTGAATAGGCTACAGCAGGAGCAGCATGAATAGCTGGAGCTGAATAAGCTACAGCAGGAGCAGCATGAATAGCTGGAGCAGCTGCGTAAGTCAAAGCTGAAGTATGATGTACAGCTGGTGCTGAGTATGCAACAACTGGAGAAGTAGCAGCATAACGGGCAACGGGAGCTGAATGGACGCTAAGTGCAGGAGCTGCGTATCCTAAAGCTGGAGCAGCAGCATATCCAAGAGATGATGTAGCAGCGTATCCAAGATGGGGTGCGGCAGCGTATCCAAGAGATGGTGCGGCGTAGCTTGTTAAACCAAGACCGATACCACCAGCACGAGCGACGGCCAACATACAGGCGAATACGAATACCTTAAAAATAAAGACAAATGATGAATATAATTAGAAAAGAAATTATTTTTTATTGACATTTCTCAAGTTTATATAAACTCGTATTTTAATTTATATATTAAACATAAAATCTAACAGATTTATACAATTAAAAAAGTAATAAAAAATAAACTTACTTTGAAAGCCATGTTTAAATTAAGTTAACTCGACTGTTTGACGTACAGTTGTAATTATTATTCTGATACCATTTTCACGATTCCGTGATTCTTTTATACTCATTTGACAGCAAATTCATGTGCTCTAGGTATGAACATACCTAATAAACAAAGAAAACTCTATTTAGTGAATTATAAATAAATATATGACATCTCTTTCTGTTCAAATTTATCTGTTTTCACATTACCCTTTATCGTTTCCACACAGCCCTACGATCTGAAACAGGGTGGGGAAAATAAAAGTAAAAAAAAACATGCATGTGTATGAAACCGCGGTAGTAGGAACGTGTCGACTTTTGATCTTTAAGTTCACTTACATAATTTGATTGATTCTGATTAACAAGTATCCGTTTTCATCGGACTATAAAATATACGCAAGGTTCCTTTTTGACAATTTCGAGCGGTTGTGATGTAAATTGCCGCATTCAACTTGAATAGAGAAAGTAAACTGGTAGTATTCACTGTAACATAGTTTCTATCCTCGTTTTAATCCTCTCTTTGTGGTTTCATTAACGTTAGAGATGAAATGTAATGTGTTATGTTAGAAATAAAGTATACGTCATTCACATATGTAGTATATTTCTAATATTTCAAACGCATTAAAATAAATTAATTAAGAAAATTTGTAATCATTTTATATTTAATTTTATAAAATAAAAAAATAGTCGAATTTATTGTAATATTTTTTATTTAAACAATATATAATGAGTTTTTTTCTACAAGTACAATTTATTAATATTATTTAACACAGATATTTTTTAATTAATATACTATTTTAGTCACTTATAAAAATATTTTTAATTAACTAGTGCAATCAAAATAATGTATACATTACCTGTTGTATTAATATATATATATATATATATATATATATATATATATATATAATATTAAAGGTAACAAATAACAAAACAAACATCTTTAAGTTGATCTGAAATACAAATCGATTAATTAATAAAAAATCAAATAAATATTTAATTTTTGTAAATAAATCACTTATTAAAATATAGCATCTTGTTACCAAATATCTGATAAATATTTGTGAAATAATTTTATAGTTTTAAGGGCAGTGATACAAAAAAATTAATTGGCCACAAATCAAATACTCATACATTACATTTTATAAAAATAATTAGTAAGAATGAAAGAGTAGAAAATTGTAGTTAGAGCATATTGTTTAAATATTTAAACGTTTATTATTCTTGAAATTGTTTTCATTTTAAATTAAGTACATTTTATTGCAATTTTTTCTTCAATTTTTATACATTAAATCATTCATTGAATTCGTTATTTTATTGGGTTTGGCAACTGTGAGACCTGTAGGTATCAAAATTATTTTCTTCCTTAAGCATTTTTTCACTATAATATTATTTTATTTCGAATAATTCATTAAATATTTTAATTTTGTATATAAAAGTTATTTTAATCTATGATGGTCAGAAATGTCTTATTTATTTTTAATATTATTCTCAATATAATAACGTTTGTTAATAAAGTTTTGCAGTAAAATATTTTTTAAATAACTTATTTACAAAAAAATACATTATAAAAACTGAACCAAATTTGAAATTAATAAAAAAGTGCAAAAATTTCCATTACGCACATTTCATTTCTGTATGGATAAATAAATTGACAAATTGTTTTTACCGTTGCGTTAATAGATAAGTACGAATATGTTACATGTATCTATTTAACAAGATTAAAGATCTATAAAACTGGTTTACTATATCATTTTTGGCGTTTTAATGGACTTGTAAATAAATTATAGTTGGTCCTTTTCAATTTGCTATGTTGTAACTCAATCCTTACGTAGAAAGTGACAACTTTTGCTTGAAAGATTTATTATAATTTATTCCATATTTTTTAAAATATTTATTACATTTTCTTATACTTTGCATGTTCATGAATATTTATAAAAAATTGCGTGTGATCTACAGAATTGTAAAATTAGACTAAATTATTATTTTTTATCCTTCAAGTAATTTTATTGCAAAATATATATTAATGTGCTCATATATATGTATATATATATATATATATATATATATATATATATATAAATTTGAAATTAAAATACATTTTTCAAATAATAAGAAAAATAATTATCGATGGACAAGATAAATTATTAATTGGGAATTATATATACAAAAGGGTTCAGGATAGGACCCATGAGAAGAAAGAAGAGAAGCATAAAAAATCATTGGAATGGATTGGAAAAAACACTGAATTGGTCGAAATGGAAAATTTTGGGAGAAGCCTTTATTCATCAATAGATAGAAAGATGCTTCTATTGGTAATGACGATGAATACATACATACATACACACATATATACACACACACACATATATATATATATATATATATATATATAGAGAGAGAGAGAGAGAGAGAGAGAGAGAGAGATGTATACCAGAGGACTCCAGCACTGATTTTTACGCTCACCGACATCCGGGAGACTATGCCCTACACTTGCTTCGTTCACTACCCCAGGGGCTCCGCCACCCGCTTGCTTTACTCACTCCGCCATAATGTATACTCGTACTTGCAATCATGAATGATGTTTATTTGTAATCAATAAAGTTCAGAGGTAATCTTCCACGATCGGTGTAGATTAATGACATTAATTTTGCGATGGAATTATTTTACATATTATATATATATATATATATATATATATATATATATACCGACTGGGTAGTACAGTGGTTAGCATCACCGCGTGTCATGCGGGAGATTGCGTTCGATTCCCAGTCGGAGAGTCCCTCGTTTTCAAGTCGAGGGTTGAGCATGAAGGCCGACAACCTCATCTTGTAAAAAATAACTGTCGAGAAGGGAGTAAACCCCGAATAAAAAAATCTTCACCAATCCGCCTGGTCAGCGTGGTGAATATGACCAAATACCAATGAATGTTAGCATTCATTGTGGCTTTCGTCCAGTAGTGGACTGATGTGGGCGTTATGATGATGATGATATATATATATATATATATATATATAGAGAGAGAGAGAGAGAGAGAGAGAAATATATATCACTTTGATTTACTTTTTATTGTAATTTCATTTATTTTTAATTATCTGAATGTTACGTTCAAAAAGATACTTTTTATTTTATCAAAATGTGTTTTCAAATAATAATAATCATATATTTTTATCACAATTGATGTTTTCAATTTAATTACCTTTATGTATATGAGATAACTTTGCCTAATTGAATTAAACTTTGTAAATTTTATTTAATCATACATAGAGGAAATTGAATATAAAATTACAGAGAAACACATTACAGTTTTTATAATAGATATAAATAAAAAAATATTATATTGCAGTAATGGAATTGAATAAAATGGTATTAAATATTTAATATTTATAATAAACTAATTTCACAATAAATTTAAAAATAATTTATCATTATACAGTAATTACCATTTGAAAGAATTTAATTAATTCCAACATTTTATTTCAATAAATTATATATAACTTTTTCCAAACGATAAAATGACAAGTATTTTATATTATATATTATTTTTTTGGTTAATGTATACAAGTAAAATATGTCTTTAAATTATTTTTCATGTTATTTCCGATTGTTTTTAACTTTATATATAACCAATAATAATTGATTGGTATTAGTCATTAATAAAAATAATATATTAATGAATATTCATGATAAATTGAAAGTCATTTTAACAATTATTAACAAGAGAGAAGAACGACTCATTTCTGGATAAAATCATTACTGGCAATAAAAAGTAGATTACATATGACAACGTTCTACAAAAAAGAGAGTGGGTTGATAAAAATAAATCTCCAGAAGTGGATCCAAATACTAAGCTTCATTGAAAAAAATAATGTTGTGTATGGGGTGGAATCGTCCTGGAATTATTAATTTTGAGCTTTTAAACCGGAATGAAACAATAAATTCAAAACTGTACGTCCAACAACTGCAACGTATTTACCAAAGTTTGATCGAAAAACGTTCTGCGGTCGTAAATAGGAAAAACTTTGTTCTCATCCATGACAATGCAAGACTTTATACAGTAAGAACATTACAAGAAAAATTTTGGAGCTTGGGTGATCAGATCTCCCACACCTACTATACTCACCAAACCTCGCACCATCCAATTATCATCTTTTCCGAACGCTTGTAGATATCTTTAATGGATACAAATGAGAATCAGGTTTGAAAGTTCGTTGAATTTTTTTTTAAATCAAAACTATCATAAATCTATTCAATAAGTATAGAAGTATTATCTAGCAAATGGAAACAAGTTATTGCAAAGGCGAATATATTGTTTAATTGATTAAAGTACAATTACTGTTTTTTTTTATTAAAAATTAAATTTGGCATGTAAAAACGGAAATTATTTATGACAAAACACAATATTTATTTTTTAATTTATTAATAATAACAATGTCAATATAATTATTATTACACATTATTCAATAAAAATCTGTTTTATAATATGACAAAGAAATAATACAAATAATGTTTACATTTTTTGGAAATTGCTTGCATATGATTTTATATAATACTTCTAATACTATATATATATGTTAGTGGGATTGTAATAGAAAACGTGGGTTTCTTATCCACCATACCAGTCTAAAAAATATAAAATTTTATATAACTTAAAAGCATATATAAAATTAAATAATATTCATCACTTATAGTAACACTTTAATTTTTTTATTACCAATTAAATGTTCATACATACAAATTAAAAAGATATGCATATATTGAATTTATATAAAAGCATATATAAGTGACTGAATTTGAACAATTGATATCTATTTATGAAAAGATATTTATTCATTTTAAATAAACAAGCCGGATTTAATTGTATGTTTTGAAATATGAGTGTCCTAATTTTTCGTTTATAATAAATATCTTGTAGTTGATATTAAAATGTAATTTGTAGAATTTCTACATACCTACACATGCATACATACATGCATACACACACACACACACACACACACATATATATATATACACCTACATACATTTTACATTTTGTAATCATATTTAAAATAGCTGATACTATTATTAGAACAAATGTACATATGCGGTGTTTTATTTAAAGGTCAGTAGCCCTTTAATAAAGGTAATAACTACTTTAGTACCTTCAACGTTTTGAATTAACGTTCTTATTGTCTGTAATCTACAATATGTTTATATTTTACTGTTACATTTAACAAATGTTGTAATGTAACCTTTTGATCAAATTCACTGATACCCACTCTTTGACAGCGTAAGATACTTGATTAAATTACATAATATGTAGTTTAATGTCACATGAAAAAGCAGGTGTAACATTTTTTGTTTATTATTTTTTTAAAATTTGCCAATGTGGCGACATTAATATATAGTTTCGATCATATATATATATATATATATATATATATATATATATATATATATATATATATATATATATATATATATATATATATATGCCTATAAATTGCGATATTGCAGAGATTTCCTGTATAAGAATTTGCAACTAGATCAATTTAAAATCATTAAACACGTTTATCTACAAATATTATATAATCCATATATTACATATTTCCTTTGCTATTACACACACACACACACACATACACACATATATATATTCTAAAATATTTAATTTAAAAATATAAATACTTTATTATAACTAAAAAATACTGCACAATATAAATATAAGTAATAAAAAACAGTTTTTTATGTACAAAAAAAATAAATTGATATATATATATATATATATATATATATATATATATATATATATATACATAAATTTTATACAATATATAATGTATATAAACTCCAAATGTGTATCTAATAAATAATATATACAATATACATTTTAAATAAAATTTCATATAATTTTTCTTTCTTTGAAAAGTGATTTCAAAGAAACTAACAATATAAATTTTTATTAAAATTTTAATTAACATTTTTTCCATATCTTGTAGTATTGAGGTGATAATTTATTTATGTAAACATTATTGAGTTGAAAACGAACTTTTTGACAATATTATTATCGTATTATTCAATGAATATTTTAAATTCATCAATTGTATCATAATGAAAACTATTAAATTATGATTATGATAATAATTATATTAGTTCTATTTTTACTTATCAAATGATTAATTGAATAAAAAGAGAAATAAAATATGAAATACAGTATTATATTTTATATTTCGTAAGGAAATTTTTAATTTACAAACTTTTAAAAACATTTTAGATTTCGATTGTAATACCGTAATATGTTTGATTATATATATATATATATATATATATATATATATATATATATATATATATATATAATCATATATAAGGTCAACTGATATATAATTATATTTTATTCTTGAAAATATGTTATTATTTATAATTGAATTATATTAAGATTTTATTGCTAATTTGTGCTGATTTATTGTGTTTATCAAATTTCTAAATTTATTAAATGTATAATACTATATTATACATATGGATAGGTGTATAATATATATATATATATATATATATATATATATATATATATATATATATATATATATATATATATATATATATATATATATATATATATATATATATATATATGTATGTATGTTCATTATTTAATTTACTAACAAAATGAAAAAAGATATTTCGCTAATATCCCTCATAAACATAATTTGCTTGTGGCATGTTTTAGTAAGAAAAATATAGTACTATACATTAATAAAAATATCATCTCTTCAATAAATTTTGTCTGTTAGATAATACATTATTTATCAATTAAGTTCTTTATAGATGTTTAACATTGAAGATGGTAATAAAATTTATATTAAAATTTAAATATAAATTTATATGCATACATCAATTTATTTATACTTACATGTATATATTTATAATATAGGCACATGTATATGTAATATATATATATATGTGTGTGTGTGTGTGTATAATATCAACAGGATGTTTTTATAACAGGATAACCTATATTTTAATGGGTTATTTATTGTAATTTAATTAACTGTATTTTTTAAACTATGCCCATTTAAATAGAAGATATGTTAAAATATTAAAATAATATCTATATAACTAATACTCAATTTTAAGTTTATATATATTATATATATATATATATATATATATATATATATATATATATATATATATATTATTTTTATTATTGATATAGTTTCCTCATAACAAGAATATTTATATGAAAGTGTATTTTTTTTTTGTCTAATTTTTAAAATTAATACCTGATTTTCAAAGTAATAATTTATTTAGAAGACAACAAACATCAATAAAATCTTTTAATAAGAACTTATAAATGAGCTTTTGTTTATATTGAATCTACTTACATATATAAAGATATATATATGTATATATATATATATATATATATATATATATATATATATATATATAAAGTATATATATATATATATATGTATATATGTTTGTATGTATATACATATTTATATAATTAACTAGCATTAAGAAAATCAATATTGTGTAATGAACTAGATTATGAGAAATATAATATTCATCTTTTCACTCATTATACTAATGCAGAGGTGGTCTGAAATTTTAATTACTGCTTATATTTAGTCTATGTTATATTTTATTATTTTATGTATGTCTAGAATTTTAGTTTAAGAAATATTAGCAGAAACAAATGTAATTTGTCTACATTTATTATACGAGTATATATATATATATATATATATATATATATATATATATATATATATATATATATATGTATGTATGTATGTATGTGTATATATATATATATATATATATATAAATCATGTATTTGTGTAACAAATATTTCTAGAAAATATTTTAACAAAAAATGTAAATAATATTTAATTTGAAAATGACAATATAATTAAGGAAATGTAAACCTATGAAGTAATTGGTGCAGATATTTATCTACTACAAGTTGTTTGTAGTTTATTATTTTTTTGTTTTAAGTTTTATTTTATACATGTATGATAATTAATTAAGAAATTATAATGACCGACTTATTGCATAGAATATATATATATATATATATATATATATATATATATATATATATATATATATATATATATATACATACATACATATATACCATAAAATCCATTGAAAATTATTAAGAAATATTGTGCTAATATCAAATATTATTCTAGGAATAATTATTTTTTTATTACTATTTATATAAAAGTTATTTTTTTTATTTACATTACACTTGTGTATTTTTACAATTTCATGAATATTTTAGTCAAATTATTTTGCCACATTTTTACTACAAACTATACTTATTTTAATAAATTATTAATATAAATATCAGATAATTAGTCATAAAATTTTGTTTTCATAGAAAATATATTAAATTAAATAAAATTATATAAAAAATAATCTATATATATATATATATATATATATATATATATATATATATATATATATATATATATCCCTCATTTTCGAGGGTATATGTATCTTGTAAAATAACTGTGTAAACCCCGAATAAAAAAAATCTTCATAAATATGACCAAACAAATATTTTTAAATTAATTTTGTCAATATTTTTTTTAATTTTTCTTTTTTAGTGTAATTCTTGAAAGAATTTCCAATGAATTAAAAATTTAAAATTGTGGAATTATATAAAGTTAATCAATAGGTGACTTTTAACACTAACTCTATTAATTTTGAAATAAAGTAATATTGTTCCTCAATAAGCTCAAATAAAAAAATATAAAGTAATTTTGTACATTTAATATAAATTATTAGTCAAGATTATATAATTAGTAGAAGTATATTTTAATAATTTAGTAAAAAAATAAAAATGTAACTACTTACCTTTGAATAAATTTTAAAATTTGAATTGTTATATTTTTTCAATTTGAATAAATATCTATATATATATATATATATATATATATATATATATATATATATATATATATATGTACGAATGTACGTATGTATCTTACCAAACTAATTTAGTTATGCCATTATAGTAATTGAATAATAAAATGAAATATTAAATGAAAAACAAAGTCTGTAAAAAATAATATTGAATAATAATTATAATAAAATTATTAAAATTTGAAATAAATGTAACTATGAATTACAGTAAAACAATGAAGAGAACATATATATTGTTCTCTAAGTAAATAATATCAAAAAGAATTAAAATGAATAATGAATATGCAAATGGATAAAAAATAAAAATATATTGAAAACCTGTGAACACAAAAGCACTGGTGTTAGAGAAATTTAATGTTGTCAAGTAAAGATCTGTATCGAGTAATAATTGATCAAATGCTGGATATTTATATATATATATATATATATATATATATATATATATATATATATATATATATATATATATATATATATATATATATACATTGGTGTGTGTAATATGATCAATAGAATTCAATAAATTTTGAAACAATCGTTGAGATAAGTTCTTAATTTCCGGGTTTTTATAACATTTTACATTTACCAAAAATATTTATAAATATATATGTACGTGTTTATAGATATTATATATTTCTACGTGTTGTCTACTTGCAAGCAGTATTATTAGTTGATTTAATAAACTATTAAAATTGATATTTATTGATTTTGAAAGTCGTTTAGTTTATAGTTAAAAAACTTGACATTTGCTGTCAAATATTCATATCTACTTAATAAGTTATTTTAATTGATATATGCACATTATCGTTAATTATCGTCGCAATTATTGAAATATATTTTTTCTTTTAATAGACGATCTATTTATTCGCTAAAACAAGAACAGTTTAAATTGTACTTTTTATTACATATTCACACATAAATTATAATATATGTATATAATAAATTTAGTTTAAAAAATGTTAATTAGATTTTTTGAATATAAATTTATTTTATATACGAATATTCTTTATTATGTTTTATTATATTACTACGTATTTTTTTTATTACATAACAATCATTTCAATGATACAAACTTGAATGCTTATGATATATTGATTATAATTCATTATTTGTCTATGCTAAAAGTACATGTAGTATTTATTAATAACACCATTGAATTGTTAAATGGTATTGTTCATCAGATTTATTTTTTTCCGTAGAAAACATCTTAATAAATACATTTATACTATTTTTAACTAAAACTATTAATTTATGTCTAGTTGCAATAAATTTATTAAAATGTTAAAATAACTAATACAATAGTTTATTTAAGGAATATTATTGATACTTTTATAAAATTTTACAATATAACCAAAAAGAATTTTAATTTAGAAAATGTAATATATATTGGGTTGATTCAAAAATAAATTCCGTTTTTGCATGTTAACTTTGATTGTTAATAAAAAAACAATAATTGTACTTTAATCAATTATATATTCGCCATTGTTTGCAATGACTTGTTGTTATTCGCTAGGTAGCTCTTCTATGCCTTTTGAATAGAATTCCGATTGTTTTGAATTGAAAAAGTTTTCGACGAATCTGGTTCTCATTCGAGAAATTTGTACCCATTAAAGCATTTTGCAGCAATTGAAAAATATGTTAATCAGTTGGTGTCAGATTTGGTGTCTATGGTTGGTGGGGAAAAAATTGATCAGCCAAACTTCAAAATTTTTTCCTTCGCTTTTCTTACTGTATAGAGTCTTGCGTTGTCATGAAGGAGAACAAAGTTTTTCCTATTTACGAGAGTAGAACGTTTTTCGATCAAAGTTTAGTAAACACATGGCAGTTGTTGGGCGTATAGTTGCATTTATTGTTTCATTCCGAGTTAAAAGCTTAAAATGAATAATTCCACGACGATTTCACTATACACACAACATTATTTTTTCCCATGAAGCTTAGTATTTGGGTACACTTCTGGATGCTTATCTTTACCAACCAACTGCCTTTTTCGTAGAACGTGTCGTATGTAATTCATTTTTCATCTCCAGTAATAATTTTATCCAGAAATGGGTCGTTCATATGTCTCGAAAGAAGACTTGTCGCTATCAATAAACGATTTGCTTTGTTTCTTTCATTAAGAACCTGTGGAACCTAAACACCCAACTAGATGACTTTACCCATCTTTTTCAAGTGGTGATATATGGTGGACTGTAACGTGTTTAACTTGTCTGCTAATTTTTGAGTGCTTTGGCGTAGATTGCATTCTACCAATGATTTTAGAGCTTCTTCATTAAAGTCTGAAGGGCGTCCTGGTCTAGGTCCATCTTTCAATGACGTATTTCCAGAACGAAATTTTGCAATCCAATTCCGTACTTGCCAATCAGTAATGATTCGTTAACTATACACATTATATATTTTTTCTCTTGTCTTTGTAGTATTTTCCCCTGCTTAAACTTCCATAACATTACAAGACGAATGTGCACTATCGATCGTTCTATTGTATTTTACAGCCAATAATTTGTTGTTTGAATACGATGTATAAGCTACCACTGAAGTAAAAAAGTTGAGCATTACTCACTTAATTCAAACAAGTAAAATCTGGTTTTTTATGGTGAGTTTTTAGGATGAGTAATGAGTCATTCAAAATTGTTCTCAATAACAAAAATTATTAATGACTCAATTCAATATATCGATATTATCATCATCCTGTTTGTTTCTACCAATGGATGAAGACTGAAGACCTTTCCAAAAACTTTCTATTTCCAGCGATCCAACTCATTTTTCTCTTATTCCACATCAATAATTTTTGTTATTTCTCTATCCCATCTATTAAAGGACCTCTTCTTGAACCTTTTTGTATTTCAAAATTCCTAATTAATAATTTTTATTGTCTATTGATGGTCTTCTCTTCTTGCCATGTGATTAACTCATTTTGATTCTAAAATTTTTTCTCTTGTTATAATATCCGTTTTTTTTCGAATTCAATTATTTCTTTCTTATCTGTATTTATATATATATATATATATATATATATATATATATATTATTTACATTTAATATCAAAACAGAAACATTCATAATAAAATATTAATTTCAATATAATACGATTTAAAATTTCATTTAGATTTTTTGTTTAAAAAAGTGATAATATATGGTGGCTTAAAAGAATGAAGGGTTTAAACATACGTTTACTTCTTTATTATCATTTACTATCTTTTGATATCTCTCAGTCTCATTTAGGTCACTATGTGTTAAAAATTAAAAAAAAATCAATTGTATAAAAATTATCAGTTATTTAAATTAATAATAAACTATAATATATAATACATAAGAAAAAAATCAAAAAAGTATATGTATGAAAGAATATCTAATAATTAGTAACTATAATACTTTTCGATTGTTTACACTCAATTTATATACAACAATATTTTTTTATACAGAGTGGCCCAAATAAGACTCAAGTATGTAATATGTAAATGTACGTTTAAACACTTCAATCTCATTGAAATATTTTTTCTGCGTTTTGATTATTTATAAAATATTTTTGTGTTGCTAGAATTGTAATTGAATGACTATAATAGATTGTTACATTTGATAATTTGGTTTACATATCATTTTGTTACGGCACAAATATTAAAATGTTTTAAATTTTATATATTTCCTTAAAATGTATGCATATGAATTTGCCTGATTCCAATTGGTAACATAAGAATGTTAATAATACAACATATAGTACTAAATACAACACTGCACAAAATGCATTTGTACAAAATCATATGTCAAAATAAAAATATGTAAAAGTGTTTGCAACTTAAAACCAAACTATGCAAATAAGTAAAAGTTGTAATATAAAACTCCCGTATAAAGTGCTACTTAGCTAGACAAACCGTAAGACAATACATTCAGACAATTCATAATGCAGTCACTTAAGTATTAATTACTATTTCCTAGGACAACAACTTCCATGTGCACCGGTGTATAAATTTTTAAATTTTATTCACCCCACTCGTCAAAGGTAATAATATAGAAAAAGTTTTTCTTTTATTCACAGGAATACGAGATAGAAATATTTGTGATGGTGGTTGTTTGTTTTCGCTGTCTTTTTTTTTAATTCGTCGGGGGTTTGTCAAGACATCACTTTACGAGAAGCTACATTTCTTGATAGATATAAAAGGTTTGTGTTATGTACGTTTTTGTATTAAATAAGTTTTCGTTCTTTTATTCGACGTTTCAAACTTAGGAATATATTTCACATAATGGAATTCAAAGTGAGTAAAACAGATTTTCAACTAGTTTTATAAACTTTTTTGCTTTTTGTATGAGTTACTTTGCTTATTTATTTTCTGTTCGCGGAATTTTTAGTGAAATACATGTTTATATTTTATATAGGAAGTAAGTTTTTTTAAAGTTTCTTCATTTGTGACTTGTCAAGAACAGTTTAAATCATCAAAAATTAATTTTATTTATGAGTTTTCATATAAATTTTGATTTAAAATTATTAAATTGTTTACATTTAATTGTTTATATTTAAATTTCATTATTATTTAATTTATTCGATATAATGTTACATATTTTAAAAATATATGAGCTTAAAAAATAATCATTAACAATCCAAATAGTAATTTTCATTTAGCTATTAAAAATATAAGTGTTCATTAATTTTTGTTTGATATTAAATTCAATGCTTATATTGCTGCATTGTCATAATTATTTATTTTTTAGATATATTTTTAAAAATAAAAAATATTTTTAGGTTTTTTAAATTTTATTATCATTCAAAATATTTAAAATTGAAGATATTTCTACTAAAAAGTTTAAGGAAATCAGACATAATAAATTTATTCTATTTATGTTAAACTAAATATATGATATTTTATATGTAATTTCTTCTAATTTTATTTAGATATTTTTTTTGGAAAAACTAATAATTTAAAAAATTTAAAACAAATAATTCATATTGTAACAAATATTAAGTATATTTTTTTTAATCAAGAAAATGAACTATGTAAAATTTTTACTATTATATTGTGATTCAATGTAATGGTGTCCTATACATAGCTTCTAAGGCATGTGTGGCTTGGTAAATATTTTAAATTGTTTGCATAGCACTAACTATAATTTCGTATATATATATAGAAATTTAACAAACTAATAGAGATTATACAATGTTCAAATTTTTGCGATATAATATAGGGTGGCTTAAATGAAAATAAAAGATTTATACATACATTTATTTGCTTACTATTATTTATTATTCTTCACTATCTTTCAGTTCCATTTGAGCCACTCTATAGATATGTGATATATTTTTATATGTAAATAATACAGTAGATAATTCAAGAATAAATTACTAACTTTTTTAACTAACTATAACTTTAACAACAGTAGTTTAAAAAATAATATTGAAAAAAAAATTTTTTGAAGTGTCTACCATTTTATGTAGTGTTTTTTTTATTTTTAAATTTTGCAAATAATAAATACATAAATAAAATAAATTATCTTAAATTATATTCAACTTTAAGTGATTTATAGAAACTAATAATTTTTAAAATAAAAACATTTTTTGGAAACAATCCAAAATCTAATATTATTTATTAATTTAATCAAATACATTTACTAATAGTTACTTAAAATAGATTAATTTTGTTTGAAGATTACGATATATATATATATATATATATATATATATATATATATATGCGTGTGTGTGCACCTGAAATACGTGACTTTGTACGTAGTAGATCTAAGCCGATTATTAATTCTCATTTTCTCGATTAAAATATACGTGAATACACATGTTTATTGTTGTTCCGTTTTGCCTAAGTATTCAAATAATAAATGAATATATATTATGTATACGTATATACACACACATATATATATATATATATATATATATATATATATATATATATATATATATGTATATATATATATATATATATATATATATATATGTATATATATATATATATATATAAATATATATTATAATCGTATTAATTAGTAAATATAATTACAGTAAATTACAAAAGTTATGGGTCTATGTATTATACATAGTATTAAAAACACAATTACAGTCATAATTTTTCATTTTACATTTATTTTAATATTTAATGGGGATTCCTTTTGATGTTAAGTCTTTATTTAATCTTCTTAACATTGATTTTAATATGTTAGTAGTTATTTGTGTGGGAATAGTGGTCGATTCATTTGCTAAAATCTTTTTTATTACCTCTTTTGAAGTATCTATATGCTAGAAAGTAAAAATGTAAAATAAATTTTACAGTTATTTAAAACAAGCCTTTATTCAGTTTTAAATGTAATAAAGAGAATTCAAATTGAGAACCGAACAAAAAATCTCTCTCTCTCTCTCTCTCTCTCTCTCTCTATATATATATATATATATATATATATATATATATATATATATATAACTTATCGGGATGCAAAGCATTAGATATCAAGTTTATTAATCTTAGCAATATGCCTAATTAAATGTTTACACAAATGAATTTTCACCTCAACACCACAATAATTTAAAGTGTTCAATAATCACTTATTGTTCACTTGTTTTTTATAATTATATAATTTATAATTATATAATTATATCGGCTGATGCATTTCGATCTAGACTAACTTTTTAATATATACCTATGCTAGTTCGTGTTTTGTGTCTTTATTCAATCCATCTACAACTGAGGGTTGTATCTTTCATTTCGTCATCTGGTCTGCAAGCATGAAGTGTTTTCGGTTATTTATTGTTTTATGAAACATGTTCTATTTTACAGATTCTTGACCTTTTTTGATGACCTGGGTTGATTTATTTATTACTTGTGACGGTACTCGAAAATTTTAACATTTTGTGAGGTCTGTTCTAGATGAATTGAATATCTGCATGCGTTAGTTTTGTGATTTTTTTTTTTTTTTTTAAATATGTTAGTGTTTTTCTATATCTATATTTGTTATATTAAACTAGTGTCATGCATATATTCTAGTTGCGTTTTTTTTATATCAAATATTATTTACGATAATGCAAAAGGGAAAACAAGCTCGAATTTATTGGACCATTATCCGAGTTCATTACACGCGATTTGTTTTTGTAAATCTCCATGATTTGTTTTTGTAAATTTCCATTTGTTTTTGTAAATTTCTGAATAAATGGTTAGAATGGTCTCTAATTAAATGGTCAGAATTAGCAGTGAAAACAAAAAAAAAAAGAAAAATGTGAAATTTACTGCTCCAGTTGTAAGGACCATTCATCTTTATGATTAGTATATTTTAAAAAATTACGTGTCTAAATAGACATCAAAAATTATAAGTTTTATAACGAATAAAAAATCATAATATTTTTCCTTATTTATCTTTCTATAAAAACGAATTCAATTCTTAACATCAATATATAAAAGTATAAATCTGTTATTAATATGGTCGTAATTAATGATTAATATTCCAACCATCCAAACATGTGAATATTGAACGTATAAGTATGCTGACCTATTTGTGGATCATGCCACTGTGTATGAACACATTACCTGACCCATAGGTGGGTCGAGCCGAGATGAAGTGTTAAATTTTGTTCCATGTATTAATTAGTTTTAAGTGTTTAATTAGTATTTAAATATACTTGCATGAAATACGATCAAGTAAATACAAGTCAATTAATATTATATTAGAATATCTGTTCGAATCTTCAATATTTCTTGACTTCAATATTTTTTCAGCTTTACCTATATGTGTATATATATATATATATATATATATATATATATATATATATATATATATATATATATATATATATATATATATATATATATAAATATAAATATATATATATTTATATTTATATATATATATATATATATATATATATATATATATATATTCCACAAAAAGTGAAAGTGAAATATTTTTTCAGTTCGTTCTTCTGTGTTGTATTTTGGCTGTAGCTAATGCCAGTAATATTGGTCTTGGTTTAACAAGCTACGTTTCTCCATCGTCTGTAAACTACGGATCTCCAATTTCTACAAGTTATTATTCAACACCTGCTGTAAGCTCATTGCCATCTCAAAATTTGGTTTATGGCACTCGAGCTGTTCCATATTCCGCTTCTATTGCGCAACAGTACGGTGTTGCTGCTCCTCCTGTATCATATGCTATTCCAGCAAGAGTACAAACTTCGCCAGCTCTAGCGTATGCTTCATCATCGCAAGTTATTCAAAATGGAGTTAACACGTATCCAGCTTCACAAGCAGGACAATTAGTAGCATCTGTTCCTGTTGGTTCACCAGCCGTTTCTTCGTCTTACAGACAGGATATCAGACAATCTGCTCCTATAGATTATGCAGCTGCAGCAGCTACAACGAATACTGTTGCTGTTAACTCTAATTACGGATTATTAACACCAGCTTCAGTACCAACTTCTCATGCTTCAACAAATTCTGTTTCTTCGACTATCGGCCGTACTCTAGCAGGTCTTTCTGGATTTAGTCACGGTCCAACAGCTCTCACATATTCTACTGGAAATTTTGGAGATAACGTACAAGTAGTTCATTAAAAAATATTTGATAAATTTATACTTAAATGTTCAGATATTGACTTAAAAATGTACTTATTGTTCATACATAATAATTATTATTAAGTTTTCTGAATAAACGATTTCATGAAGTATACCTAATAAACAAATTATTTAATACACTTTTTTAAATAACTATTTATATAATAGAAATATGCTACAGTAAAAAAGATTTAATTAGAACAATATCTCATTGTTCTATTTGTTATAAAATTTAATGATTATTTAAAACGTATTCTAGGATGAGTAAATATACGAGGGTCGTTTGATAAGTATAGTAAATTTATTTATTGTTTAATTTAATTAATTAATTAATTTAATTTAATTTTTCAATTTACTTTTTCTTACTTTTTTACCATACTTATAAAACGACCCTCGTATGTATATATATATATATATATATATATATATATATATATATATATATAACTATATGTACACTAATACCTCGTTTAGCGCTTAGGATGTGTTCTTAACAAAAAAGCGCTAAATAGAACAGTGTTAAGTGAGGTCATTTTAAAACATAGTAAATGGAAACATGCGACCAAAAATAATCAAATTTTACTTTAATTTTAAGTTATTTTTATATTAATTTGAATAATAATATATGTTACATAACACTTAAACATATGCACACAGAAATATAAAGTTTATTTTTAAGGTCCTGGCTCTTCTGAAATTCTTGACTTTTTTGCGATAAAGTCGTCTAGTATCATTTGTCGCTTTCTTTTTCTATCGTTAAGCAAATGTCGGTAGCAGAAGATCGCATCCAAAATGCCTCGTCTTGCTTTTGCACTCCTTTCAAAATCTGGATCATTCGCTACAATTTGATGAACGATTTCGGTTATCGTTACCAAACTTTTACTAAGGAAATCTGTAGCAAGTTCTTCGAGTTCTTCGTTTTCAGAATTACTATTTTCAAGTTCTACATGAATGTCTTGTTCTTCCAGTTCTTGAAGGTCATCCTTGGTAAGGTTCTCGTTTGAAACCTGTACTAAATCCTCAATATCCTACTCATTTACATCTCCTAGTCCTACTGTATCGATTAATTTAACAATTTGGTCAATGATAGAATCTTCTCGTTGAGAATCCTCGGATACCTCCGACCATACCTTCTTCCACACTTCGTTCATGCATTTATAGTTAATTCTTGCCAAGTGAGGTCGATATTGCCTATGGTATCCATGATGTTATATTTTTTCCAACATTGCATAATTCATTCTTTATTTTCACCGTCTGTAAAACAGTTGTTGAAATGTACGACGAAGATAATATGCCTTAAAATTTTGATATGATTCCCTGATCCATCGGCTGAATTAACGACGTAATGTTGGTTATTATAGTTGGTTGTAAAACTACTTCAACCAGAATGCACTTGTTTAAGTCGGACAAATTGGTGAGATGGCTTGGAGTATTATCCATCAGTAATAGAGCCTTTGGTTCATTTTTTTGAAATTCACAATAACATTTTATGGATGGACAAAAATATTTTTTTAGGCTTCGAGGAGACTGCATTATATCGAATCAGTGTTAATCGAGGTATTACTGTATTTATATATATATATATATATATATATATATATATATATATATATAAATTACACAATTATTATTATTACTTAAAATTTAATAACGAAATTTTTTCAACATTAAACGAAGAAAAAGATAATTAAATAAAATGAACTTAATATGTTTAAAAAATATATGTAGCAGTAATTCCATAATTAACATAGGATTATATATATATATATATATATATATATATATATATATATATATATATGTATGTGTGTGTGTGTGTATAATTATGTGCTTATGTTTTTGTATTCGTTAGATTTATGTATACAAAGAATATATAAAAAATGATGAATTTTCTTCAACATGAAATATGTATTTGTTACTATTTAATTTTCGTAACTTTTATTATATATTCCATTTATATTTTGAGTAAAAAGTTTTGAATTGTAAAAAATGCAACTTTATTAGTATTATTTAATATTATACTTAAAAAAAGATTACGTAATATTATCGGTTTTATGAGAGTTTTAAAAAGAGTTTTCATTTCTTAAGTATTTTAGAGAAAATGCAAATCCTCATAATTTTGTAATACATACAGACAAAAGACAAGACGTTTTTGTCATTTAATTTCTTTCACAATAATTTTAATTCTTTGCTTTTAATTTTCTATATATTTAAGTACTAAATTTGACGATTTATTTAAAAAAAATATTCTTCTTATTTAAAAATGTGAATTCATTATTTTTTTGTTTGAATATAGATTTTACAAATATTTAAATGTGTACAAATTATTTATTTAATTCAATATTACACACACACACAGACACACACACACACACATATATATATATATATATATATATATATATATATATATACACTAAAAGAACATTTTTAGATGAAAAGATCAATAACAGTTTTTTTTAAAAAAATATTAATTATTCTATATAGAAAAATCAAATTGCACATATTTTTGCTGATATTATAATTACTTCAGTAAAAACAAAAAATGGTTATAGTAAATACCATATTCAACGCATTTTACTTTTTGCATTTTATCAAAAGAAAAATGACGTAGAAGAGCATAAAACAATTTGTGAAATTTATGAAGAGAATATTATGAATAATAATAATATTTATGGAGAGAATAATACTAATTTATTCATTAGTACTCATGAATTATATGTTAGAAAATTTTAAAATAGTGGATTTGATATGAAAGACAAAAATGCCCTGAATAAGAAAGAAGTCAAATTTAGTGAATTGCAAGCGTTACTGGATAAAATTTAGTTCAATCGATTACTTATTTTACAAAAGCTCCAAGATTTAATCAACTGTTTTCCGATATATACAAGCTACGAAAATATATACAAAGAAGGAAATGGGTCGTACGTGAATCGAGAGAAGAGAAGATATTGAGTTATTTCAATATCTGAATTAAGCTGTCTTTTTAAACAAAAAAAAATAGTGTTTTATATCGAATCGTGATTAGCCATAAAAACTGGATACATATATTTTAATAATTCTAAACGTAAAAAATAATGAATAGATCTAGACCAATCGTCCACATCAACAACAAAGCGAAATATCCTCAGTTGGAAGATTTTACTATGTATTTGATGGGATTAGATAGACGTTTTCTATTATACTCGTAGAATAGTCATAGCCGATAACAATTATGTAAACTAAAACAAGCATTGTAGAAAAAATAACCAATAAGAAGTAATAATCAATGCAAGACCAATTTTCTTCATGACAATCTTAGGTCACATATTTCTAAAGAAGTCAAGGACATATCTTAGAGTTATTAGAATTAGGATTTTATGGTTATAAGTTATTTCAAGGACAAATAGTAAGAATTAAACCAAAATATTTAGAGGCAGGCGTGAAGCTTATACTTGTTGCATGACAATATACCATCTCATAAGGCCGTTACTGTATGCGAATTTTTGTTCAAAAAACAAGTGTGTATCGTATAAAATTCACCATGCGATCTTTTTCATTTTTTCAAAAATGAAATTGCGATGAAAAAAAACGTACGATGAGAGCGAAACCATCAAGCTGAAATACAAACTTATTAAAATCCATTCATGCGTTGTTTCAGTGTACTCAGCATTATATTGTTACAGATGCGACATATTTAGAATAAATATTTGGATATTTAAGAGAATATACATTTTTTTTTATTCAAAAATTCAATTTCTTTTCTAACATATTACGTAAAGCATAAAAAATTAATTAAATATTTTATATATTTTCATTAGAGGAAGAAAATTATGTATACAAATATGATAATAAATTATACATATACTCGAGAATTCAAGAATATATTCTTCAATATAAAAAAATCTTTATCTCAAACAATAATTAAAAAAATCTTTGAAGATTTATATAAATAATTTAATGTTTCATTTTATTAATGAGGACATAATTATTACTAGTGTATACATAATAATAAGAAATTGACATAATAAACTGTAATTTTTATTGTAAGAATTAAAAATACCAAATTAAAAAAAATATTTTTGTTGATTAAAATATATACAATATTATATTTACTCTCTTAAAAATATTTTTTAATATTATATACTATTCAGACGATCCTTTGTTTGTTATCTATAATATTTTTCATTTAATTTTCTTTTTCCGAAGAAAATATTGTATCGATGTTTTAGTTACAATTGTTTATATTTGTTCCTACGTGAGGGTTGTACTTAACCATTTATAAAAACTTAGAATCATAATAAAAACAATTTGTTATATAATGATTGTATCATATTAAATATCGATCAGGAATTATAGAATGAAATTAAATATTTTAGAAAATATAGAAGTACATCAAATGGAATTATTACTTTATTTGAAAATAAATTATTCAATAATTTTCTGTTCCAAAATTAAAAATAAAAAAATCTATCAAATAATTATATTATCTGTTGCATATATAATCCAGAGTTTTTGACTACAAATGGAAAAATGAATATCATCAAGACTTTTTAAGAATTAAATGAAGATTATTGTACCATTATTAATAAATTTATTAATATTATATATAAATATATAAAGGATCATCTAAATATAATGCCCAGATTTGTGTTTTATTCAAAAGAAACATGTGTATAAGGTGTTGTATAGGGAAACATGTGTATTATATATATATATATATATATATATATATATATATATATATATATATATATATATATATATATATATATTGTAATATTTTATTGCTTTAATCAAAATAGTTTTGTTGTGATAATAGTTCAGTTATATTTTAATTAATAAATGTTATAGAAGAACATTTTATATATACTTTGTACCTTAACGAAAAACTTCATGAATAATTAATTTATATCCAATTTTTATTTATAATTAATTAGATAAATTAATTAAATCATTTATGATTATATTTTAATACCGAAAAATTAAAAAAATGTAACGATTTTTATTTATTTAATATAACAAAATAGGTTATTTGATTTATCTATAAATTTTTCAAATATTATTTAGTAACTTTTACAAATACACATATTACAATTAGTTCAAATATCAATGAATATTATACTTATAATTTATATCAGATACTTTTTTTATTTAAGATATAGAAAAAGAATTATTTTAGAAAAAATAATTCAGACAGTTAATATTTATTACTTGGTATAAAATAGAATGCAAACCATTTCATAACTTATTGTAATATATATATATATATATATATATATATATATATATATATATATATATATATAAAGTGACCTAAATGAGATTAAAGAGCATAGACATATATTTACTTGTTCAAAATAATTTATTATTCTTTACTATCTATCAGTGTCATTTGGACCATCTATATTTATATAAATATATATATATATATATATATATATATATATATATATATGTGCACATAACGTTATAAATAAAATAGTATTGTATTAACATAAATCCTATCAGACATCAGCCGTAAATAAAGCAAAACCTGTCTTTAAAACTTATTAATTCTCTAACATTGTTCAAATTTATGAGAAAACTTCAAAGAATATATATATTCCATGATTTAATTAGCGTTTTAAGATCTTTGTATATTTGTAATATATAAGATTATACAATATAATAAGTATTAAGGAATATTAAGAAACATATATATATATATATATTACAATTAACAGAAAATGATGTAACCTATTTTTCGTGCAAAAAATTAATAAAATAATATTTATTTGAGTTGATAATCGAAGACAAACAATTCACAACGTTTTTTTATTGAAAGTTATTTTAAATAACTTTTGAAATAATCTACTACTCTACGAATAACATTAATTAAAATACGTTTTATTTATCCTTGAAATATATATTTGAATATCGCTTGAAAAATTATTTCAATAAATATTAACATACATTGATTGATTATTAGAGCATAAATAGTGTATTAAAAAACACACAAGACGTATCGACAACAGTTGAAAAAAATATAATTTTTAATTGGATTAAATTTTCTTTTATTCAATTATTAATATTCAGTAACGTTGCGACATACTTAAATAAATAATAAAAAAATCTAGTATAGGTTTCGTCCTGTACAAATTAAATTAATTAAAATATGTTTTGTATAAACCGCAAAAAATATGTTTTAATATTTTTTATAACCAGGAGGATCCGCTCTCACTCATCTCGTTAGTCGACCTTCGAATTTGTTTCTATTTAACGATATAAATAAATTATGAAAAATAAAACGTTTAGAAAGCTATATAAATACTTCTGTGTAGATGATATTTATTATATATATATATATATATATATATATATATATATATATATATATATATATATATATATATAATAGCTACGCAATTAAATTTATTTTGTCCGAAAATCTGTCCGAAAAATCTGCTTGACAATCTATCTTTTTGCATTTTTTGTTAATTTTAATATTTCATAAAATTTACTTTGATAATTCTCATACAGCTTCAGAAAAGTTCCCGAATCGAAATTTTCACATCAACATGGAAGCCGAGCATCATTCTTTTGTAAATATTATACAAAGATACTGTGTATACATATTTTTAATACGAAAATAAATAAATTAAAATAGAACGTATACATCTAATTAAAGGTTAAGTGATGAAAATTTATTATATATATATATATATATATATATATATATATATAATACCTATAGCCCGACTAGGTAGCATAATAATTACATCACCGCTTGTCATGCGAGAGATTACGTTCGATTCTCAGTCGGAGAGTGCCTCATTTTCAAAAGTTAAGCATGAAGTTATTTCACCATGTAAAAAACAACTGTTGAAAAGCTTTGAAAAGAAAAAGGCTCTATTGAGCTGGAATTTGTCAGAGAGGCCAGGGACTGGAATAGTCTGTGGAGCCGAGTATAATATATATATATATATATATATATATATATATATATATATATATATATATATATATATTGTAAATTGTAAAGAATATTACAATTTTAGAATTAATTAACTGGGATTATTTTCATGCTAGGAAATAATTTTAATATATGTACATATACGAAGTAATTATTATAAAGTACAAAATAATTCTATAAAGAAAAAGTGAAATATAACATAATACTATCAGAATCAAGAATAAGTCTATTAGCAAAGATTTAGTACTTTTACATGTACTTATATATATATATATATATATATATATATATATATATATATATATATATTTTTATACTTATTAATATTACTTAGAAATGTATTAAAATTAAGAAACATTTTATATGATATTATTAATTATTAATTCATTTCAACGTAAAACCGATAAAAAATATAAAAATAGTTTACACAAATGAATTTTAACCCCAAGACCACAATATTTTAGTGTTCAATAATCACTATTGTTCACTTATTATTAATAATTATATTTACATATTATAATTATAAATAATAAGTGAACAATAAGTGATTATTGAACACTTTGAAATATTGTGGTGTTGGGGTTAAAATTCATTTATGTAAAGTGAATCATCCACTGTTCGAAAACAACAAATAAAAGTAGGTTTTTTTTAGAAAATTATATATTTTAATAGCATACAAATGTAAAATACAAAAAATATTTTAGTTAACAATCAGTCATTAATAGAATAATTTAATTCTATTCCATTAAAAAACAAATTTTCTTTAATTATATATGCAATAATATAAATTACATTTTTGCTATAAACTATTTATGATAGTAATTAGTGCATATGTATTGTAACAAAGAGTTTTATTGTAATGAAATAGTAACTCAATAAATACAAATAATAATTGAAAGGCATTATTATTAAAATATTATATACGTATATATATATATATATATATATATATATATATATATATATATATATATATGTATATGTAATTCAATTCTAAATAATACAATATCCGGAAATATAAAATTTTACCATAATAAGGCTGTTAGCAATGAACTTTACAAAATTTATAGGCAAATTATTAAATTTATAATTGAATGTTTTATTATCCTTTTTTATTTCAGTATTGTACTGATTTAATTTTGAACATTATATTTTGGATTTAATTATATTTTAAACTTTATATATATATATATATATATATATATATATATATATATATATATATATATTTAACAACATATAATACTGACCTTTTATAATTTGCAATATTATGACTAATATGTCACAAAAAATGTCATAAATATATCTGATCATTGAATTATTAATGTATTTATATTAATATACATTATAATTTTGTAGTTTATTGGAATATATTTTTTTTAAAAAAAAACATTTAAAATTCCAAATGTATCAAAGATCACATAATGATAATAATATTATTATTCGTAATTATGTAATTATAAAATAATTATACTTTTATTGTAAATTCCTTGTAATAAAAAAATATTAGTGAAACAGTTGTAAAAGTAATTATAAAATAATTACATTTTTATATAGTAGTTTTTTTGTAATAAAAAAATATTAGTAAAACAGTTATAGTATAACAGTGTTTCTAGCAAGTAATCAACATTAAAGTCTTTGGTTTATTTTACTCAATTACGGTTTCAGAATGTTTAAACTTCATAACTAACTTTGCCGCTCTTGAACCGAATCTGCGACACCGCCGTAGCGGGGGAATAAGCGACGCCCAGCAAATCACCCGACGACCTTTGCGACGATGCTTCATTTTGATCTGCAGAAGTCTCGGATGCAGTCGATCTAAACGGGCCATGTGCAATCGTCTGTTGATTCTGGTCGTCGGCATTAATATTCTGCGCTTGGGCATGAAAGGGCTGCTGGGGCTGTTGTAGCCCGTGCTGTGCAAGAAAGGGCTGTACACGAAATGGCTGTTGTGTATTTTGTCGTTGCGCTTGATTGGCCAAATGTTGTTGGTGGAGAAATGCCAGGTTGGCTTGCTGTTGTAATGCAGCTAAAAGATCTGAATTGTATGATTGTGCGGCGGTTGATGGTTCTCTGTTTAATAATTGAGGTACTTGTATAGTTTGTGGTTGCTGATGACTTTGTTGATGGTAATTGGGAGTAAATGATCCAGGAAAATGATTATTTGCATAAGCTGCATTTGTAGGATGCACTCCAAAATTGGCACTGTTCAATAGTCCAGATTGACTTAACCCAGCGTAATCAATACCAGAAACAGCTTGTGCTTGTGAATATTGAGAATGCACTGGTGCTTGATTTTGAAATAGTGCTGATAATCCAGGTGGAGCTACTAATTTCATTGCAAACGATTGTTGAAGGTTAGGTGTTGTTAAAGCAAAACTATTGTGAAATGGGTTACTGTAAGTAACTGAGGCGACATTCTGTCCTTGCGGTAAAGTATTTACCGATATCATCAATGCGGCTGAGACAAAAATCACAAATACCTAAAAATATACGATACTATATGTATATATATGTATATATATATATATATATATATATATATATATATAATTATTTATATATATAAATATATATATATATATATATATAAATATTTATATATATATATATATATATATATATATATATATATATATATATATATATATAGACATTAAAAAAATATACAATGTTTGGAAGACTTATTAAATTTCAATTAGAGTATTAACATTTTTATTATTCTATAAAATTTATGTGAATAACCATAAATTTAATATAATCATAATTAGTTAAAATTATTACATCATATTTCATTAATAGAACATCAATATTTTTTAAAAAATCTTCTTAATTCAATATGACTTTTAAATTTTATTATAAGTGTATTTATTTTATATTAGTATAAAATATATAACTATCTCTCTCTCTCTCTCTCTCTCTCTCTATATATATATATATATATATATATATATATATATATATATATATATATATATATATATATATATATATATATATATATATATATATATATATATATATATATATATATATTTCAATTGTGACCCATAGATTTGTATTTTAGATAAAAGAAACTATACACATGTTTCCCAATACCGATATTATCAATGCGGCTGAGAGAAAAATCACAAATGCCTAAAAATATACGATACTATGTTTCTGTTTAATGAAACACAAACCTAGGCGTCACATTCAGTTTTATAAGGTTTTTGTTTTTGAGAAATTTTACATATTTTTTATAATAAACTGATTTTCTATTTAAGAATGTTTACTCAGTACATGTAATTGCTCATTAAATTATATATATATATATATGTATATATATATATATATATATATATAATATTATTAGGAAAATAGTCACATATGAATAATACTAAGTGCTTATTTTTATTGTACATAATATATTTTTTTGATAGATAAATTCATTTTTCAATTTATTTGTAGCAAAAAAGCTCTGACGATGATGGCATCGCCATCGAAATACGCATCAGCCGATTATTGTTATAAATAAAAAATGAACAGTAAGTGATTATTGAACACTTCATAACCATTGTGGTGTTGTGGGGTATAAAACTTCATTTGTGTTAAAGATAAATTCATTTTATTTAATTAAGCGTAATCTTAATGTTTTTTCTCAAAAAAAAATACTTGTATATAACATTTATAAAATAATGAAAAATATTTCAGAACTATCTCTCAATCATATGCATACCATTATAAATAATAGTTATTTCTTGTTATTATATATGGTTTCAAAATGATTACTAGTAAATAATAATATTGTAAAATACATGTTATTCATGTGTATATATACTCACACGCATACATAAATATAAGAAATTAATCAATAATGGCTAACAAGAAAACTCAAATGGAATTTAGTAAAACGTAAAAATGTATACAAAACATCAATATAAAATTTTTTGATAGGAAATCTAAAACAATAAAAATATCAAGAAAGAATTCAATATATAGAAGAAATATGATCAGAAAATACATTAAAACTCTGTAGTGATAGAAAATCTAAAACAATAAAAATATCAAGAAAAAATTCAATATATAGAAGAAATATGATCAGAAAATACATTAAAACTCTATTAATAATAGTGATTTTTGATTGTTAATTTTTGTTTGAATTTAAAATTTTAGACAAATATACATGGATTTAAAATACAATTTTATTTTATTTCATTTTATTTTTACAATTAATTGAATTTAAATTAATTATAATTACTAAATGTATTACAATCATTCATGATTCCAATAAAAAATAATATGTTTATAAATTCAGTTATTTGATATATTTTTTTATTAAAACATTTTACATAACTAGTTATTTTTTCATTCTGATAAATTATCATCTAAAATGGAAATGTTTTGAAGTAATTTAAATATGTAAACAAGCATTTTGAATTTTCTTTAGTTCTCGAAATGAATTCTCTTTAAAAATTATATTAAGACAAACAGTTGAAAATGTAAATTTTATTTACAAATTACCAGACATGTATATATATATATATATATATATATATATATATATATATATATATATATGTAATTAGGTATTTTTTAATATGATATTTATTTAATTTAAAAAAAGGAAATTTACTATTCAAAGTATTTAAAATACTTTTATTATTTTTCATATAACACATATTTTAACCAACACTTACCTTCATTATTTATATATATATTAGTATAGGTATGCAAAAAGCAAACTTGTCCTTGAAAAAGGACAAAAACTTGTAGTAAAAAGTCACTATTATTATATCACTGTAAATATATCACTATAATATTATCGACAAGTCAATGTCAATTGTATTTATATAATAATTTTCTGATCGAACAGACAATGTAAACTAAAATGTCAACACTCGTTCCTCCGATAAAAACAAAACTCTTTGTCAGTAAAACTAATGGATCTGGAAGTTACAAACTATTATTCTTTTGTATTTATATACAGATAATGAAGAAAGTGGACACAACGTCAACATTTCTATTTTCTTAATTTCATTTGTATTATTAAAACATGACATGAATATGTCTCACTTCATTTATTGTTGTAGATCAAGAGGGGACATTGGTAAATATATGTAATGCACGATTTGAAAACGTGTAACGTTTTATTTAATCGTTTTCCAATTCTCAAATATTTTTCATGCCTTCTTTCTTTTTCTATTTGTGCCATATTCAATGTAGATTTTTTTCGATGAAAGTGCTACTCTAGTATGCACAACACATAAGAGAATACTTAAATATCTTAGTGTTTGGATATTAACGTGACTAAAATACATATTTAAACAATTTGATTATTAAAAATAATCTTATTGTTTTTTAAATAAGTATACTATAAAAATATTAAATAATTATACAATTATTTTATTATGCAAAATTTATAAATTGTTTATTATTGTAATATACAATAATTACTTATAAAAAACATGTTTTAAAATTAAATATTTTTCTACAAGATGCAACAAAACTATACACATAATAAATATAAGGTTTTTCCAAAAAGAATGTTAAAACTTTGACAGCTGGTGGAAGCCATGTTTGATTTTTTTAAGTTCATTTTGATATTTCAAATCAGTATAGTTTGTAAAATTATCATGGAACGTTAAGTACTTCAACAACACTTAGGAATTGTAAAAACTTCAATAGATTTATTGAAACAAAAGTTTAATAAGTCCATTATTTCACAAAATGGATCCATCAATTGGCCAACAAGATCAGATGATTTAACTCCATTGGATTATTTTTTGTGAGGTTATGTGAAATCATTGGTTTATGCTGATAAATCACAAACAACAGAAGCATTAAAAATAAATATTGGACGTGTAATTCATGTAATTGGACCACAATTATGTGAAAGAGTGACTAAAAATTGGACTAAACCATTGCACTATGTCAAACAAAGTTGTGATGGTCATATGAATGAAATTGTATTCCATCATTAATGCCACAGAATAAGCTTAAAAATAAAAAGTAAATAACTAATTAATTAAATATTTTTTTGTTTTATTTGTATTTAAACTTCTGAAACGCTTATTGGAAAACCCTATATAATAAACAATATTTAACTAAAAAAGTTCTATTGTTTTTGAAACTAAAATAAGAACACTTGTAATTTTTATTTTAAATAACTTTATTTGTCAAAATATTACCTTTAAATTGAATTATCCTTTTTCAATAAAAAGATAATCATAAATTCCATTTCTATAACATTCAGAATTTTTATTTATAAAAAATTAAGAAACTTCTACTTTTAACGCTGTGTTATGGTTAAATTCTTTACCATACATAAGTTTTAAAAAAGCAAGTGGATATCAGAAAAGTTCACATCCTAAATTCATTTTCCTTTCTCTTATCATTACCACGACATGTAGGTGAGTATTATTTTACAACAATAAAACATTTTAACGATTTACCAGAGCTGGTTATTTTTGTTGTAATATATTATACACTCTTTGTATTTTTTCGTGTGGTGAAAATTTGATCAACTTGTAGATATTTATAATCAATAATTTCTCTTAAAGTCCACCAAACACAGAAAATTTTTCTTAGAGTTAATTTTGCATTAGGTGTTTATGACAAAGGATCATTTGATGATAGCTAGTGATGAAATTACATTTATAGTTAGACTAAAGAATCCATTTTTTTGTTGCAGGTCAAAATTTGATCCAAAAATTTTGTGATTTTATTCGTGAACTATGAGGTATATAAATTTTTAGAAGTTATAATTTGTTATCTGGAATTTAAAGTGTACAGTACTCATTTCCCTAATTTTAACTCCTACCTATTTTATATAAATGATCCCATATTATTTTTTCGCATATTTTGAATTCTTCAGTAAGTTGTTAACATGTTAAATTGCAATTTGTTTTAACCATTGTCTGTAATTCGACATTATTTACATTTGATGTCTACCTGATTTGGATTTGTCTTCTAATGTTTTATCCCCTAAAGAAATTTTTTAAACCATCTATAATTTTTTCTTAATATAACTATTTCTTCTACAAATGCAATCAAAAATTTTCTTGCAATTTCAATAACATTAGAATTAAGTTTAAATTCGTAAAATAAACATTCACATGTTATACTATTTTGCACAAACATTTTTAAAGGTTGAAATTATATTTTAATTAACGTGAATATAATGAGATTCTTTGAAAAAATGAAATAAGTTATGTATTGTACATTGTTACTCAGTTGTGTCCAGCGTAATAAGGCATACATGTATAAACAATTCCTGGAATTAGACATACGTAAAAACGACAGAATTTTCTTTGTTAACTTATATTTCAAAGAAATTGCTATTAATAATATCTTTTTTATACTTTCATAAAATGTGTTGATTTTTATAAGCAAACATTTCAAATTTTTCTTGCAACTTCAGCAACGTTAGAAACAAATTGAAATTTATAAACATACACGTGGTATATTATTTTTCACAAACATTTTAAAAGGTGGAAGTTATATTTTAAAGTGAATATATTGAAATGTAATTATCACATGAAACAAGGTATGTATTTTGTTACTCGGTTCATGTACCCGATGTAATGATTCATAGAATATATAAATAATTGACGAAATTATGTTACACGCAAAAACAACACACCTTTCTTAGTTAACTAATATAGAAATTATAGTGTCTTTTTATACCACTAAAATTTTTATTATATATGTATAAATTTATATATAAATTTCCTCATATTTTTTTAAAAAAAAATTAACTTTTGTTAACTATACTACGTTAGAGATAAATAAACCTAATTTTAAATTGAAATACATATTTTCAATAAGTTATACTTTTTCGGATTCATAGAATTTAAAATTACAAATGTTAATAAAAATGTTAATTAAAAAAATATTAAATAACAAAGAAGTTCATAATTAATATTTACTTTGTATATATAAGATTTTTTATACTTTCTAGTCAAACAAAAATAGAATTTTATATTTTTAATTAATTTATATATTGAATATTCTTATGTAGTTAAAAAATAAATACGTATATACGAGGGTCGTTTGATAAGTAGAGTAAAAAAGTAAGAAAAACTAAATTGAAAAATTTAATTTAATTAATTAATTAAATTAAACAATAAATAAATTTACCATTTATCAAACGACCCTCGTAATTATTATAGTTCAAAGAATATAGAAAATGTTATTATAATTAGGCATAAAAATTTAATTTAATTTCAATAAAGCAATATTTTGTACTGTTCCGATATTAAATTATATATATATATATATATATATATATATATATATATATATATATATATTTATATATATATATATATATATATATATATATATATATATATATATATATATATATATATATATATATATATATATATATATATGTATATATATTAGGTTGGCAAATATCTCCCTTCTGCCTTCTGGTCTTTTGAATTTCGCAGCTATGTACAAAAAAAAAAAAGCGGAAGGGAGATACTTGCCAACCTAATATATATGTTGAATATTCCTTAAGTATTCCTTTATGTTTAAAAAAGTTTTTTATTAATATATTCATACATTCATATATTCATATCATTAATATATATTAATATATTTATTCATTAATATTATATATTCATATCATCATACCTATTCTCAATTATGTTAGTACAACCTAGGTTTAAAATTTTAGAATAGTTTAACGATTCTAAATAACACAGAGAAGCATGAAAAGATGCAAGTTATGAATAACATGTAAACACAAGAAAATAAATGAGTGAATTTGACACAAACAGAAATTATGAACGAAAAACTATACTGGAAATAATGGACAAAATAAATTATTGATTAGAAACTCAGGTATATAGAAAATTTGTTGATGTAAAGTGTATTAAAGAAACATTGATTCGTTGAAAGTGGAAAGATGTGGAAGAAGCGTTCATCTAGAAATGGATAGAAGGCTTGCATATATATATATATATATATATATATATATATATATATATAAATGTGTGTGTATCTTATTATATCAGCCCACCGCTGAGCGAAAGCCTCATTCAATCTGACCATACTCTGGTACATAGTCTCACTTACCACACTGACCAGGCAAGCTGGTGGAGATACTTTATTCAACTGTTATTCACTTAGGCAGGTTGCCTTCACCTCGTATAAAGGATCTCCCCTGCTCTATATCTCCGACTGGAGATCGAACGCATTTCTCCTGATAGAGGTGTATAGATGTTAATGTATTTTGCGGTGATACTTAACCACCACACACTATCGGTCGGTTTATATAGGTGGCCCAAATGAGGCTGAAGAATAATGAACAATAAATGGCAGTAAGCAAGTAAATATATGTCTAAATCCTTCAGTTTCATTTGGGCCATCTTGTATATATATATATATATATATATATATGTGTGTGTGTGTGTGTGTGTATACGTATATGTGTGTGTGTGATCATCTAAATATGACGCCTAGACTTGTCTTTCATTAAAAAGACACTATACAAATTTTCCCTTATACAAGTTTCATTTTAAAAAAAAAAACACAAATCTAGGCGTCACATTTGGATGGACATATATATATATATATATATATATATATATATATATATTATATATATATATAAATAAATAATATAATTACAATTTTTAAAGTGGCAATAAATAGTTCTTACTAAAGGAATACTTTTCAAACGTTTATATTTAAACTACTCTCGCACAGATATATTCAAAAATTTGAATATTATATTGAAATACATACCGTATGTATATTTAATTTTAAAAGTCTTGTTTTATATTTGTTTTGTGAAGTATAATTATTTTAAATATAGACATTTGAAAATGACGTAGAAGTTATATAAGGTATGAATCCTTTTATTCTGTTTATTATAAAAGCATAGAATATTTTATTACAATAGTCTTATACATGATATTAATAAAATATATTGCATTTTCTATTATATAAAATGTACATTTCTGTAAATGAATAGAATATTCATTCGTCTCTGTACCGTTAGTACATACACAAATAATATCTATAGTTACTTTAATGTGAATTTCACATGCAGTTGTTTGTGATAATTTAAATGTGTTAGTGTTTTAGAATCAGTGATTCTGTGAATAGACACTATAAATAGTTCACATTATATGAAACCAGCAAAATTATGGAAATGGTAAGACTGTTTTTAAACTTTGTTGTTAAACAATATATATTTAATGAATATTTTAATAATAATAAATAACTGTTGTAAGTTTAAACGTATATATATATATATATATATATATATATATATATATATATATATATATATTTATTTGTATGCATATCACTATGTTTAATATGTAATAATTGATTTTGTGCGAAAGAAAAAAAATGTTTTTTTACAACACACATTTTAGTCAAAATATCTTCCATTGATTTACATTGTTTTCGCTTAACAAAATACTAAAGAACATATTCAATTTTCTAGAATTTTACATTTTTTTGAATTTATAAATTCTTTAACTAATTCAGTTAAATCTGCCAATTTTCAAAGTTTTTTTTAAAGAAGACTGTTTTATATAAAAATATCTTTATAAAATTTAAACATCAATAACGGTTTCAAAACGTATATTGACATAATTAGCATACATAACAAAATATTGTTACTGCATGGTGAGTCCCAAATATTATCGTCCATTTTGTCTTTCATAACCAGACGAATCAATTACAGCTTAATCTATATTGCTGACGACAAATATATTTTATAATTTAAATAATAACCATCAAATGAACAATATAGATAATTCAATATAGACCAGTTCCAATATACGATAATGTTTAAATATAGATGTCAATAATTTCCCCACGAGAATTAAAATAAATATAATTTAAAATTACTCTACATTCATTTGATTCGTAAATACATAAATATATATATATATATATATATATATATATATATATATATATATATATATATATATATACACACATATATATGTTTATGTATTTATGTATGTATATATGTATTATTAGAAAATAGAACATTCTTGGTTCAAATGATGATAATTGAACTGTCTGAGAAATTGATCAACTGAAAAAAACAATATTTTATAAAAATAAGAAATTGTCCTTTTTATTTGGTAAATAAAACTGTTAAAGATTAATCATATTTTAATTCTATTGATTCATTCGTTAAAGCAGCGTTTTATAATTTATCTATATTAACTTTATATAGTAGAACTTTACACACACATACACAAACATATATATATATATATATATATATATATATATATATATATATATATATATATATATATATATATATATACGAGGTTGTTTGATAAGTCCGTGTAAAAATAAAAACTGCTTCATTTTTTTGAATAAATCGTTTTTATTTTTCAACATAGTCTCCTTTTAGGCTTATATACTTCATCCAACGTTGCTCTAGTTTGTTGATCCCTTCCGAATAATAGGATTTGTCCAAGTCTGTAAAATAGTCATTCGTTCCTGCAATCACCTCCTCGTTCGAATAAAATCTTTTTCCCGCAAGCCATTTCTTCATATTAGGAAACAAATAATAGTCCGATGGAGCCAAGTCTGGAGAATAGGGGGGGATGTGAAACGATTTGGAACCCTATTTCCATTAGTTTTGCGGCCACAACTGCTGAGGTGTGAGCTGGTGCGTTGTCGTGATGAAAGAGGACTTTTTTGTGGGCTAACCGGGGACGTTTTTCTTGCAACTCTGTTTTCAAACGATCCAATAACAATGAATAATATGCACCTGTAATGGTTTTACCCTTTTCCAAATAGTCGATAAAAATTATTCCTTGCGAATCCCAAAAGACAGTCGCCATAACCTTCCCGGCCGAAGGAATTGTCTTCGCCTTTTTCGGAGCAGATTCCCCCTTGATAACCCATTGTTTAGACTGCTCTTTGGTCTCAGGAGTGTAGTGATGTATCCATGTTTCATCTACAGTGATGAAACGACGCTTAAAGTCCTGCGGATTTCGCTGAAACAGCTGCAAACCGTTCTTGCAACACTTCACACGTTTTTGGTCGATCATGAGCAATCGCGGCACCCACCTGGCGGATAGCTTTTTCATGTCCAAATGTTGGTGCAAAATATTATGTACCCGTTCACACGAGATGCCTACAGCACTAGTAATCTCACGCACTTTCACTCTTCTGGCATCCATCACCATATCATGGATTTTATCAATGATTTCTGGAATGGTGACCTCAACAGGGCTTCCAGAACGTTCAGCGTCTCTTGTGCTCATATGGCCACTCCGAAAATTTTGAAACCACTTATAAACCGCACTAATCGAAGGTGCAGAGTCACCATAATGTTTATCAAGCTTCTGTTTAGTCTCCTGAGGCGTTTTGCCTTTAATGAAGTAGTGTTTAATCAACACGCGAAATTCTTTTTCGTCCATTATTTGACAATCACTCGATTTCCTTGATTCCAACGATTGTCAAACACAAAGGAATAGACCGATATGGCTGAAACTTGATGTTTGTTCTTCCAAGAGGTGCTACTAATTAAAAATAACCTCGATATGCACCAGTGGTGCCATCTTTCGGAATTTACACGGACTTATCAAACGACCTCGTATATATATATATATATATATATATATATATATATATATATATATATATATATGTATATACATACACATATAGTTAATCAAATGTGACGTTTAGATTCGTGTTTTGTTAAAAAGGAACATGTTTGTAGAGGAATTTCGTGTATAGTTTCTTTTTAATAAAACACAAATCTAGGCGTCTCATTTGGATAACCC
>CP092089.1:24187625-24212625 GCA_029203775.1 Neoneuromus ignobilis
TAGTATTTTTCACTTGAATATATTATTATATATGAATCGAATACACATAAACAATATGGTGACAACAGGATAAACATGTTTACCTGTGTATCAACGTGCCATTTGCTTTTATGGTTAAAGTAAATATATATTTTATATGTGTTACATTTGGATACTTGATGGTTTATTTACCACAAAAGCAGGCTGTTTTCATTCGGTTACTTTCAATATGCGAACATGATGAAAAATGTTATTCAGTAAAGCCTTGAACCGAAATATATATTATCTTGTCTAACAGATATTTGGCCATCGGCAGGTACTTTATTTTGGAATACATTCCAATTTTCAATGAAGTAGAAGGTAACACACCATTACATATAAAAATGTCATTTTTTATATAAATGACTATATTTAGAATTTAAACATATTTTGAACAATATTAATGACGCATGTTTATGTAATGAAGAGTACAAGTTATTATTAAATCTTGATTCATACGTAGAAAAAATGTTTTCATAAGAATTTACAATAGAGAATACAAATTTGTCATTAAAATTCATTGTTTAAAAAAGATTTTAATTTTTTCAAAGCAGATATTTTATTGAATTAAATTTATTGTATTTTAAATAAATAAATTCGAATACATTTTTAAATACACACACACACATACACACATACACACACACACACACACACACACACATATATATATATATATATATATATATATATATATATATATATATATATATATATATATATACGAGGGTCGTTTAATAAGTATGGTAAATTTATTTGTTGTTTAATTTAATTACTAAATTAATTTAATTAAATTTTTCAATTTATTTTTTATTACTTTTTTACCATACTTACCAAAAAAAAATTATAATAAAATTTTATTAGAATAGAAGATATATTATTATACTAAAAATATATATTATTTCTATGTTTAAAACTTTTTAAAAGTATTGTTTGATCGTTATTTTATGGAAATGTCATGATTTTAGAAAAAAATAAAGTTTAAGAATACACTAGAATATATTTTTAAAAGTTAATTCTTTGTTATAAATATATTCAATTTTATGGATTTTAAAATAAATATCTAGAACCTGGAGAAAATAAATTATAAAATCAAATTATACCTAGGAATATATACGATAATAATATTAACTGCTATACTAGCAGTATTATTAAGTATTGGTTTGAAATAAATAAAGAAAACACGTTGCATCAGATAAAACAGAATTTATTTAATACTTTTGTTAAATAATGGATCGTAAATATTAAAAGAGATTATATATATATATATATATGTATATGTATATAATATTTCTTCTAAATACCGGATTATTACTAATTTTTAATTTAATTAAAACTGAAACATAATTCTATAAATATCCACAAATAAAATTGTTGCGTATATATACATGAATCATTAATCAGCATATAATATTAACCTTGAAGTATTTTATATTAAACATGACCTATCAGTTACATTTATGATTTGAATATTGTAAACTGAAATGAAATATTAAGCTTCTGTAAATCAAATCCATAAATCAATACATCAGTGCTATTTGTATTCAGCAAGGTATTTACTTATTTACAAGCAGCCACAATCTACCTTTGACCCTTTTATACATACATAATGTCATGAATTTTATATTGATGTTTATGATAAAAAACATAAATTTGTGGTCTATATATTAATAGTTTCAATATACCTTACCAAAAAAATTTTTTTGAATCCCAGTCAATGTTATATTGTGAAACTTTTTGACCATAATTGAAATATTATATTTCAATGCAAAAATATACCTATTGATTAGTCATTTAAAATATAATTTGCGATATACATTATTATGAATTTATTGTAAATATTGTAGTATAAACGATTCCCATATATTATATTTAGATATTTTATGTTTTATTTATATGGAAAAAAGAATTTCTTTTTATATAAATATTGTTCGTAATTTAAAAAAGACCTAAAATAAGTATATTTATATGAATTCGCATACACACACACACACACACACACACACACACATATATATATATATATATATATATGTGTGTGTGTGTGTATATATATCATATTTACTAGTAGTGAAAAAGTAATCAAAAAATATACAAAAAATTGAATTCTTTAAATTCTTAATTTCTGAAATAAAATAATATAATTGCCTGCAAATTGATTTCAGTATTATAATTTTGGTTAATATACAAATGAATATGCCTAAAATAATATTTTATCCAATTATGACTATTGTTCAAAATGAAAATTAGATTTTAAGTATTTTTTCAAAGTAGTCAGAAAATGAAAACAAAATGAAAATAATTTTAAAGGGAGTGTAAAGGAAAATTTTGGAAGACATTTTCAGCAATCGGTATAACGTATTCATCGGTATGTAAATTAAAAATGGAAATATTAGGAATTCTAAAAAATTTTGTCGTTTTTGCGTGCATTATAAATCCAAGAATTGTTTCTACATCATATGACTAGTTACGCAAATAAAATAACCTATAAAAAATTTTTTTCCGATCTGCTTTCTCCTCGCATTTAATTGATTTCAGATTATTATTAATTTTGAAATGTTGTTGCTCGCGTGGCGCACCCGGGTATACCCACTACATGAGATATAATTCAATTCACTGTTAATATGGCATAAAGAAGGATTGTGAATAAACAAATTACATTGTTTTTGAATTATATTGAACAAAATGGCGCTGTTTACTTGTTTTATGTTACATTTATGACTATTGTTCAAAGATTTCGAAAATTAGATTTTAAGTATTTTTCAAGAGGTAAATTGTAGTCATTTGAAAATCGAAAATGAAAAATTGCCTCAAAATATACGACTTTGATTAGTTTTCTTTTGGATCATATTAATTTTCATTTTACAAAGCTGCAAGAGAAAAAGGAAACCTTTGAGTTCGCCTGTGTGTAGTGTATCGACTCACCATTTGAATTGTATCGACATTTTATATTTATTGTAGTCGCAAATCATATGAGGTTTTTTTTTCTCATCGTCATTTACGGCGTCATCATTATGCATACTCGAAAGCATAAAAATGGAAATATTAGATTTTATTCATGAAAAAATTTTGTCGTTTTATGCTGCATTTCTTTTGGATTGTAATCCAAGAATTTAAACCTTCCGATAATTTTTACATCATATGACTAGTTATTACGGCAGATTTACTTTCTCCTTGATTTTTCTCGCGTATATTGCCAAATTTTACCAGTGTAAAGAATTCCAAATAGTAATTCTCTGCAACAAATCCACCAAATCTTGACGTTGTATTGAGTAAATTTAGCCTCGGAAATGGCTTAAATACTTTTTATTTATGTTTATTCAATAAACAAAATTGATTGCACACGTATCCGTTCACACCTGCGCTTAAAAACTAATTAAAACTAGTGGTGGGTACCCGGGTACCCGGGTGCGCAACAACGTAGGTAAAGTTGGGTGCGCACATAAGGGTTAAGTGAGTAATAAAGTACATACGTTGTCTCATTCGTTTACTGTAACTCGTTGTGTTAATTTTAACTAAAAGTATAATTACTACTTTTTAAAATATCTGTACAAAATAGTATAATAGAATTCCTTTTGGAGGAAATTTTACTTTAGGTGTTTGTGAAAAAGAATCATTTAATGGTCAATGGTAACTACGTTTATAGTTGAAATAAAAAATCCACTTTTCGTCACAGATCAAAATTGTATCCAAAAAGTTTTATGATTTTAGTTATAAAATAAGAGATACACAAATATTAGAATGTTAATTTATTGTCGGGAGTTAAAACGTGCGGTAATTATAAACTTAATTTCTACTTCTTCTCTATTTTATGCAAATGATTTCGTATTGTTTGGTAACTTATTTTTAATTCTTCAGCACGCTTGTTAAATTTAGATTTTTTTCAATTTTCATCCGTAATTCGTCAATATTTACGTTCGATAGTCCATTTGATTTGATCTAATCTTTTAATGATTCATCCCCTGAAATATTTTTTTAAACAACCTCTGGATCGTTCTTGATTTGACTACTCTTTCTCTAAATGCAGTACAAATTTTTCTTGCTACTTCAGTAGCGTTAGAATCAAATTTCAATTCATAAACATTCACCTATTACACTATTTTGCACAGACATTTTAAAGGACTTGAATTATATTTTCAAATAAAGTAAAGATATCGAAAGATAGTGGAAGAATTTAAAGGGTATTACTGTACTTTATTATTTAATTAATAAAGTATACGATGCATACACAATTCCTGGAGTTAGAATACACAAAAAAATGACAAAAATTGCTGTTACCCAATATTTTGAAAGAAATTGCTACTAATGATACATTTACATTTTTATCAAAATATATCGATTTTTATAGCCAAACGTATATAAATTATGTATATATATATATATATATATATATATATATATATATATATATATATATATACACACGAGGTTCGTTTATTAAATATAGTAAAAAAGTAAGGAAAAACTAAATTGAAAAATTAAATTAAATTAATTTAATTAAACAATAAATAAGTTTATCATACTTATCAAACGACCTCGTATTTTATTAACATGTATCACAAATTGTTATAATTTTTGATTATTGATTTAATGTTTAGAAATTAAATTGAAATCGCTTAAAATTTATCTTTAAGTAATTATACATTTCCAGTTTGAATTTTTATGTATATTATTTAAATTTATAAATTGAAGTCGTTGATTTAAGTTGAAAATATCTATATTTAATCAATTGCGTATATAAATAAATTATTGATAATCAAGTATTAATTAATAATTAATTAATTTTTGTATATTTCATCTCTTAATAATAAAAATATTTTTTTAATAGAATATAATTAAAAATATTTTTTAATTACGTAATTTTTTTCTATTGACTCCATTTTTTGTTTATAATATCGTCTCGTCAATATTTATATTTCAGATAAAATCAAATTACGGTTAAAATAAAATTATTTCAATACATTTTAGGTCATTATAATGTTTTTAAATGAAAGCATGTTTTCTGAAATTTCATTAACGAAGGTTCAATATGAAATTGTCAATTATTTTCTATCTGATTTAATATTAAATGTTTAAATACAAAAATAAATACAAAAACTTCAATAACATTCTTTTGTATCGATTTTGAAATACGAAATTTCATAGGAATTTATAAATTAACAAACATGAATGAATCAAAATAAGATGCAATACAATAAACGAAGTGTAATATAGTGCTACATGGCGACAAACTAACGCGTGTTCATTTATCATTAACGAAAATTGAATGGCAAGTTAGCATACTCGAAATGAACAGACGCGTTATCAGCTTCATTTAATGGGAAACAGAAGTGGCGTTTTGTTCCAAAAGCCTGTACTTGCCTCGCATAACATTGACGACGAATGTGATAAAGTACTCTTTATATTTGATAACATGGATGCTATGTAAATGGTGTAACATAAACAGATAAATTCATTTTTGGATGGGTGGATATCTAACATAAATGTCTACATACATAGGTACGTGTGTGTACGAGTATATGCTTATATGTGAAAGTAGAGGAATGGTACGAAACGAAATATAAATATGTATATGTTTTGAAACGAAAATCGATGGAAAATACACGCGTGAAAATGCTGTTTCGTTTATATTACCAAAAAAATTGGTTTCAATTCGTGCGTGAAATTCTCGGTAAGAAAAGGAAATATATTGTATTGCTCTTGTCAATAATATATTGATAATATCCTTCTCTTGTAATTTTATTCAAAATTCTGTGATATCTTTAAGATGAATTTCAGTGTAAAATTGACAAACTTATATAGATTTAGATTCATACATACATACATACATATACACACACAAACAAATATATATATAACAAATCTTTTCTGTATTACAGTGTGTGAAAACAATATTGTTTTAAAATTTAATTTAAAATTTTGTATTCAATATCAATAAAAAGCGTCATGTGTCGTTTCGCACACGTTGGATTTATTAGTTTCCATTTAGACATTTTTTACATTTTACAAGTTTTTAAATTGAAAAAAAATACATAAAAAAGAATATATTAAATTGTAGAAATAGCTTACGAAACTTTTATAATTTATTAAAATGAATTTTGTAATCGTTATTCAATTGAAATATTCGTTAATTATATATTTATTTTATTTATAAAAATTAGAATAATATATTTCTAAAATCATTATTTTTAGAAAATGTCTGAAGATGTTTATTATTTTAACAACTTTTTAAAGATAATATAAATATTTGTTTTATTAAAGAAAGATATACATTTTTGTATCTTTTATGTGATTAAAGATATTATTTGCTCAACAAGCGCAAATAAACTTGAAAAAAGAATCAAAAATTGAACAAATCAAGTTAAAGAATTAATTTTATAATGAACCATAACAAGACTATAATAATATTTAATCAATTTGCAGATCCGCCAAAAATCAAATTAAAAAAATTGGAAATTGAAAAAGTTAAAAACTGCGTGTATTTAGAATATCTCATTAACACAAAAAGATGAAATGACAGGGTAAATAGAGTCTCTTTAATTAAAACATTCGACGAGTTTGAATTAAGTTCGTAACTTGAGATTCACAAAATTACAGCCAAAGTATTCTTACTCTTTTTAGAATTTGTAATTGATTTGTACTTTTCTTTAATATAATTGTTTATTACGTACTTACATTTATTACGTAGAACAAATTATTAAAATAATTCAAATTTACAAATTATTAAATAATTAATCATTTAAATAATAAAAACTACTATTTACTAACAGGTTTTCAAGTAAAGCTCAGACTTGATATAATTAATTATTTAATTAAATTGTTTCTTACAATTTTTTTTAAAAAAATATATTTCATTAACCTCTGTTGATTTACACGTATTTTGATATATACATATGTTACATTTTATAAATAAATTATTTTATCTATTAAGTAATTAAGAAGTTCTGTCATTTAATAGTGTATATGTACCTCTATATAAAACGGCAGAACTTTCTTGATTACCTGATATTAAATACCAAATTTCGTTGATCTAATTTACTACCTTGGTATAAACTAGTAGATATTATAAATTCAAATAACACGTCGAAACCAAATTAGAAATGCATCATTCGATTACATAGAAACGAAGATTACAAACGTATTCACTCGAACGAAGCTTAATATATAAATGCGTAAACCATGTTTAGAACTGTCTCTTGGGTACCTTTTGATGTCAGTTTATGATGTATACATAAAATAAATATTACACTTTTATAATATTGAATAAATTTCATCAATACTTAAATTGATATTGTATACACCGTACATTATATATATATATATATATATATATATATATATATATATATATATATATATATATATATATTATATTATATTATATTAGGCGGTGTAATATGAAATTTTGGATTATTCAAAGAGAAATAAAAATTGATTTTTTAATTCAAATAAACATTTTAATAATCCAAATAAGCACCATTAGCTTGCATACACTCTTGCCAACGCGTTTCCAACAAAAAAAATCCTCTTTCGAAAAGTCACGGTTTTTAGAAGACACAAAGTCAGTAAAGGTTCTTTCGACCTCATTCATATTACGAAAGGTCTTATTTCGTATGTAGTATTCCAAACTGAGAAATAAGTGGTAATCTGTTAGTGAAAGATCAAGCGAGTATGGAAGATGCAGCAGGATTTCGTAGCTTAAGTCGTTCAGCTTTTGCAAGGTTATTTGCGCTACATGCGGTCTTGCATTGTCATGAAAGAGGATGAGTCTATGTCTATTGGTTAATTCTGGGTACATTTGGACAAGTTTTCTATGCATTTCATCAATTTAAAGACAATATAACTGAGCAGTTATTGTTTGTCTAGGCCTAAAGAATAAATAATGAGCGATATTTATTGCAGTCCACTATACTGGCACCACAATCTTTTGGCCATGTAAATATGGCTTCGGTGCGTGTCCTGAAGGTTCGCCACGATTGACCCATTGTCCTGATCACTTTCTGTTGTCATAGCTGATCTTTTTGTCATCACAGGTCACAATTATTCTCAAAAAGAGTGTCCTATTGTTCCTCAAATAAAGCGAACTGCAAATTTCAAATCTTTGCTGCATTTACTGATCATTCAAATCACGTGGAACCCATTTGTCGAGCTTTTTAACATTTACCATGTTCTTGAGATGATTACTATTGGTTGTGTAAAGCAGACTCCATGTTCTTCTAAGAGGGAAGATAATATTCGAGAGGAATCAACTTCCATCAGTGCTAGAAGTACGTCATCATCAACAAGGACAGGTGATTTTCCACGCGGCTTATTCTTTAAGTCCTTTTTTCCACAACGGAATTTTTCGAACCATCTCTGTTCGTTTGTTAACGGTATCATCGCCAAAAACAATATTGATATTGCGAATAGCATTTACCGCGCTATTATCCAATTTAAATTCGTACAAAAAAAATAACCCTTAATTCCTTGATCGACACCATTATACAAAATTTCTGCACAAATTACAATTATCCAAAAAATTTTGAAAAATAACCGTAACTTACTGAAACTGTATGAACTTTAAATGAGTACAAGAAAACTTATAAATTTTAAACATATAACTAATCACTTAAACGATTAATTTGTGACTAATGAGAAATCCGACGTTTTATATTGCACCACCTATTTTGTATATATATATATATATATATATATATATATATATATATATATATATATATATATATATATATATATATATATATATATATATATATATATAATACTTTCCAAACAGAAAAATTCTTTTTTATTTATAATTTAATGAATATATTACTTCTTTACAATTACAGTTCGTTAAATTAAATATAATTGTGCAAAACTTAAAAATTTTAAAAATTCACATTCTACAATAATTATTATATAGGTGACCCAATTGAAACTAAAGAGTTTAGATATACCATTTACTATTCTTTACTATCCTTTACTCTCATTAAGGCCACTCCATATATATATATATATATATATATATATATATATATATATATATATATATATATATATAATAAAAAAATAATATTAAATAATGTAACCTACACATATATATTATGAAATATATATTTTTCACAAAGTATGCAATTTTCATAACTTCAGACAGAGGATATTCTTAATCCAGAACAGTAATTAACATTTCAGCGAAACATTAAATGATAATATTTTTAAAACTGCTAAATATTCTTGTTAATTGTCGTACTTAATTAACATAAAACTTGAGATTATTTTCCAGAAATATGTAAGATATTTTTGTACTCGTTAATTATATACTTCTTTACAAAATAATATAAAAAACTTTTAATTAAAATTTTCTATTCGTTTTTATATAATATAAACTCGTAGGAAAAGGACAGGTATTAAATGTAGTATAATAATATTTTATATTTCATTTCAAAAATTTTCAAAATTTTCCACTGTTATACATATATATATATATATATATATATATATATATATATATATATATATATATATATATATATATATGTATATATGAGTGTATGTAATAACAGAATACATTTTTATAAAAAATATCAATAATTATTAAGAAAAAATAAAATTACATTACGTTATCATTCTTTTATGTTTATTAAATAGGTAAGTAACAAATACAATAAATTTTATATTATTTTACTGCATTCCAAATATTACTGTACAATTTTTGCTATTTTCCATTATCTTCTTCATTGATAAAAAATAATATACCCGTATAAGAAATTAAGAAGTAAATAGTTAAAATAGACAAATATAAATAACTGTACCAGTAGTAGACACAAGAATAAAAATAACTTGTAATTTCAAAATTATTAATGAACACATTTTAATATAACAATAAAATACTTCCCATTTTACAAGTGTAAATCGATAAACATTAGATAATAATTTCCAAAATATAATTAAACAAATGATGTTTATGTCATATAACAGCTAGCAAAATAATATTTGTTATTGATAAGTACGAGGGTCGTTTGATAAGTATGGTAAAAAAGTAAGAAAAACTAAATTGAAAAATTTAATTTAATTAATTAAATTAAACAATAAATAAATTTACCACATTTATCAAACGATCCTCGTATGTATTAATTGTTATAATAATATAACACATACAGTTGAATTAGTAAATTGTATTTTTAAAGTTATTATTCATGTTGTATGTATTTTTGATCCTTTATTGAACAAATTAAAATTAAAATGACGTATCTATTAAATACGAATGACATTTGTAACAATATTCTTTATTAAATAGAGCATTACCTATTTAAAAAATACTAGATACTTTGTGTATATAAGAAATGTATTTTATATTTATCTATTAATAGGTATATGTTATTTAATTATTTTTGTCTCTTGGACTATACTAGATAAATTTCTAGAAAAATGAACATATCTTAAATTAATTCACTATTTTTTTTCAACTTTTTTTATTTTTTAAAGATAGTTAAAATGAGAAAATCAAATATAATTTCTAATTATTAAAAAAAATATCTATTTTCAAATTATTACAATTAACTGTAAAAAAGTTGATTTTTAATTAAATAATTTAAGTAGCATGTTTTATAAAAACATATTAGTCATCCAAACGTGATGCTTAGATTTGTTTTATTAAAAAGGAACAAAAGAAACTATACACATATTTCCTTATATATCACCCTATACACATGTTACTTTTTAATAAAACACAAATCTAGGCGTCACATTTGGTTGACCCTATAAGCTACAATATAAAAATTTCAATAGTTTCCTACAATTTTCACAATGATAAAATATTATTCTTAGTAGTTTAATGAAAGTTTTATAGAAAATAAATTTTGTAGTTAGAAATTAATAAATTATTATTATTAAATATATATTAAATTTAATATATGAAATGAAAAAATTACAAAAAAAAATATTTATAAAGCTTTTTTTATTAATATTTTTTTCTATATAATTATATAAATGCACTCCATACAAATTGTATCATAATTTAATGATTTATTTTTTAAACTTTACTTCATTTACCTATTATACACATACATAAACAAAAATATATTTGATACACACACACATTCTTACGTGCCATAGCATCTGTAAGACCTTGGCCTCTTTGAAAATGCTAACTCAGTAGAGATTTTTTGTCAGAGTTCTGTGACAATTATATTTTTTACAAGATGAGATTGTCAGTTTCATGCGCAACCTTCAACTTGTATTATATATATATATTGATAGAAAAGAAAAAAAACAATTTCAGATACTTACCTGCAAAAATATGTTCTGAAATGTAAAATAGATTTTACTGGGAATAAATTAAAAGACATAAAATATTTTATTAACAATTATTTTATTTCAAATGAAAACAAATTTTTGAAACATACATGCAAAGTTGTTACACTGAAACAATGAGAAACCAGATTTTGACAGAAGCTGACAATAATTATATTTTTTCAGCACCAGTATTTCAGCGCAAATGTAAATAAATAAAATTATGAAAAACATTGCAACATTCAAAATGTATAGGTGCTTACGTACATTTTTTATAATCTATATAAACTTAATATGTACTTTAACATTGTTATTAGTTTTTTTCTTATAAACAACATTTAAAATTGCAACGGAATATAGATATATGTATATAAATTTTTAAAATTTTCTTATTTCAATACAAATGTAGATCGTAAAAAATACATTTTTTTCTATTTTAATAGCGTATTTTTTAATACAATAAAATGTATATACATACATATATATATATATATATATATATATATATATATATATATATATATATATATATATATGTATGTATAATAAAATATAATTACATTTTTTAATTTAAATGTGTTTTGACTTTTTATTATTGATTAAATTGTAAATAATGACTTTTGATGAAAACAGTATTGCATAAAACAGAAATAATTATACTGATAAATATTTACGATCTTAGTATAGAGTATCTGAATTAAAAATAGTTTTTTTTCTATTGAAAATGTAACATTATTTACTTTAATACAAAAGAATATATCACATTTATAATAATTACATATAATAAAACATATTACATATATAATATATATAACCAGTATTTTTTCTTGAACTTGGGTTTGTAGGTAACAAAATAATATGAAAAAAAATTATTATTTACTTTATCATTACAAGGTCTGTCATATTGAAATTAATACTGATAGTGTATATAATTTACAACTCATATAATATCTCAACATATTAGACTTTGATATACATTGTGTATAGAAATGAACTTTGTAATCTTCAAGTTTTGAAAAATTAACCGCATGTTTTTAAATATGTGAATAATTATCAGTTTTTGTTTTGAAATTTTATGTAAAATTAAAATATTACGATATGTTGTATATCCCAAACAGAGTTTTTAAAGAGCACGAAGGATATATAAAAGTGTGAAATGGTAGAAAAAATTATAAACTTAACTGTATCATTTGATACTTTATCTTAATAAATAATTAATAATATTGATATTTAATAATGTTCAATAAATTAATTTTGAATCCATATAATTATCAAATTTAATTAAAAATTCATCTATTAAAATCTGTAATATCAAACAATTTGAATAATAAACAGTAGCAATTAAGAAAACAATATTTGTTAATTCATTGGGGTAAATCAAAAGTAGTTAACACATTATATTCATTCTCCCTTCCGGCTGCGAAATTCAAATCAAAGGCGGAAAGTAGTTAACACATTATATTAAAAATAAGGTTTTGGTTGATATACCACAGTATTTACACCACTTTAAAAAAGCATTTAAAAATTGAGCATTTAAAAGAGTGAAACTACAGTTACAAAATCATATTCATAGCCAATCTACAATACAGTACCAAATTAAATCGAATTAATGCAAAAAAATATTTTTTATTTCCATATTGATTGCGTGAAATAATAAATACTTGATTTCTGTCATGAAAATGTAATCTTTTATTTTATCTTTTTCTTTAGGCAATTTGATATAGAAATGTACTCCACTCATTTATTAGGTACTTAATACTTAATCGTTATTTCAGAAAATATCACCTAAGATATAATTATTTTGAGTAGATACAATGAACTATAATCAAACGATAAATAATAGAAGAGATATACTTCATTTTTATGAGATTTTTTAAAAAACAATATTAACACGGACGGAAATTGTTTCATTTAATATTGATTATTTCATTTAATGTTCCAAATAACTATTTTTACTCTTTTAATATCATTTTTCTGACAGACCTCACATAATTAATAAAAAAAAATATTATTCTTGAACAATATCTAAAGGTATATATTTTCATTACTTATTTCTATAATTAAATTTTTACCTGGACGGAAAATTGACTTGTTGTAGATCTATAATCGTTGTTTTATGGAAAATTTAATATGTAGTAATCAAAAACAATTATTAATTAATTACATTTAACTTAATATGTTAGAAATATATTATTTAATTATGAATTTATATTTTCAATTTCGGCAGAAAAATGAAGTTTAATGAAATATTTCATATATATATATATATATATATATATATATATATATATATATATATATATATAAAATTAAAAAAGAATAAAAAAATAGTTTTCAAATTATTTTACAATAGTAATGATTTTTTTATTTTATTATTAAAATTCGAGTTTAAAATAACTGAATTTCAAGTTGTTGTATTGAATGAGACATTAATAATTACTTAATTCCAATTTCTTATCAAACACGTTCTAACACAATTTATTATAGAAAAAATTACCGTTAAAAAAATGAAATAATTTATGAATTTATTTCTTACAAAAATATATGTAAACATTTTCTAAAGTGAAGTACGAAGTACATACACACACACACACACACATACACACACACACACATACACATACACACACATATATATATATATATATATATATATATATATATATAATATTTCATACTGCTACAAAAAAAAATATTCAAAATATGGCATGAAATCTCATTTAATATATATTTATTTTTATAAATAACACAAATTCATGAAATATATAGTCAAACGACTTATAAATTAATTCAGCAAGTACTACAAAACTAATTTTAAAGGTAAAGTTAAATTAAGGTATTATTAAACGATCTTGAATCTTTTAATAATACCTTGGTTTGAAGTGCTTAATTTAAAGTTATTTAATTAGATCAAAAATTGAATAAAATTTATTCAAGTTAAAATATCTTGTGGCTTTCAATGAACAGATATGAAAGTAATTATGTAATTAAAGTTATTTTTATGACAGCTAATAAATCTGCAATAATAACACTTGAATATTATTAAAAAAAACTTAAAGATCTTATTTAAGGGGTAAAAGTGATTTTTAAAATATATAGCTATAATAAAGAGATTTTATTTTAATTAACATAAATTAAAAATAAAAGATATCATTTAGAGTAAATACAAATTGACGTAAAAGTCTAAATTAACATTTTATATTTTAGAATTAATTAATTTTTCGTTATTGTTATAGGAAACTTAGGCATATATTTCAAGGTAATCTCTTATCAATCCATGATATGAGGATTTTCTAAAACTAAACTGGATTAATGTATATTTTTTTTATTTCAATGTTTTTTAAAAATAGTTTTTTCTTCTTGTAGTCTCAATCAACAATTAACATAATATATGAACGTTATTAAAATATCAACTGTTCTCAAATATATTGTTGTTGTTATATTTACAAAAAATATCTTTGAAAATAAAACTAATTATAGTTAATTTTTATTTCAATAATGAGTCGTTATTGCATTCATTAATGTTTAAATGAAGCAAGTCAATTTACTACGAATTTTCTTGACTAATTACTCCCTTTTACTTTTATAAATCCAAACAATATTTTATGTGTTGAATAAATTATATGTATGTTATGATTGACAGATAGAACTAAGTGTACCGGTTATAATACAAACATAAAAAAATATTATATATTCTATTAAATAATATTATATATTCTATTAAATAATATCTATAAAATAAAGTTTTAAAAAATATTTTCAAAGTAAAATCGTGTAAAATATACAGCTCTTATATTCTTACTTGATTAAAAATATAAAGTTCAAAATAAAATTATGTATATATTTCTACTTGTTTAAGAATATAAAATTCAGTTTCATCTTGAGCAACCATCATAAATAAACGGAATTAAAATTATTATTCTACGTTGAGAGATAAATGTTTTATTAAACAAATATGATCAAATTATTTTTTTTCTTTATGAATATAATATATAAATATTTTTAAATAATAGATACATTTACATAGAAATAGTTAAATAAATGTTACTAATTAATTTGTAGTTAAACTATTAGTTTCGAAAATCCTCATCTTCTTAAGTTAAAATAAATGATAAAACATTTTTCATTTAAAAAAAAAGTATTTCCTATTCACTTTCAATCGCGAATGAAGCGATAAATGCTATAGCATTGTATAAATAAACAAAATTCAGTCAAGCATTGGGGAATAATCGTCTCTATTGATTGAATGGAAATGAACTTATACTAAAAAAGGAAACTAGTACGCTGCAAATATAACCTTTTAAATAATTAGTGAACTCTAATAGCAAATTGTATCTCATCCCCAATGTTCTTTCTATTTTCTATCGATTCACTATCATTTATTTTGATCTCTCGAATGTAGTTTTGATGGAAAAGTTTTCAATTAAATAAAGTAATTAAAAAGTATTATTCTCGTTTTAAATTAATTTTAACTTTTGCATATATGTAATAAACTAAATGAAATCAAATTATTTAACTATACATTAATATAAGAATTATTTTTTAAATATTTTTTATTTGCTGAAAAAATGAGATTATCTATTACTTATGTATATATATATTTATGGATTTACGTGAAATTATATATCTTTTATAGTTAGTAATAAAATTATGATAAATAAATAATAATATATTTTCTACCCTAGTTTTTCATTTGAAATTTCGATGTATTGGGAAAATTGGTGGTATATTTAAAAAAATTAGATATATTTATTAATATCAAAAAAAATCAATTGTAAATGAAAACATATGAATAAAATATAAGTTTAGTTAATAAATAATTCACAAAGATACAGTTACATAAATATCTTTAAATTCATTATTGATTCAGTTCGATTAGTAAAAACATGTATTTACCTTAATAGGTTTTTATGTTATAAATATATGTCCAATTACTGTACGATTTCCAATTTCATCTCGTTACAATTATTGTATTTTTAATATAAAAACATATGTTGTCGATTTTTATCTCACGTATGAAAGTTCTTGTATTTAAAAATTATATTAATTATATATATATATATATATTATGTAATATACATTCTTATTTATTATTCTTTTTGTGTTAAGAATAATAGAATATTTTTTAATAAAGTAAAAAAGATATATATAGAGTCATCCAAATAGATTTGTGTTTTATTAAAAAGTAACAAAAGAAACTATACACATGTTTCCCTATACACTGCCCTATACATATGTTTCTTTTTAATAAAACACAAATATAGGCATCACATTATCTTTTTTTAGTGAGGGTATAAAATTGAATTGTGTATTATTTTTTAAAAAAATTGATTATAAAATTAAACATATGAGAATAATAAAATTACATAAATACGTGCATACTTACTCACACACATACATACCACACATACAACACACACATCCCCCCCCCATATATATATATATATATATATATATATATATATATGTAATACTTTATTTAAAGTAATAAAAGTTCTAACATTATTTTTTATATCCTTATCTATAGAATAACTACTACTTATTATTTTATATTATACTAATATGTATTATATGATATTATTTTTTCATTTTCTCTCAAAATGTAATACTTAAATCATATAAAAATAATATTGTAATAATTATATTTTAAAAAATATTTTTTTAATACTGTAATGAAAAATATATAGATAAAACTTTGGTATTTTTATGAATCCAAAATAATATCAGCCTTTTTCTTTTTAATATATAATAAAGTTTGTATATATTATAGTTTCGAACTATCGCAAATGAATTATATTTTAAATAATACGTTTTTTAATAATCAATAATTATTTAATGTTTGATTAATTGATTGATTCATCAAAGTGAAAACACTTAATTATATACTTATATTATAAAAAGGATGATATCGCTATTAAATAGAATAACAACTATAAAAATATTTTTATGAATCAAGTAATTTTTATGTCTAAATAATTTCGATATGAGTGTACTAAATGTTTTTTGAATAATATTATATATAAAAGTATCCAGTGGATAAATATTGTAATAATCAAAATAAATATAGAGAAAGTTAATATCGGTCATTACAGTAAAAATATACGTTTATATATGTATATATATATATATATATATATATATATATATATATATTTCTGTATGTATGTATGTATGTATGTATGTATGTATGTATGTATGTATATATGTGTGTGTGTGTGTGTGTGCGTGCATCATTCAATTTTTTCAAATAATGTTTAGTGTATTAAAATATCATCAATTGAAATTATTAACGAATGATCAAATAATAAATAAATGATCTTCACGTACGTACATAAACTTACTTTCTGAAAACTTCTATTGTTAAACATTTTCACATTTGATAATAAATGACGATATCGTTATATTGAAAATCAAGTTTATAGAACCGTATAAATGTAAAAACTATCTGATCTAATATTTCACTTGTCTGCTTAAAAACATATCATCAATATTAAATATTTTTTCATAATTAAGACTTTTCGTTACTATTTTAAGCTTAAATATAAAAATTAATTGAGCATTATAACTGTAATTCCATTATATATTGTTAAAAAAATAAATACTATAGGATGTAAGTATATCTATATGTATATTCTACTTGTATATATATATATATATATATATATATATATATATATATATATATATATATAAATCTAATTATTAACACATCTATATATTTCTTGTTTATATTTAAATGAAATACTAGAAATAAAATGTGTATAATATTTTTTTAAAAAATATTATTTCAATATCCCGTAAAAAATAAATAGTATTGGTTGATAGTAATATATAATTTAATTAAAAAGCTTTAAATAGTATTATTTTGTCTCTAAAATTGTATTAATCAAAAATATCACAAATAAGTTATAATAACTACTTCAGGAATTTTTCATATTTACAAAAATTTATCAAATGAGGGCTTCTATAAGAAAATAAAAACACTTTAGTGTCAAAAGTATCATAACAATGCAAATTAGAGAAAGACTCTAATGTAAAACAATAGGTTATACTGTTTAAATACCTTGAAATCATTATTACTAGAAATTGCAATGTTAACAAAGAAGTAAATATCATGCAATTCAAGGAATAATAATATTCGGATTCTTGAGAGATATATCACCTAAGAAAACAAATTTATGATGTTGGAAAATGAAGTGAAAACTTATAAAATTATATTAAAACCTATAATGACATATGAAACAAAAATTCATATAGAACTCAGCAAAATAAAACAAAAACTAATAACAACCGAGATGAGTACTCTGACTGACGCTCATAATTGAAAAAACAGGCTAGACTGATACACAGTGTAGTAAATAATATAACATAACTGACATCGTAAAATTCGCCAAAAAAACGTAAGAAAGAATGAAATATTCATGTCTGCAAAGTAAGAGATAATCGGCTAATCAAAATTGTACGAGATATACAGTCAATTGTTAAACAATATCCAGGAAGACGATCGAAAAGATTATTAATAAATTGTGGACTTTCGGCAATGCCAAGAAAGAACGTAGAATAACGTGAAGATGAACAGGCAAAAGTTTAGATAAAAGTAAAAAAAGATTAAACACACAAATACATAAATCGGATACGTATTTGTAATAAACGTAACTCGTATAATATTTAAATAAAAATTGAAGTTGTATTCCTCTTAAAAAATTGTAAAAATTAATTGAATAATATCTTATATTTTACACTATATTTCGATTCTACATAAAACTCATTGAAGGAATAAGTAACTATACAAGAGAAATAAAATCTTTTACAGTCTATTTTCATTTCTTCTTGACAGTAGTATTGATAATTGATAACTGATTTTTTTTCATTATTAATTTATTCCAAATTTATGAATTAGTTCAGTTTTTCGCCCACACATTTACACACACACACACACACACACACACACACACATATATATATATATATATATATATATATATATATATATATATGTTTTCATTTAGTAGTGGGTTGATAAAAGCTTATATATATATATATATATATATATATATATATATATATAAAAGCTTTTATCAACCCACTACTAAATGAAAACCTAAATAATACGTAAAAATAAATTTCTAATATATTTATACCATTTATTCATTGAAATAAGGTGTTATTGAATGCTTTTTCTTGCCAATTTTATAATATATATATAAAAGTATGTGTGTGTTTAAAATGGAAACATTTATTTCAAATCTGTTTATAAATATATAAATTTTGTAAATAGGTAGAAACACACAAATTGCGAATAATATGAATGAATTTTTATCTTATTTACGGTTTACCTTCATTAATGTTTTGAAATATTGGAATACAAATAAGAAATTTATTGAAAGAAAATTTATTTTTAATTATTATTCTGAGAAAAAAATACAAATTTATTGTATCAAAACACATTACAGAATGTATACTTCAATGTCTTCTTCGAATTTCTTGTTTTCCCGATTATATTGTCAGAATAAATTATATAAAAATTCCAGTCAAGAAACCATTGATAAAAGATATTTTTTATTCTTTCATTCATAAAATATTGTATACGAGTATATTTATAAAATATTATATATATATATATATATATATATATATATATATATATATATATTTATATTGTTTACAAAACATGTCTTGTTTATATATATATATATATATATATATATATATATATATATATATATATATATATATATATATATATATGTATGTATGTGTGTATAAAATAATTCAGGTTTGATTAAAAAACTCGTATTCTATATAATACAATTTCTGTATATAATTCGTTTTCTAATAGTTTTTATTTTATAAATATGTGTATTATTGCCTGATAAATTAATATAGAACTTTTATTATATATTATATTATAATATATGAAAGATACTTATTAGTATTTATATGAATGAAATAATATTTACTTTATTCTCTTATTTTTATTCGAACATATAAATAAGTTTGTTAATTAATATATATATATATATATATATATATATATATATATATATATATATATATATATATATATATATATATACATATATATATATATATATATATATATATATATATATATATATATATATATATATATATATATAACCAGTATTTATGGACGTAACTATAAATAAAAAACAATTTCTTACAAAAATAGCCTACAATAAAAAAATGTATGTTTGAGTACTTAATACAAATATCTCTGTGATGTTTTTGACATGAAATATTTTCTACATTAGAAATTTGAATCCTATTTGCATACTTTTTGTCAGCTTAATATATTATTAGTGAATTTTGTAATATTTTTCTTTATAATAAATAATGAATATATTTAATTGGAATATTTATCAACAATTATTGAATTATATACGAAATTTTCATTTTCAGTTCAACAAAAGGACGAATATAATAGAGTAATACATCATCGTAACTTATTCGCGTAAATGAATTTAATTAAATAAAATTGTTTGCCATTGTATGGAAAAAAGAGTGAAATCGACTTGAATTTATTATTGTCATTAGTCATCAGAATAGATTCACTCATTTTTTATACTTGAATAATAAACATAACTGAAATATATATATATAACAATTACAATGACAATATTACTAATATGTACAATAATAAATTGATATTATTTTTTATTACTAATTATTTTATATACACAGAGATATCAAATAAGTGACGAGTGAATATAAAGTTATTTTTAAATTTTATTACTATTATCATTTCGTATTCAAATGATTTCTAAATATATATATATCTATATATATGTATATATATATATATATATATATATATATATACAGCTGGGTCTGTTTTTGTGCGGATTATTTTAATGCGATTTTGAAGTTATGTGGTTCATATTTCTTCTTAATATCTTTTTATGAGAATTTTTTAAATGCAATTTTTAAATTATGCGATTCATATTTCTTTTTAGTAATTTTTATGCCGATTTTTTTAAGAATTCCTTTAAGCGGTTATTTAATTTAACGAAAAGCTCTTCAGTTTTATGAGCAAATGAAGGAATCAGAGCCATTTACTTTCACTCAGACTGATAAGGAATTTTCGTCTAGCAAAGGATGGTTAACCGGGGTTTTAAAAAGGAATGCACTGCATAACGTGAAGATTACGGGCGCGGTTACATCGGTAGATGAAGAAGCTGTCAAAAATTTTCCAGAAGAGTTAACTAAAATTATTAAAGATGGTGGATATTGTTAACACCGAGTATTTAATGCTGATGAAAAAAAACGTATATGGTGCAAAAAGGCCTCGATTTCAAAATTTTATTATTTATTAACATCGCACTAGGTCATCCATGTTTAGAACATCCAAATGTAAAGATGATGTTTTTTCCACCCAATACAACAAGCATTATTCAGCTATTAGATCAAGGCATAATTGCAACTCTTAACAATATTACGTTAAACGCACTTTTCAATTTATATTGAATAAACTAGAAAATGAGTCAATAGCAGTAACTGACGCTTGGAAAAAATTTTCAATCTTTGACTTTATAAATCATGTTGTTTTTGATATTACTCAAATAAAATCACACACTTTAAATGCCTGTTGGAAAAAGGCTTGGACTACATGTCTTGAAAACAGTGCAGCTATTCACTTTCTATTTTCTTTTCTTCTATTCTAAACAGTGCAGCTATTATTGCCATTATGATTAAAATATGTATGAAAAATTCTAAAAAAATTACACATTTGTACATATTACTTTGAATAACATTAAATAGTTAATTAAAAAATAAAGTAAAAAAGCTTTGTTTTGTATTAATTTTCTGCAGATATTTGAAATTTTTTTTACATTCTTTATTTCTTCATTTTTTATGCGAATTTTCGAATAATTTCACTTTGTAACTTTGGTTTTATGCGGTTTTTGAAAATTACGGAACGTATCTCTAATTTTTCAATACAAGTTAAGTCTTTTTGTGCGATTTTTTTAACACGGTTTTTTGCGGAACGTTTCTACCGCATAAAAACAGACTCAGGTGTATATATATATATATATATATATATATATATATATATATATATATGCTTATATACTCTCAACTGGCACTCCTAATCGTATATTATATGTACGATTAGAAGTCCACGAGACAAATTTTATCTACTCTCAATTAGTTTATACATGTTCCACTTAAACACATGAAAGGTTTTGTAACTTCTAAATACCTTTTCCTATATAAATGTACATATATGCATACATACATACATACATACATACATACATACATACATACATACATACATATATATATATAATGTATGTATGTATGAAACAAATCAGAAAATAAATGTTTCTAAGCTTTAAACAAATAGAGGCACTATATTTTGATACATTATAATTGATCATATTTTTAGTTATTTTTAACACATTTTTTTATAAAAATAAGAGTTTAAAAATATTAACTCGAAAATAGTAATCAGACAGTCATACTTATGTTTTTCCCCTAATTGTGATTCTTTTAATGATCATAAATATAACAAAGATAATCTTGTGTTTAATCAAATAGAAATAAATATATTTTTATAGTTTTTATTTAAATATATTTTTCATAAAAACAGACAGCTTGTGTTTTTATGTTCAATTTATTGGAATATTAACGATATACATTTTTTAACGTAGTAAGATATAATATATATTTTTTGCATAGTTTTAAGAAAATTTATCTATCTAAATACCTATTATATAAGTATATATACATATATATATATATATATATATATATATATATATATATATATATATATAAAAAAAAAATACTTATAATACTAGAGCCGGCGGATAATCTACTTGTAACTTAAAATAAAAATAATTTTAATAATTTTAAAATTACTAATATATAATTAGAGCTGACACACATACATACACAATTGTACACACACACAATAAATAATATATATATATATATATATATATATATATATATATATATATATATATATATATATATATATATATATATATATATATATATATATATATATATATATATATAAATATATGTGTATATATATTTAATTAATTTAATAATTTAAAGATAATTCAGAATTTAATATTTGACATTAAATAAAGTATTTAACTATTCAAACGACCTTATAAACTTTTTAAATTCATTAAACATCAAATATTAATTAAAAATATACTTGCATTTTTTTCAAAAAATGATAAAATTCAGAAACTTTGTTTCTCAAAAAAATATATTTGAATATATGAATTTTTTTCACTTCATAAATAATATATATATAAAATCAATAAAAGTAAATTGACAGATTAATTGACACATATGTTCAGAGTATTCAATATTTATCTGACATGAGCCTTTGGTGATTACGCCATACGATATTGTGTTCGCGTTTTTATTGAATATGAAACAAGATTTTCATCCACAAATGTAGATTCACTAACTACTAATTCTGTTTAAATTAAAACAAGACAAAATATATTAGAAATTCCTTACAAAAAGTCAAAAATTGTATTTATGATTAAAAATCAATACTAAACATATATATATATATATATAATTTGTAGATAAAAAGTAATTGTTTCTTAATAACGAAATTTAGAAATCGAACTTCATGTTTTCAATACTTGACTTCACGACAAATTTTTATAAATACAATTATTTTGTATTATAACTTTGAATTCAATTTAATTATAGGTCTCTACTCAACAAGTTTTTCCCTTGCCTTTAAGAAAATCTTTATATAGAAATCAATTTATGCATTTTATATATATATATATATATATATATATATATATATATATATATATATATGTAAATATTATTCTACAAAAAACAAGGTTCATTATTTTTATATATTTTAACAATTTAGAATATTTTAGAATGAATATTAATTAAAGTAAATAAAATGGCAATGAGAAAAATAATTCTTGGAAGGGTATTTTGATTATATTTCTAGGGATTAATATATTTTTGATTAACTATATACAATAGTTATATTAAACTCAATCATACGTTTTATTGAAATACTTGAAAACATTAAAAAAATAATTTAAATAAACTGAAAATTACGTAAAAATTCCAAAATATATATTTTCAAAAATCTATCGGTATTTTGTTAATGTAATAAAATGCAATTGTAAAGTGTTATTTCCGAATAAATTATCATTATATCAAGAAGTAAAAAAGTCAAGAAAATTATAGAAAATAGCTCCTAAATAAAAACGTTCACTCTAAATGATTAGAAAATGATTTTAAAATGAATACAATATGTCAATATAATTAATAGTATATTAATATATCAAATCACACAATTTTTATTTTTATATAAAACTTAACTATTTTATATAAACTTATAATCAAAATTTAATAACATTTTAACAGTTAAAATATCTACTGGTAAATAAATAATTATAAATTATTCAACAATAATACATACTTGTGTAAGAAGTGCTGAAAAGATGTTATGTATTTCAGTTCGTTTATTTTCTACTATAATAGATTAATTTTGTTTAAAATTACAATCAATTTCTTTTCTCCAGTTTCAAAATACAAGCATATAAAAATTCTTGTATATATAATAATATCAAAATCAATATAAATACTATTTTGTTGTAATTGTATTTTTATTTGGAATACTATTTTATATAATAATACCAATAATTTCATTTAAAAAAATAAAAATAAGCGA
>CP092089.1:24217625-24262625 GCA_029203775.1 Neoneuromus ignobilis
ACTTCATTGTAAACTGAAATTTTATTTAACTTCAATTACTATGTGTACATTAATTGTCCAGCAATACACGGTACTAATGTATTGTTACAATTTAACATTATAATTTCACCGATTGTTATTCTGTACGAAAGTAATTATTTTCTTATGAATTATTCATCAATAACTTCATTAACAATTTTTAATTCCATTTCCATCTAGAAAATGTGTATTTTTTGTAGTCAAACGTAAAATATAATTAATTGTGATAAAATCTCAAAAATTATTAATATTGATAATAATTGTTGTTCTGTCCATTTTGTTATATCTATAAAATATACATAATTACTTTATTTTGGGATTTACTTAGTAGATATTCATAAACGTCATATTGTGCATTATTTTTAGATTTAGAAAAAATAAAAAATGTACATATATATTTAGTAATGTAATCTCGAGTTAAATTTAGTATTAAAGTTTATATGATTATATTTCCAATATTTTCAACGTTGTTTAACAAATATTAACATACATTTACTTTATTAATAATATAATTTTTCATAATTGTTCATTTTCTCAGTTTTTAATAAAATATAAAATTAACAAATATAAAACAATAATCATTTTACATATTTATTATATTTATAGTAATTTACATATATATATATATATATATATATATATATATATATAAAATTTCTTACGTATTTTTTTTATTTTCCCAAAAATCCAAATATTTATTCAAAATGTATTCTTTCGCTGATCAATCTGAAAAAAATGCATGGATAGATTTTTATGTCTGTTTTTGGGTTGGCCTCGATAACCCTCGTCACGGCGGCTTGTATAGCTTTAACGTGATCGTACAACGTTTTTTTATCGCAATTTTCATTTTTATGAAAATAGCACAATAACAAATCTTGCTAATACGGTGAATATTTAATGACGCATACTTGTTTGTTAGCCAAAATTTCAAGTACAGAAACGGCCTATGTAATTGTATATTGATGTATAAACAAGTACAGAAATACGTCGCATAGTACGGCTTCGATTAATACGGTTTCACTATAGTACGGTTTGAAATTTCCAAAAATAAATTATACCCATGCGGATATTATACGCATCGCATGCGCAATTAGTTTTCGATTCGTAACTCTAGAGCAGTGATTCTCAACCTTTTTTCGTCACGGTAGACTTTTAATAATTTAAAAATTTGGTGGCACACTAACAATAAGTTAAATTTAAAAGAATTTTACTTGGTTAATTGATTGATGTACCTATAATATATTTTGTAAAAATAGCATACGATAATAATTTCCAATGAAATATAAAAGGAAATTGCATTAAAAAGTAATCAAAATGTTTATTTAATGATAAATTACATTTAATGCGAATTTTGAGCTTGGTGTTTTTTGATAACTTCATTTATATTTGGGCGTAAAAATGACAATGCTACTCTCATTTCGTGATCCAGATTTAAAAGTCTGGATCTTTTTTTCGTTCTTATGTCGGTCAAAACCGAAAATCCGAATTCGCACAAATAAGATGTGGAAAATTGTAATAACATACTTCAAGCTTTTTGTGATATTGTCGGATAATCGTATCTAAGATTAATTCAGAACGAATTAATTGATTCTTCTGAATGTTTTGAAATTAAATCTCGGTTATTACACACCGAAATTAGTTTTTCTTCTTCTTTCAAAGTATGGGTATTCGTTTATGTATGGGTATTCGCAGTGGCGGCACATTTCAATAATCTCGCGGTACAATAAAATTCCGCGGCACAATGGTTGAGAATCACTGCTCTAGAGTAAATTCGATTTTTTGATAATTAAATTCTAATTGAAAATGTATTTAAAATCAATGCATAAACCACTGATTTTGTTTTGTTGCTATACGAGAGTCATTTGATAAGTATGGTAAATTTTTACTCTAATACAGTTTGAGAATTAGATAAATTCCCGTATAACGCTTAAAGTTTTTAGGAACAAAATTCGAAATTAAGGAAATCCCCGTACAACACGCAACGAAATAAAAGCTATTAATTGCACAAGATATCTTATTCGAAATTTTTCATTTGAGCGTGTACGAATATGTCGTATTAAATTTGCTTGCAGAATTTTGAAATTTATTAGAATTTGAAATCCATTTTGTTCGTGGAATATTAAATACATTTTAAAACTCTGTTTTTCTTTTTCGAAAGGTGGCACTACATTATTTGGAATTATAGATTAAAAATTTTCAGACGGGTATTATTTAACCTTTTTTAGAAATGCTGATTATGTTTTTTATTTTTGTGAATTAATTTCTAGCTCTGAACTTTGTCTGGCGAAAATAAAAAAATACCTTTACAAAGACATTTCATCTCGCTAGGACAAAAATTACAGATTTTACTCTCAGCTAAAAGCAAGCAATCTAAAATAACAGATTTTTTTCGAAAAGTAGAGCATAGAACTCAAGATAATGCAAAATAAAGTTCAGAGGATGAGGATATCTTGTCAAAAAGAAAACTCCCTCGGTTAATGGTGCTTATTAGTAATAACGTAGAAAACATTATTTAATACATATTAATATGTAATACTTTTCATGAAAATTGCTTTAATAAATGCTGATAAATATTTCTAGTCTTTCATCTAACAAAAATTATAAAAAAGCATAAAATAGTATGTTTTAATGATAATTTTATGAGGAACTTAACTCCTTTTAGTGTTAACGCATTAGTTCTTTGTTACTTTTCATGAAAATTGTTTATAAATATATTTCAATTATAAAAATATAATAGTATGTTTTTAACTTTTGGATTCTCCCTTTTTGCATTAACACGGCATTTTTTAGGAACATAACAATCGTGCTGTACGGGGGTTAACTGTATTAAATATTTGCACAAAAGAATTATTTTTCTGTATTTTAAAATATCGAGCCTTATACACTATTTTATTAATGAAAGATCTTATATACTGTTTCATTAGTGTATTAAGTATTATTTTGTTAAGAGTTATTAAAAAAATCGTATTATATATTATTAATATGTAATTTTATAAGAATATTTTTCTATTTAGTTCCACTTTTCATTAAATATAAAAATGTTGTTTTGATTTACATATACATTTTAAAATAAATCAAATAACTAAAAAGAAATTAATATTTCTGCAAGTTGCTTATTTCTTTTGCCACCATTAAATATATATATATATATATATATATATATATATATATATATATATATATATACGTGTTTATTATGATTGCACGTGTTTATTCCTTCGTTTATTCATTTTTCTGGTTCAGTGTTAATTTACCAATAATTAAAAACGGTTGATAAAATGTTAATTTGTTTTTTTTAATAGTTTAAATGGAATATAATTATTAGGCGATTTTTTAAAATAAAATTAAAATCAATTTAAAAATCGTTAGAGTTAATATTTTTAAATTTTTGATGTGACTTTTTTATTTATCTTACTTGTTGTAAAAAAAATAGTAACTGTTGAATATAAGAAAATATTTTTTCGGGTAAATTTTAATATATTTAAAACTTAAAAATAAACTACTATAATGTGATTAATTTATATATAAATATAATATATAAAAATGAAATAAACTTACTGTGATCTAACACTGTGACATCAAGACGAAGAAAAATCTTGTTGATAATTGGCACTATCCGTACTGCGTCTGCCTTCTACAGAACCGCGATTGCTGCTCACCCGACTACCATGACCCCCATTATTATAATGACCACTTGAGCAGGACCGTACTCGACCCGATGACGACCTTTGACTGTGATGTGTGCTTCTTGTAGATCCATGATGAACTAATTGTCCACTACCCGTCAATGAACTATGGCAGCTGTGATTGCTACGAGAAGATCTATTATGACCGAATCTGTTATTTTCTGTTATATTAATTCTGTCTTCGCTTCCACCTAAACTTGGCTCAGATCTAAGATCGGTAGTTTGAACAGTGATGTTTGAATTGACCACTGCTTCACATGAACGGCGTAGTTTTCTATTGCTGAAACGAAAGTAGCCTCGTAAACGTTCTTTCGCCGGTCTGAAAAAATTATTAACTATTTAATTAATTTTTTACCTACCCTATTAATTATATAATCTAGTGAAATTAAATCAATATTGAAATGACATAAAAAATGGAATTTTTTTTATTTAATTATATACATTTTTATTATTTTTCTGTTACTCGTCGTTCGATTACTATATCAGTATTTTTCTACAATTACTTTCAATCTTAAATTCATTGTAAAGTAGATGAGTATTATTTTTAATTTTATTTATGATTTTATATATGTTTATTAAGAGATGGAGTTTGTTTTTAAAATTTCAAATATTTAGTCAGTTATTTTGTATGTTTGTTTAACATGTTTAGGTTTTAAATTGTGTAACATGTTTAGGTTTTACTCTTTATTAAATTTTTTTTATTATTTTTATTGTTTACATTATATAGAGTTTCTAGAGTTATTTTGCCAATGTGAAATCAATTTTATTGTAGTTTCATACAATTTATATATTATTTAGATCTACTTTTAAATGTTTAGCTCTTTACATACACACACACACACAAATATATGTGTGTGTGTGTCACACACACACACACATATATATATATATATATGTGTGTGTGTGTGTCACACACACACACACATATATATATATATATATGTGTGTGTGTGTGTGTGTGAGTAGGTGGATGGTTGTTTATTTTTAATTTAATTTATATACCTAATTTGATTACAAATATTGATATCCTGCATTTTATTTTAATTTTTTTTTAAATGGATTTTCAATTTTGTTACCTATTTTTTAAAAAAAATATTTTTATTTTATCTTATATATATATATATATATATATATATATATATATATATATATATATAAATATATATATATATATATATATATATATATATATATATATATATATATATATATATATATATAAGTAGATGTGGGTGTTATTTTTTGATGTGTATACATTTTTTATTGATACCAGCAAAACTTTACTGAGATTTGATTTTTTTATTATTATTACATATTATATTATTGTTTTCTGTTTATACTCTCTCTTTACCATTATTTTCTTGAATTTGATTCATTGTCTGGATTGTATTTGATTTTTACGATATATTTTAGTTTATTTTTAAAAAATATAATATTCATTGATTTACTTTGTAGCCTTTTATGTTTTCCAATGAAAAGATATTTTTTTTTTAAAAAAAATAACTAATATATATATCTAACGTTTTTTTTTTTTAGGATTGAAACCAGTGATGAAGAAATACAAAAATAAAGATACGACGGTGAACAACAGAAGAAAAAAGTACAGTGACGTGATCAAAGGTAAGGAAGAAAATATTTCTAATTTTATATTTGCATTGATGTTTATATTTCTAAATACATGCTTATATATAATGTATTTGTGTAGAAGTAATTGTCAGAAATTTTATAAAATTATTTGCTTTCTTTTATTAGTCACACATTTTTTCTAGTTAAAAAAAATAACCTTTTATTAGCTGTTGAATGAATAAATAAGCGAAAAAGATTATTTTTGCATTAATGAAATTAAAAAAATATGTTGATAATTTAATTACGCTAATAGCATAGTTAATTAACAAGTTTTAAAATCAATAATATTTATTTTTAAATTCAATTTATATATAAATGAACAGTGACTATTTATACATATAAATTATTATTTTTTTTAAATTATTTATTTTATACCTTAAAAAATAAAATTATTTTACTCGTGTTTATATATATATATATATATATATATATATATATATATATTAATTTTCAAAAAAAATGAACAAAAATATAAATGCCTTTAAACTTTATTATTTTTTATATGATATATATTTTTTACGTATAAAAATAATGACTGTTTTAATGTAACTAGATTTTCTATTTCGTTTCTCTCATTACAATTATATTGTTTAAATATTTTTATACTAAATATATCATTAAATAATTGTGTATTATTACAAATTAATTTTTTTCATTAGATTAGTTTAAAAATAAATTATATTAAAAATATATACAATATTAAAATTCAATCCTATCATTAATTTAAAATAGTAATTTCATTATTTATTTCTAAACTATTTGAAGAAGTATTTGAAAAATGTTTACATATAGAAATGGTGCTATTTCATTCATATTGATTATTTTAAAATTTCTATTTAATTATAGTACAAGTTTATAAATATTTTAGGTACAAATTCAATTTGTATTCAATAATATTAATTCAATTCATTTCGTAATTGAACCAACAATTTTAAACATCTTTCATGAAAATATGAATTTAACAATTATTTTAGACTTTTGAATGGAATTTTCAATCGCGAATGAAATTATATTTGCATTTCAAATTGAATATTTGTATGAAATATGAGTTCAATAAAATTTAATTTAATATCAGTTTCAATATAAATTTTTACAGTTTTTAATCATACACAATAAACAGAAAAGACGTATAATGAAAGAATACTGTCAAAAAATACGAGTTTGTAACAAGTATCTGTGTGTGTGTATATATATATATATATATATATATATATATATATATATATATATATATATATACATATACATAAGAGAGTCGTTTGATAAGTATAGTAAAAAGTATGAGAAATTAAATTGAAAAATTTAATTAAATGAATTAATCAATTAAATCAGACAATAAATAAATTTACCATACTTATCAAAAGACCCTTGTATATATATATATATATATATATATATATATATATATATATATATAAACAAGATTGTTTTAATTTCAAATTTTTATAATATCTTTTTTCTTAATTTAATAATTGTGTATAAAAAGCAATACATTAAAATACACGCGTGGTTACTTATAATAATTAATTAATTAGAATATGTAAAGTTGACACGAATTATTCATTTCTTATTAATGAGAAACTTTATATACACACACACGTTTCCTTACGATATAAGAACCTTTTGTTTCAGTTTTTTAAGAAAATATGTTTAAAAAGATATGTCTTTTAGAACGGTGTGTTTATTTTATCAGACTTCTTAGTAAAATGTTAACTTTAATATATTTATATCAAAAAGTGTTTTTTTTAATAATGAATAATAGATTCCATTTCAACTATTTCTCCATATTGACAGTCCTTATACAAACTTTGGAAACAAATTATCCTACTTAAAGTATTGAACTAAAATTTAAAATAAAAAAATCTCTCAATAAATATATATATATATATATATATATATATATATATATATATATATATATATTGCTTTTATTTTTAGAATTTACATTTCACACATCCGGTATACTACATATGAAATTCCAAATATGGTTTTAAATACCAAAATAACATTATATAAACATAGAAAATACTTTTACAAGTATAATAATCATAGTTTATATGAATATAATATTTCTAAATTCTTAATAAATAAAAAATAAACGAAAACCGTACTAAGCAATTAAATATCTCACTTGAGTATCAGTTTAAATAAGTAAATAATAATGTTTGGTATTTGGAATTAGAAAAAATTACATAACATATAATTGCCAGTGAATAACAATAATCTAAAGTAATCTGTTGAAGAGGTTTAAATTATAGAATTACATTGTTTAAAAGTCATAAATTTGAAATACATACTAAATGTACAAAAAAAAAAAAAACATGAAAATAGAGTCTTTATTTATCTAGCAAAGTTAAAAGTATATAAAATAAAAAAGGTGAATTTATCAACATGAAATTTATTATCTAATATTCAATAAAAAAAAATTAAAATTAATTATACAAGTTATTTCAATATTTTTAATATGGAAATAATTATAGATGTAGAGGAGTTTAAAAATACCAATTAAAAAATCAAGTTTACATATGTATACTCGTATGTATGTATGTGTATATATATATATATATATATATATATATATATATATATATATATTAATATATAATATACACTTGTTTATATTTATTTTATATAGTTTCTAATATACATAAGTAAATTTAAAAAAGATACAATTTAGGTCAGCAAACATTTTATTAAATTAAATTTCATGCGTTCAAGAGTCAATATTTGTTCTTGTTTACGTTAGACGATAAATCAAACTAATTATAATCATAAACGAACCAAAACTGTATACATTGTTATATTAGTAATCTGTGGAACATATTTTTTGACTTTAACACAAATGAATTTTAACCCCAATACCACAATAGTTCAAACTGTTCAATAATCACTTATTGTTTACTTATTATTAATAAATATATCGGCTGATGCATTTCGATAGCAGAAAGGCTCTGACAATGATAGCGTCGCCATCGAAATGCATGAGCCGATATATTTATAAATAATAAGTGAACAATAAGTGATTATTGAACACTTTAAACCAGAAGTCGGCAACCTATGACCCGCGGGTCACCAAGTGACCCATTTGATAATTTCAAGTGACTCACTTGAGTTCCGCAAATAAACTATAATATATAAAAATAAATTATCAAACAAATTCTTTAAAATGAATATTATTTGAAACTGACATAAAAACTAAAATATTTCTTTTCTTTCCTTTGTTAAAAAGCCAAAATGAGAAAAAAATATCGATGAAAGCAATCTAAATATGTTCGAAAGTTGGATTTTGAACATTAAAATTGAATTTGAAAGTAGATTTCAAAGTTTTAAGAAGCACGGCAAAATGTTTACATTTATAATAAAGTCCGACGAAATAGACGAAAATATTTTAGATTTGCGGTATTTTGAATATCTTAAAATTGTCAATTTAAGTTTAGAAATAATTGATTTTAAAAGTTCAACGTTGTGGACGGATAAATTCAAGACATTACGAAAAGATTTAGAAAAAAAACGGAAGATAATTATCTTCTCATGATATCAACGTGTTGGTTATCACTTCCTACAAAGTTTTCATCTCAAAATTAGTTTTGCCATTTTGTCCGTGTTCGGTTCTACTTATAAATGTGAGCAAATATTTTCACACATTATTTTAAGTAGGAACAGGAGCAGCTTAATACCAAAAATTCAGACGCTTGTATTTGTCTCAATGTGACTAATTATAAACCAGACTTGACTAAATTGACATCACAAATTCAGCATCAGGAGAGCCATTGAAAACGAAGAAAACGTTTATAAATTAATGAACTAAAACTCGACAATTATATTTGTTTTTATAGTAATTAAAATTATAATTTTAAGTTTTTATGTTTTAAAAGCAACTTGTAATTATTTTCTCTATAAAATTAACTTATTATTCACTAAAATACTATTTTAAAATGAAAATACCATTGACCCGAAACGTCTTCTTAATAATCACATTTTTGCTGATTTTGACTTGCAGCCAAAAAAGGTTTCCGACACCTGCTTTAAACTATTGTGGTGTTGGGGTTAAAATTCATTTTTGTTAAAGTGAATCAGCCACAGTTCAAAAACAACAAATATTTTTTGACTTCAAATATGTCCTACATAATTATCTTTTTAATAATAAAATGTGTGTGTGTATTATTATATATATATATATACATACATACACACACACATTTGTATGTTCGTGTGTGCATCTTGGTATATAATATTTTGTCAATTAAAATATTGACAGATATCTTCAGATTATGTCTAGACTTAACGACAGTCTAGCTGTAAACTCATTAGTCGAACATCGACATTATATTATATCGTGAAAAATATTCAACTTTAAAGTTTGAGAATAAAAAACCTTAGTAAATTTTCTCGTTCCGAATATATTCAAATTCTTATATATACTAATATTATTGATTGCTTTATAATAAATATTTGTTTTTATTATACATATATATATATATATATATATATATATATATATATATATATGTCAAAAAAATATACAAAATAGAATGAAATTTACTAAAAAAATATATAAATTGGAGAGATTTGAAGAACAGAAAAAATAACAAAATATTCTATTTTCTGACGAAGCAAAAATTGATTTATTTGTATTTGATGGTAGAATATTCATAAGGTAAGCTCTAAAAACCGAATTGAAATTATAACTCACTCAAGAAATAATAAAATATAGTGGTGGCAATATAATGATTTGAGATTGTTTTTCGTAGCATGATGTTGGGCATTCATATTGGGTTCAAGAAAAAATGACCCAATATACTTACATCAATTTGTTAGATATCATGTTACTTTATGCCGAAGAAATATGCCACTGATTTGGAAGATCCAACAAGATAATGACCTCAAAGATAACTCGAAAAAAGTCAAGAGTGGTTTAGGGATCATCTTGATTCAGTTATGGGTTGGCCTGTTCAGTCGCCAGATTTAAACCCGATTGAGAATTTGTGGAGTGATATTAAAAAAGGAATTGAAGCGAAAAATATCAAAAATAAAACCCACTTATGGGAAGAAGGGCAAGCTATATGATATGTAATTCCTGTAGAGAAATGTAGAAATCTTATTGATTCAATGCCAAGAAAATGCGATGCAGTATTAAAAAATGAAGGTTACCCAACAAGTTATTGATTCAGAACGACAACAAATTCTGTAACATTTTGCTTTTTTAAGTCTGCTTTTGTAAGTTTTTATAAGTCTCTATTACTGTATCTATTATTTTGTACAAGGACCTTTTTTATATTCACTTGAATTTTTAATTTTTATATTGTGTGGAAAAAAAAATTTGTCAGTGTGATTTAAAATAAAAATAAGTGAATCATATATCAATATTTTCTACGCTTTAAGTTATATATAAGAAAAAAAATTGATCTACCTATTATTTTGACCATAGGTATATATACATGCTCGAAAATGTCTGCATACACTTATCAATACGATTATATTTTTCAATAAAACAACCTTATTAATGTAAATTTAAAAACAAACATATTTTTTAATAATTCTATAAAGTACTAATTCTTTATAGGTGGCAATTCAAAACATTTTAAATTTATAACAAATAAAATAAAAAATAAAACACACAAAAATTCATACAAATTGAGCAGAAAAAGTCCGCGTACACATTTTATTAAACGGTAAATCATCTATTTTTAACAATATTTGCACTTATTGTTGTTTTAAAATTATCACAGTTTTATGTCCCGTTCGTATGTTGTAATTAAAACACTAAAATATTATTTTTAGTAATTAAAAGCAAAGTTTTTTGCAAAAAATAAATAAGATAGAATTCAAAAAAAGGAAATTTCTGTTAGTGAGTGTAAAATTATTTTAAAGATAGGAGAAACAGGAAAAAGTTTTCGTAAAATAGGATAGGGTGTTGGAAGACAACATTCTTTCATTCAAACGGTAGTAATCAATTTTAAATCCACATTTGAAACCGCTTTCTGACCAGCCGTCGAAGTTAACATTTAGATAAAGGCGTAAGATTGTGGCTTCAGTGAAAGAAAATCCCCGAATAACTGCACCTCAAATTGCAAAAGATAATAAAGTACTATTTAAAAAACAAATCTGTACTGATATTGTGTGAAAACTAATAATAAAGGGTGTGGGTATCATAAATGTGTTGCGCGTAAGAAATCATTTATTTCAGGTATCAATAGATAAAAATGTATTGCATAAGCAAATGAACACATTAATACACTAATCTGGTTTTGGGAAAACATTATTTTCTCAGACGATAGCAAATATTGTATTTTTGGAATAAAAGGATTCAAAATTGTATGTACATTATTGAATAAAAAAAAATCTTGCTCCTACTGTGAAACTCAGTGGTAGTAAAGTAATGGTATAGGGGTGTATAACAAGTAAGGGCGTGAGACAAATGGAGTTTTTAGTATCCACGATGGATAAATATGTATACTTAAATATTTTAAAACGAAATATAAAGCAAAAAGCTGAAAAATGAAGTCTAGGTCCCGATTATAATTTTTTGCATGACAATGATTTGAAGCACACGGCAGAAGTTGTTAAGCTATAGATATTATATAACAGTTGCATGCACCTCTCCAATCTCTAGACCTATAGAACATATGTGGTATTTTCTCGAACGTAAATTCGCCAACATGGCATAACTGCAAAGGAAATGTTGAAAAAAGTTATAGAAAAAGAGTGGAATAAGATTAGTGCTATGGAAACCACAAAAATTGAACCATTCCATGCAAAAACGATTATAGGAGGTTGTTAAAAAAAGAGGCTATCCAACCAGTTACTAATTCACTTGAAAAGTTTATTTTACTTTATATTATTTTCGATTTTAATTTTCTGTACGCAAACATTTTCTGCTCAATTTGTATGATTTTTTGTGTTTTTTATTTTTTAGTTTATTTGTTATAAATTTAAAATGTTTTGAATTGCCATGTATAAATAATTAGTACTTTATAGAATTAATAAAAAATATGTTTGTTTTCAAATTTACATTAATGAGTTTGTTTTATTGAGAAATATATCCGTATTGATAGGTGTACTCAGACTTTTTCGAGCGAGTATATATATATATATAAAGAACTGAGAATCAACATACACATTTTCTCATTTTGTTCTATCTGAAGATCGAATAAAGACAATACTCACCGACTCATTTGCCAGGAAGCGAACAAAATTGGTGTACTGCATGTTGGTAAAAACGCAATCCAAACAAACATAGTATAAGTGATATCAAAATGAACACTGTTTTCGTAAGTTTCAATCATTGCTAAACGAGCTAGACGTAGTATCATTAACGGACATAGACAAATGGCAAACATCGTCACCATTGAAATGAGATATTTTTGTGTTCGTTTCTCCTTACACACATCTAGTTCGGCTTCAACAATATCGAAATGACGATGATGCTGGTAATGATTGAGATCTCGTGGCACCTGGTAACTGTTGCGACTATAATCACTGCCACGAACTGATCCATCGTAATCCTGATGACTTCCGCTGAAAAAAAAATGTTAATGTCATAATAAAATAAATTTTTTAGTAATTTTTCACAATATATTATAATATTTAATTTTTATAAAATACATATATATTTAACTAGTTAAAACTACATACAGGTAACTTCCGTATAACACGGTCGTTAGGTTCCTAAAAATGCCGTGTTATGCGAAGAAAAGAACTAGCACAAAAAAACAAGGTCGAGTTACAAAAATTAAAAAAAACATACTATTTTATTTTTATAATTAAAAGATAATTAAAAGATATGTTTAAAAAAAATAATTAACATATTATGGTCCTCAGTATTTCGCGCTGACTTCATTTAGAGTCCGGCGAATTTCGCAAAAAATGTACAAAAATAAGTTTTTCATAAAATCGATGTAATTTTTAAATCAATGAACATTTTAAGATGAAATTTCATATCTACCTATAAAAGGGTTCGATGCATAGATATATGTAAATATAATAGTAGTTTTCAACCTGTAATGAGTGTATCAGTGTGATAAAGTACAAAAAAGAGATTCTTTATAATAAACAAAGTTTATTATAAAATACATTTTTAAATATAATACAATTTTATGTATAAAATACATATACTTTTTAGCGTAAGAAATCTGTAAAGGATAAAAATATGATAAATTACGTAAAGCATATATTCTATATACAGAAGTTAGAAAGAAATAAGAGAACCAGTTTTGATTTTATTCCAAAAAACTGAACTTTGTTAGGGATAAAGATTACTTTATTTAAAATATCTGAAATATTTTTCATAATTTTTATAATTTACCAATATTTTGAATATATACACCACTATCTTTTGATAGAATTAGAAAAAAATATAGCTTGTATGTATAATGTTTTTGACGTCAAAAGTTTATACAACGAAACACGCGTTAACGCGTGAACGGACTCATAATAGTTCAACACGAAACACATGTTTAGACGTGGCCGGGCGGTAATGTATTAATATAAACTATTACTTATTAATATGACATAATGTTTTCTTTTTCATCACTGCTAAGTATCATTAAACAAAATAATCTCATCTTATGATTTTTCTTCTGTAACTCTTGATTTCTATGCTGTACTTTTTGTAAAAAAAAACTATTATTTTTGTTTGTTTGCTTTTATCTGAAAGATCTTTATAAATTTTGAGTTAATCATTTATAAAGTTCTCTCTTAAATTTTATGGCTTCTTTCAGTGGAAGGATCTGCATTTAGAAAATAGAACTCCAATTGTTCGACTAAGTTTAAGTTTTTCTTTGTGCTTTTTAGGATAGCATTTTGAACTATCGTTCTCTAAATTAATTTGGTTTATCTCAGATACCATTTCCACTAAATTTACTTCATCTACCTCTATTTATACCAATAATTCTTGAATATCCAATCTTCAGAATTCATATCAAATTTTTCAAACCGTGTTGTATGAATGTCATGTTATATGGGGATTTCTCCCAGTTCTCCGACCGTGTATAACGAAACCGTGTTATAGGAATGCTGTGTTATAAGGGGATTACCTGTATATATTTTTATCTACATTTATTTTATTTACATTAATTGAAATGTACTAAATTCAAATTCAAAGCTTAAAAATTGATTAGATGTTGTTACTTTCTGTCTACATTTTATATATAAGAAAAAAATTATTTTACTAAAATAAAGTGATTAACAATATACATATTTAAATAAAACATTGCTTAATTTATTATTAATCAAGGATTTAACGAATTTTTTTAGAAAAATGTGAGTTATTTTCCGGAATTCATTTATTAGTTATTGTATGTATTGATCCATGTATACGATGAACAGGTTTTGTAATTCAAATTATTTGTATGTTAACTGAACTGTACTTGATATATTGAAATTTTATCGATTATTATTGTTTTTATTTATAAAAGTAAGTCGATCGTTCATGTGTAACTTGAAATAATAATTAAAATTACATGGAAATATATGCATTTGTTTTATATATAAAAATGATTTTTTATTTATTTTTAAGATAAAAAAAACATTTAAAAAACAGATAACTCAGTTAAACAGTGATATGAATATCACTGTTAATGAATATATAAAGATTATACAGAATTTTCCAATGAGAATGTTAGAACTTTGATAGCTGGTGGCTGCCATATTTGAATTTTTTAAGCTCATTTTAACATTTCAACTCATTATAATTTGGTAAATTTTGATGGAACGTTTAACACTTCAACAACGCTTAGAAATTTTAAAAACTTCAATTGATTTATTAAAACAAAAGTTTAATGAGTCCATTATTTCACAAAATGCACCCATCAGTTTGCCATCAGGATCATGTGATCTAATTAATTGGATTATTTTCTGTGAGGTTATGTGAAATCAGTTTTTACTAATAAACCACAAATAGAAGCATTAAAAAAAATTGAACATGTAATTCATGAAATTGGACCACAATTATGTGAAAGATGACAAAAATTAAACTAAACGAATTCACTATGTCAAGCAAAGTCGTGGAAGTCATATGAGTGAAATTGTTTTTCATCATTAATGCCATAAATTATGCTTAAAAATAAATAAATAATTAATTAAATACTCTTTGTTTTATTTCCATTTAAACTTCTGAGGCGCTTATTGGAAAACCCCATATTACAAATTGGTTATTTATTATAGATCAGTTATTATGAATGTATATTTTTTTTACAAAAAGTAAACTTATTTATTTATGATTATTGTTTAATAGCTAATTTGAAAATACAGACTTCAATAATAATACACTTCATAATCAAACAAAATTGTATGTATACTCGTATGTGTATGTATGTAAGTATATATAAATATATATATATATATATATATATATATATATATATATATATTTATGTTTACATTCATAATATAAATAATAGTTTTGCAAAATATTTTTTCTATAATTTGACTTTTCATTTCTTTATGAAAATCATTTATCTAAATTTTCAATTAGAGATCAATAAATATTTAATTCTTTATAATTGCATAATGAATAAAAAGTAAAGGTTTTTTTATTATTTAAGGATATAAAACTTCTGGACATATTTTGTAATCCACAACTCCGACAAGACAGTGATAAATATAGATAATAACAAAACAGTGATCAATCATTATTTTGCTGATACTTCCTCAAATAAAAAAAGTTAAAAGCAGTTTCGGAAATCATATTATAAAATTTTTATAAGTGAATTTATATTTTTTAATTTTTATAAGTGAATTTACATTTTCATAATCTTAATTTAATATTTATTTTTATCTTTAAAAATATATATATAAAATTAATATAAAAATAAAATCAATATTTTGTGCTAATAAAAATAACAAAAAAACGGTATATTGTATTATAAATTTATTTTCCATGTAAAATAAAGTGTATATTTAATCGTTAATAAAAATTCACTATATAAATATTAATGGTATATACATATGTATATATATATATATATATATATATATATATATATATATATATATATATATATATATATATATATATATATATTAACATATTACATTATTTAAATATTTTATAAAAATTATTTTAATTTAAAAAAATGTGAAGTTTAATCAACAATTTATTTTCCTTACATACACACAAACACTTTCTATGTGTATATATATATATATATATATACACTCGTATATATATTTGTGCATGTATAAATAATAAAGGAAAGTACTAAAAATATCCTATAGTAAATAAATTGCAACGTGTTAGAATTTAACAGTCAGATATGAAGAAAATATTCAGTTATTTATGATTGCAAACTATTTATATCTAATATTCGCAACGTACCATTTTGCATATTTCAAAATAACTTTGTTGAAAAAATTCAATTTCTCAAACCATTGATCAATAATTCAATATATCTTCAAGTCGTCTACGTTAAACTTAAAACAGGAAACGTAAAGATAATTTTTTATTAAATCTTGTAAAACATCCATAAATATTGTATTATTGATTTTACCATATATTTTTAGTAATTTCAAATTTACTCGACTTCGGCTTTATTATAAAAAAATATTTTTGCTTTTAACATTTTGATTTATTAATAATAATAACTTTATAAGGAAATCTAATTTCTTTTATATTTTAAGATACGTTTATTGATTACATTTCATTTTTCGTTTATTAGAAATATTTTTTCTTATAGTTAGTTTAAAAAAATAAAATTAATACTAATTAACAGTTAACTTAATGCAAACTATAAAATTATTATATACTAATTTTTATCATAATTGTTTTAGAAATTAGTTTTTATAATTATTTTTCAACAAAATACTGCTAGAAATACACGTACTTCAATTCAAATTAATTAAATAACTAATTTTTTTTGTTCATAGTATATTTTTTTAAACATTTGTTAAATAATTACGAAATATTTGTTTATAAAAAATAATATTATGAAATTGTTTTTAAGAGCAAAAATTTCCTAAAATCTGCCGAAATATAAATTTAACTTATTACACTATTAAAATTTATCTCATTGTGTCATATATTTTTATTAATTTCATTTCTTTGCATTATTAATTTGTATTAAATAAAGTAATTATGAATATCAAGTAATTCTGTCATAATTTTCAATTTCAAAAAGTAAAATATGAAAATTTCATGAAAATTAAATAAACAAGTAGTACAATAATTTCAAATTATAAATATTTTTGATAATATATTTATAAAACATATTTCCTCGAAATCAGTGATTTTTCTCAATCCAATGTAATAGATTTGAACTATTTTAGTTCGACATCTTGTAATTCCTGTTAGTATCTAAAGTATGCGTAATGTTTAACCTATGTTTGAATTTAATTGCCACAGGTCAGCGACTTCACATTCAAACAATTCAATAAACTATTCGAGTATTCTTTTAAGTGTCAAGTAATGATTTATGTCGAATAATTTAAAAGACATTGCTCTAGAAATATAAAATAGTTTTAATAAAAGTTATGATTTATGATATGATGACGAAAATTGAGTATTTGCCAGAACTATTGCGAAAAGACTTTGCCAGCTAAAAGAAATAAAACTGTTTTATGTACATTTTCATATAATACTAAATCATAAACATTTCTACATATATAAAAGTAAAGAACAATAACGATAATCTTTTCTTTGGAATTATCACATTTAAAAAGTATATTTCCGGGAAAAAATAAAAAAAGTTATTGAAATTTTCACTTTATTAATATTTATGTAAGAGGGATATTTTTGTTCGTTATGCTGTCAGACAAATATCTCAAATGAAATATCTATTTTTCGAATATATATTTTTTTGTATAATAAATTATTTCTAAAAAATAGAACGAGAATAATTTTAACTTACTTATTTACATACACACAAATATATATATATATATATATATATATATTATATATATATATATATATTATATGTATATGTAAATACATAAGATGCAGTGAAGGCAACCTGCCTAAAGCAATAAACTTTGAATAGAAAATCTTCACTAACCCATTTAATCAGCGTAGTGGGTAATGATCAATGAATAGCAATATCTATTGAGGCTTTCACTCTGGACTGAGATGATGTAAACTTATATATATATATATATATATATATATATATATATATATATATATATATATATATATGAGAATATATACAGTGAGTCAAAGTGAAACATATACAGTATTATGTTCAATAATTTTTTATATGTAATTTTTTAAATAAAAAAAATTCTTTAATATTCGACTTAAATTGTTTATTAAGGATATTTTTATCATATAAAAATGAATAAATCATAAAATAATACTTAAAGACCAAAAAAAAAGTACGAATTCTGAAAAATCATTCAAAAACACATCAAAATGAAACTCATACAACGAAACAAATTATTTATTAAATTAAAATTTACAATGGATTGAATTATTTTAGTACGTAGTAGAGTAGTATTTATTAATTTTTATAGCCTTTAAACGATTCAGGATGGATTTAACTAATTTTTCACAATAAGCTAGATCAATTTTTTCCATTCTTCTAATAACGCTTTTTTAAATCATTTTTATTACTAATAGTGTGTGTTCTAATGGCAACTTCTAAGTGATTCCATAGATTTTCAATTACATTTATATCAGGTGATTATGGTGGTGTTTCCAGTACTTTGGGGCAGTTATATAACAACCAACTACGTGTTTTATAAGATTTGTGCTTGGGGTCGTTGTACTGATAAAAATTAAATGTTTGTAAAATCCCAAGTTTTTGAGCACTGGCTTTCAAATTTTTTCTTAATAAATCAATACAAACATTTTGATTCATAATGCCATCTATAAAATTAAATTTACAACCCCTCTCGCAGACATACACCCCCATACCATAACATGTCCACTCCCATGTTTGATTGTAGGACGGAAGTGTTTTAAAGTTATTTCTGTATTTGGTTTCTGCCATACATTAATTCTCCCATTGGATCCAAATAAATTATATTTGCTTTCTTCCATAAACAAAACATCTTTTCAATAATCAAAACTCTTATTAACATGTTCCCAAACGAAGCTTAACCTTTTGTTGCGATTAGCTAGATTTATGAAAGGTTTCTTCCTGGCAATACGAGCATGAAACCCATTTTTATTTAGTTTATTGCGAATTGTTTTGAAACTTTTTTATTTAGATACTTTTTAACTTCTAAAGTTAATTTGGGTGCGCAAATTTTCGAATTTTCTTTAATTTTTCGTAGAATCCAACGCTCGTCATGGCCATTAAAAATTTTGCGGAAACTCTTTCTGACTTTATTGTTAATACTTCGGCCGTTTTTAAATCTTTTTATTACAGATTGCATTGCATTGTAGCGTGGCTTCTATTAAGTATTTTTTCAAATTCTTGTAGAATTTTTCCATTTTTGTAATGAAAAATCATTAGTTTTCGCTCTTCCGTCGATGATTGTTCCCTTTGTCTACTCAAAGTGAAAATCCAACTTATATTGTTAAAAAATGATTATAAACGACTTAACAATAGTTTTTTTTAATAACCAAAGTGACCAAACACATATTTGAAGAGTATACTTTCTTAACACAGCAGTTTTCATGCCAGAGTAATTCGTTGTATGAGTTTCATTTTGATGTATTTTTTGTTCATTTTTCAGAAATGGTTACTTTTTTTGAAGTAAAAGTATTAATTTAAGATTGAAATTTTCAGATATAATAAAAATAACCCTAATAAAGAACTTAAGCAAAATAAATAAAGAAAATTGTTATTATATTAAAATATATGTGTAAAATTATCAGAAACATAACTGTATGAGTTTCACTTTGACTCACTGTATATATATATATATATATATATATATATATATATATATATATATATATATATATATATATATATGTTTACACACTTAATAGTGGAAATTGAAGTATTAAAACCCACATTCAAAATATAATTCTTAAGTTTATATTTAAATGTGTCAAATCTACACTAAATAGACTTGATAAATCACAAAATAAAAAGGAACCTATGAAAAAACATTAATTTATTTTTTTGATATAACATTTAAATTAATAATTAAAAAAGTTTTGTTTTTTGGAATGTATTATACACAAATAGATCACTTATTTCAATACCACGTGATTTTACGATATCACATTTTCTGATGGTATGTATTTTAATGACAGTGTCGTTATCAGAATGCTTTATTATAAAATGATTTTTTTAAAAAAATCTACATTCCAATTATGGTACTTAACTATCAAAATTCGTATCAGGTATCAACAAGTGATTATTAAAGATTTTATAAAATCTTGTAATAAATATTCGATTATGTAAAAGAGAATTAATTACAATACCAAACGTAGTGAGAAGTTATAATAAAAATGAAATATAAAATTAACATCACTATATTATGAAATTTATATTTTATTTATACTATAATGCAAAATTTAGAAAAAGATTTTTCTTAACTTTTGTTACTTTTTAATAATACACAAATCTAGGTGTCACTTTGAATGACCATATATATCTTAAAAATTATATTAAAAAAAAATTTCATCATTTTAACTGTAATTAAATGTATAGTTTTTTTTTATTTTGTATTAATTTTTGATAACATTATTTATGAAACAAATTAATTTATTCTATAATAGTTTCGAAATCATAAATCTAAATTGCTTTTTTGTGTAATTTCCTTTTTTTATATCATATACATATGTGTGTGTATATATATATATATATATATATATATATATATATATATATATATATATATATATATTTAGGTATGTATGTATTTGTACGTAAACAAATGTAATTCCGAAAAACATACTCGTCCGAAGGCCATCAGTAACTACGACGAGTACACAAATTCAATCAGTGTTCTACTTTTAATCAAAGTCATTTCCATTTTTAACACGTAATATAAATCATAGTAGCAACCTTGCATTCTCTATCGTATACCGTGAGCATGTATTTATTTATTGGACCAACAACCGCGATGCTTACCGAAAATCACCAGTAGAATGAGAATCTGTTCGGCTACGTGAACGGGACGAAATATCACGGGACCTTGCTTCGAACATCATAACGGCAAGTGGTCCCTCGTGCGTTTGCATCTCACGCGATACTCGCACGTACAAGTAAGCGATCGTTGACAGCGGTGCAACGTACCTGAAAAAAAATTATACATCAATATTTTATATTTTGTTCGTGTTAAAAGCGTATTCGTGTTCAAATTCAAACGAGTACGTTCTTGTGTAGTAAAAATTGCACGTATATTAATATTTTATTACACTTACAAAGTAGTACTATGATTTGAAGACTAGTAAGAACTTGTAACATTTTATATGAAACATTAAAAAAGACTGTAACAATACTAGAAGATAATATAATTTTTAACAATAAGAAATCAAATATTTACGTTTATGTTATATAAAATCACTTCAACTGTATTTATTTTATTATGTAAATCTTTTGATGAACTTAGAGTATTTTTTTAAATTTTGTATTTAATACTAAAACTATTGATTAAAGAAATCACTTTATATTAAAAAAATATTTTCTCTCAATATGTTTATATAAATATATATATATATATATATATATATATATATATATATAAATATATATATATATATATATATATAGAAAGAGAGAGAGAGAGAGAGGCTGTTTTTTAAACGTAATAGAACTTTAAATTGAACCCCTATCGAAAATTCTATCTAACCTAAAAAAAACATCTTTATGATATCTTTTATACATACACACACACACACACACACACACACATATATATATATATATATATATATATATATATATATATATGTGTGTGTGTGTGTGTGTGTGTGTGTGTGTGTATGTGTGTGTATGTGTGTATATGCATGTATAAGTTTAATATAAATTTGTAGGATTTTAAATATTTATTATTTCAAACTACAAACAATTCTCCAAATTATTTTTTATACATATAATTAAATAATGTAGTAAATTATTCAATAGATAAATCTTCTGCTCACATATTTTAAGTGGTCAACTAGAACAAAATTTATCTTTTAAGAGTTAATTCCTAATTTTTCTTAAATACTGAGAAACTTTTATACATTAGGGCATAATAATGTAAATATTTATCACAAAATACTTAAGTATTTTTACCCATTTAAAATTTTATTAAAAATATCAAAATTTAAAATTAGATCATTTTATTTTGACATATGTTTTTAATTAAATTTGATAATATTTGTCTTAGTATTATGCTAAATTCAATTTAACATAAATGAATCACTCACTCCAAACACCAGAAAGTATTACAAAAATGTTCAATCATTTAGTATTTACTTTATTCTCTGATGTGTATTTCGATGACAACTATATTCAATTGTTATCAGAGTAACGGCATCAGAATACTTTTTATAATTCAATATTCTGATAATGACAACCATCGAAATACATATCAGTCAAAGTGAACAGTAAGTGATTATTGAATATTTTTGTGTTATACTGTGACGTAACGAGTTATTAATTCACTTGTAATAGAATCTAATCGAAAATTTTAAATTAATATATTTTATTAATATAATGTTTAATTGATGGATATACAATCATTGACATAAAAGTTGGTAAAATGTATGGTTAACTAACATTATAACTCAAAATTTATAATTCTATTTTTTGTTATAAAAATTTCATTATTTTACTATTTATATCTTAAATGCATTTTTCTTATAGTTAAAATCTCCATATGCAAACAATTATATATATATATATATATATATATATATATATATATATATATATATATATATATATATATATATCAATGATGGCGAACCCTTTGAGCTCGGCGTATCAAAATTTTGAAAAACCCTAACTTAACTCTGGTCCCGTGTCACATATAGAAATATTCATAATTTTTTGATTTTTGCAACCATAATAAAAAAAGATTTATATTTTTGATATTTATTTTATATATTTAAATGCCATTTAACAAAGAAAAATCAACCAAAAAATATGTATAAAATGAACAAAAACAGAATCTATATTATATATATATATATATATATATATATATATATATATATATATATAAACAGAAAAAAAATGTTATCTTGACAGATAAAAATAATAATTACATCAAACATAACGATAGAAAATTATAAGTGATATAATAAACTGAAATACAAAAAATAGAAAACAAATAAGGGTACCGAAGCAAGAATATAAAAAAAATATGAACAGAATATATTATAATGAAATATTAAAAAAATATTATATTGTTAACTTCTTATGTTTATATTATAAAATGGCTTGAAAAATACTTAATTTATTTATTTTTTATTAGCATATTAACAGTTAATTATATACATATATATATATATATATATATATATATATATGTTCGTATGTATGTATGTATGTATATATGAATGTGTGTATGAGAGAGAATGTATGTATTTGAATGAATGTATTTTTAGTTGAAAAAATATAGTTAAATATTTCCCAAAAAAATTATTTACTGAAAGTTTTAATGAATTCAATTTCAATTTTTCGATACAAAAAATACAAGTCAGTTTTATAATTTCAGCTATATTACATTAGAAAACTAATGTACTTAATCCCTTTGTCTGCATTACAGTTTTTTTTTTTTTTTTTTAGTAACATCAACCTCGGATTTTAATGCTCTTATAGCTTTTTTAACATCAACTTTCTCACAATATAAAGTATATCTCTTTCTCATAATGTACAGTATGGTGCATATTAAATTTTTTGTTCTGTTTCAGAAGACTAATTTATAAAAGTTAAAGAATTTATAAGTTAAGAAACAAAATTAAAAATAGATTTAGAATAGAATATACTATTGAAATTTATTAAAGTTTTCTGTACTTTTTATTACTGAATAGGATTTGTTTCAGTATTGCTTCTTTGTTAGAATTCAATATGTAAACACAGCTGCATTGTGTATTAATAACTTTATATATATATATATATATATATATATATATATATATATATATATATATATATATATATATATATGTATATATATATATATATATATATATATATATATATATATATATAAAGAGAGAGAGAGAAAGGTTGTTTTTAAGCACGATAGAAATTTACATTGAAATCAATTGAAATTTCTATCACGCTTAAAAAACATCCATATATATTAGAGATTCTAATAAGTAATGATATATCTACTAAGCAATTTTTAGAAGCATTTCGTATATGATTTACATGGTATTTCACATCAATGTCTTGTGTTGTACGCATATATCATTCAACTTTCTGTTTGTGTAGTTAATTTCCAAATTGCCCTCATTGCAACAAAATGGCAGTATTTGAATGCTCAGAAAAACATTTACGACATTATATCCTGTTCAATTTTCACTATTGATTGAATAAAACAGTTACAATTAAAATATCTATGTTAGAAGTCCTTAAATGTCAATTGGTTTAAAAAATTGCAAAAAGTGGTGTTGACCTTTCTGATAAACCCTGAAGTGGACTAGTCGAATTAGATAATAAGATCTTAAAATCTCACATTAAGTCCGATCCTAAATTAATTATCGAAGAATTGTTACAATTTGGATATACACAGTCATTAGTTCATTAACATTTGGAAGAAATTAGTAGTTTATAGAGTGGGTAAATGAATTCTACAGGAATTATCTTCGGTCAAAATTTTTTGAAACTTAAAGATACTATAACGACTGAAGTCTATTATCAGCAATTAAAAATATTACGGCAGAAACTCTTAGAAAAACGATCTAAGGGTGTAATCTTGCAGCATGATAACACAAAACTATGAGGTAGGAATTACTGCTGCATCCTTCTTACTCGCCGGACGTAACTCCATCTGATTATTAAATGTTCAAGTTGTTGGAGTATTTATTTACTGAGGAAAAATCCTAAATATTGGTGAAATCAAAAATTACCTTGTATCAATTTTCTCTACAAAGAAGTTAGAATTCTTTAATTGAATCTCTGGAAACAAGATGATAAAGGATCATAAATAATAATGGCGATTATATCATCTTTCTCTTTAATAAGGAATGGTGCTCTGACGTGATGTGAAAATTTCGTTTTCGAACTTTATCGAAGTTTTCCGAGAATTACCGAAGTACAAATTTGATGAAATAAATTAATTATGCTCTATTCATTGCTGAATAGGAGCAAGTTCGGGGGTCGACAAACGAAACGAATAAAAGGTAGAACCCCCTAGTTCATTAAAAAACGAAATCCTTTTGTACAAACTTGTTAACATTTTTCATTTCAAATACGTCATTATTTATAAGTGGACAATATATATATATATATATATATATATATATATATATATATATATATATATATATATATATATATGTATATATGAGCAAGCGAGAAAATATGTATATATGTATGTACATATAAATATTTAATATATTTTTCAATAAATTAATTAATATCAAAATAAAATATATACTTGTGTGAAAAAATTATTCAACAAAATCTTATAAAGTATACCATCTGTAACTCTTGAAAAGCGAAAATCAACAGACAGCTGTTTTGTATTCCTTGCATGTGAAAAGAAACAGTGATCTCATTTTTTCAAAGAAATAAATTCAATTCATGTTTCGTTGCCTTGTATACACCTTTCTCCTAACATGTTCAATAAGAATTTGATTTAAAATAACGATTATTTGTCTCATTTAAGCTATATTTAGAAAGTTAATCAGCTATGATCAGTCGACCGGAACAGATACTCAATATATTTATTACAATATATTTTTTACATGAATTTGTCTACTTAAAATTTACCTCATTTTAAATAAGTACAGGACAAACATGTTGGTATTTGATTAAAATATCTCTTCAAAACTAGGTTATATGAATATGTGTATTATTTTATAATAATGTTTATGCTTTGAAAAATAAAATGACTTCAAATAAAAAAAGTAATACAGTCGACCATCACAAATCTGACATCGTTGGGATTTGCGGGTTTCCGGATTAATAAGTTTGCAAGATTATTGTTGGTTAAATTAGTGCATACAGTTTATTCAATAATTAATTTAAAATTTTCAAAATAAATCACATATATAAACTCAGACAATGACCCAATGACCTCGATTTTGTTCATCCTTTTGTACTACCATCAATAGAATTTTTTAAAAAGTTATTATAAAACATCTACGTGACACTAATATATAAGGAAAATGTATAAAGTCAAAACACACTACTGTTTATATAAAAAAAGGAAAAAACATAAAAAAATAGCTCATGCAGATATCGAATCCATCTCAACAGTAAATTTTTAAAATACTTTTGACCGAAAAAAATACATAATGACAATATGTTAATTTATTTTTTTAAAAGAAAGGTTATGAATCAAATGTACAAACCATGTTGTAAAAAATAAATAATATATCTTCACTTAAAAATAAGAGAACTCATAAATACACAAAAATAAACACATGTAGATACGAATTGCACAAAAATAATAATAGTTGACCATTAGTTGTAGATGCATTAAATAAAGATAAGAAAATACACTTGCAAAAATGATGTCCGAATTAGTAATGCAAACGGATTATCCATGGTCGAATTAATAATAGTCTACTGTATAAATTAATATAAAACTTATATATCATTAAATTTATTATTGTGTACGTTAAATTTATTATAAAAATGAAATATATTAAATATGAGTATTTTTTATTGTACTTTCAATGCTAATAACATTTCCTTATTTATTATTTAAGAAAGGAAACAAATATAGAATTTATTTTATATTTACTTTAAAAGTCTCTTTAATCTTTTATTTTTTTAATCGAAACATAAATATTCTGAGAAAAAACATCTCTTGGAGTATTATTTTTTGTTCTATATTTATGAATGAAATGTTTTGAAAGGATTAAGAGAAAATAAAATTTTAATCCAATAAAAGAAGGATATCAAAGTACACGTTAACACCAACACATATTATCTGAAACTGAAACAGTCAATTTGGGAAAAATTTACTCCGTCGTTACATAAAATGTAATTGTTCGTAACATACTTTTATACTTTAAATTTAATCATATGTTTGAAGATATTTGTTTGAAAATGTTATAAAAAATAAATTTTATAAAAGTTTTAACATATTTTAGCTTAAGTATATATAATAAAAATGAAATATATGACATTAATGATTTACACAAATTAATAAATAAATTGATGCAAATTACATTTTCCAAAATGTTATTGTTTTGAAAAAAAATCTGTATATTTAAATTTTCAATAAGTTAAAATTATTCAGTTTTCTTAGATAACTATTCTAATAGTTTTATAAAAAAAAACATTTTTAATTGTTGAACTTGAAAGCGTTGAAATTTTTTTTAGGTTATCTTATTATTAAAACACACTTTGAAATTTATAATTTGTTTTTAATTAAGAATTTCGTAAAATTAAAATTTTGCAATCCAAGTTCAATAAATAAATTGCTATTGTACGATTTTCTCCGACATGAATGTTTAATTTTTGTGTTAGTAAGTATTATTGTATATTTTAACTTTTTTCTTTTTTAACAAAAAATAAAACGAAACGTATATAATTTTATTTAGTGAACTTGTGTAATGTTCGTATGCTAGTAATAATTCTATCTTAATTCTTTAAATGTGCAGAATAGTTGTTGAAAATTCATAATTTAATTAGTAAAATTAACAAAAGAATTAATTGAAGATTTTCTCGAATTAATGGTTTTAACAAAAATATATCATGCAAGTCAATAGTTATTTATAACTCATATTACCAAAATGAACTATTATATAATGAATAGTAATCGTCCATAATAAGTAATTTTAGAAAATATAGGATCTTCCCAATGTGACGCCTAGATTTGTGTTTTATTAAAAAGAAACATATTTATAGTTTCTTTTATTTTTTTTTTAATAAAACACTAATTCAGGCGTCACATTTGGATGACTCTATATTTGTAAATACTTCATTTTCATTTTTAAATATTAAAACTGTTTATTTATTTCTAAAATACTTCACGTTGAATATTTTTTTTAATATTGCATTTTAAAATTTAAATACAGTAACATAAAAACTAAAAAATAAATCAAATATTTCATATAAATGCTAAACGACTATAATGATACAACTAATCTATCTGAAAACAATTGGATTTTTTTTTGAAATCACAATTGCTCCAGTTTTAGAATTGATTACACGTATAGAATGGCCCAAATGAGACTGAAAGATGTAATACATAAATGTGTATTTAAACCTTCAGTCTCATTTGGACTACCCTATACAAGCAGTCATAAGATTTACTAATTGTTTGAAAATGACTTGATAGAAAATAAAATCACTTATAAAATTTACTAACCAAAGAATAATTAAATGATTATTTTTTTATTGTATCTAGGCTTAGAATTATTTTATAAACATTGATATGATCAAATTAAAGAAAGTTATCTAATTATTCTAAATTTGTTGTAAATAAAAAGCTAATATGAGTATTTAAAGTGAGTAAAAAATAGAAAATTAAGGAATTTATTTTTTATACCTTTTATACACACACATACATATATACATCTATATATATATATATATATATATATATATATATATATATATATATATAATGTGCAGACAGGAAATAATAAATACGATTAACTGAAAAAGAAAGAATAGTTCATTTATTCACAACAAGTAAATAAATGTAAAATATATGTTATGTAATTACAGCGGGTCAAAGTGAAATTCATACAAAGTTACGTTTCCAATAATTTTACACATTTATTTTAATATAATAACAATTTTCTTTATTTTTTTTGTTTAATTTCTTTATTAAAGTTATTTTTATTATATTTGAAAATTTCAATCGTAAATTAATACTTTTACTCCAGAAAAAGTAGCAATTTCTGAAAAATTAACAAAAAATACATCAAAATGAAATTCATACAACTAATTACTCTCGCTTGAAAACTGCTGTATTAAGAAAGTATACTCTTCAAATATGTGCTTGGTCACTTTGATTATAAATAAGAACCTATTGTTAAGTCGTTTATAATCCTTTTGTAAAAAATATAAGTTAGATTTTCACTTTGAGTAGACAAAGGGAACAATAATCGACGAACGAGCGAAAACTAATGATTTTTCATTACAAAAATGGAAAAACTCTACGGGAAATTGGAAAAACAGTTAATAGAAGCCACACTACAGTGCAATCTGTAATAAAAAGATTTAAAAACTGCCAAAGTGTTGACAATAAAGTCAAAAAGAGTCTCCGCAAGATTTTTAATGACCATAATGAGCGTTAGATTCTACGAAAAATCGGAAGAAAATTCAAAAATTAGCGCGCCCAAATTAACTTTAGAAGTTAAAAAGTATCTAAATAAAAAAGCAGGCCCCCAAACAATTTGCAATATACTAAATAAAAATGGGTTTCATGTTCCTATTGCCAGGAAGAAAAATTTCATAAATCTAGCTAATCGCAACAAAAGGTTAAGCTTCGTTTGAGAACATGTTAATAAGAGTTTTGATTATTGGAAAAATGTTTTATTTACGAACGAAAGTAAATATAATTTATTTGGATCCAATGGGAAAATTAATGTATGACAAAAACCAAATACAGAAATGTCTTTAAAACACTTCCGTCCTATAGTCAAACATGGGAGTGGACATGTTATGGTATGAGGGTTTATGTCTGCGAGAGGGGTTGAAAATGAAATTTTATAGATGACATTATGAATCAAAATATTTATATTGATCTATTAAGAAAAAATTTGAAAGCTAGTGCTCAAAAACTTGGGATTTTACAAACATTTAATTTTTATCAGGACAACGACCCCAAGTACAAAGCTTATAAAACAAGTAGTTGGTTGTTATATAATTGCCCTAAAGTACTGGAAACACCACCATAATCACCTGATATAAATGCGATTGAAAATCTATGGAATCACTTAAAAGTTGCCATTAGAATACACACTATTATTAATAACAATGATTTAAAAAAGCGTTATTAGAAGAATGGAAAAAATGATTTAGCTTATTGTGAAAAATTAGTTAAATCCATCCCGAATCGTTTAAAGGCTATAAAATTAATAAAGACTACTCTACTAAATACTAAAATAATTCAATCCATTGTAAATTTTAATTTAATAAATAATTTGTTCGTTGTATGAGTTTCATTTTGGTGTATTTTTTGTTAATTTTTCTGGAGTAAAAGTATTAATTTACGATTGAAATTTTCAAATATAATAAAAATTACCTTAATAAAAAAATTAAGCAAAAAAAAATAAAGAAAATTGTTTTTATATTAAAATATATGTGTAAAATTATTGAAAACATAACTCTGTATGAGTTTCACTTTGACCCACTGTATAGTAATTGAAAAAAATATATAGTTATTTAAAACAGATATGCTTTATATCAACGAAACAATTTATAATTAACTTTATGTTGATTCATTTTTTCTCTAACCTCAATTTGATCAAATATTAAATAAAACTTAAAAATAAATATGTTACGAATCAAATATATAAAACTATTTAATTAATTTTTAATGAATTTTTTGTAAGGCCATGAAATACAGACTAAATAATTCAAAAACAATGTCCATAATTTACAATTCGAATAGTTAAATTGGAATCTGTATGGTAAACTAATTATTTTATGCAAATTGTCAACAAAGTCTACCTTGAAGTATTTGCGTTTTATGTTATGATATATTGTAAAATCCTCGTTGCTTTATATATTATTAAAAAAAATCTCTTCTGCAATCTTGTATAAAAATATCAAAGAGTTCATCAAACCAAAATAAACATTAAATTAACCTTTTTCGTAATTTAAAAATGTATGTTTTTTTAAGAAATTCATATTTTGAGAATTATACATTTTTATTTAAAGAAGATAAATATATAGAACAAAGAATATATATATATATATATATATATATATATATATATATATATATATATAATGTGTATGATATTCTTTGAATGAATTTTAATTTAAAAAATGATTATCATTATTATTAATTATTAATAAACATATATTCGAATTTCTATAATATTCAATTTCAGATGTTATTGCTGTGAATATGAACCAATTATTTCTGAATATGATGATTTAAATGAAGAATAATAGCATGAAATTAACACTTACACAGATTTATTATATTAATATAAATTGCATTTTATTTCTTTGTGAAAGCACAATGATTAAAAAACATATCATTTATTAAACTTCTAATAATATTAAGTAAAATATATAAAACACTTATTGAATCATATTTACATACAAATATAAATATATTCTTATTTAATATTTGTTAGTAATTTGAATTATTGTTTTTATTTTTTTTGTTAAAAACTATATTTATTTGTGTATATATTTTTTTTTGTAAATTTCTTATAATTTAACAACAAAAACATAGAATGTTCTTAAATAACATATCAGTAACTTCATTTGACACTGGTATATCGAGTATATTGACAATTTATTATATGACATTAAATGAAACATCATTCGAAATTCGTAACACATAATATATTTTCCATCAAATAGTCTGATAAAAATTCTGTTTCTTTCCAAAGAAAATAAAATTTACAAATTATCATTTTGTGTCTCAGAAAATCTTTGAATATTTTTATATACCAGCTATCTCTTAAAAAATTCTAAACGTGTATTAAAAAAATATTTTCAGTGAAGGACTTTACTAAAATTTCATTTTCATGTATTAGCTTATTTATTAACTGATGTAAGATTTGTCTCTATAAAATTTCATAAATCAATTTTCAATAGCATAATGAATACTTATTATACTAATTATATATATACTAATTAAATATACCTATATATACTCATTATATTACACTTTTGAAATTTGGTTAGAAACCGTAAATGTCTTTTGATTTATGAAATTTAATTCCATTAATAGCTATAATAAAATTTCATTTACAAGAATTTTCATACAGATAATCGTATTACTTTGCACAATTATTTATATATGTCTATATATACATATATATATATATATATATATACATATATATATATATATATATATATATATCCTATTAGTCAAATTAAATTTATTATGCTGCTCTCTTATTTTGCGTTTTAATTCAAATTAAAAGCTGTACTTTTAAATAAAAAGCAATTTTGTAATTGTATACATAAATATTAATTAACAATATAAGAGGCTTTACAAAAATCTTTAGTATTTATATCAAGAAGAAAAAAAACATTTTTTATAGTAATATAAAATTTTGGTGTTTAAAGCAAAATGAACTATATTTTTTTCAATATTTATACTATTTTATCTATATTATATAGAAATTAAATATTTTTAGCAATGATTCAGTTTTTCCTGGAAATAAAATTGTTCATTTGAAATTTATTAATAAAATGAATTTTTGACTTTAATCACATAATTAGAATGGTTTATTTATTAAAAAATATTTTAAAACCTCAAACAATTATTTGTGTAAAAGATACCTCTTCAATATGAAAAAAAAATCTTAATGTAATCTGTAATTTTTTTAATAGAGGATTTTTGTTATGTAAAGTCACACACTGTTCAAATAAATGATTATTCTTATAAAAAAGATAATAAAGTCTACAAAGATTACAAAAGTGTCTTAAAGGAACTCTATTTGCAAATTAAGCTTTGAAGTGATACATTAAAAAAATCTAAGGAGTGAAAATTAAATATCAATTCCTCATAGTAATAATTGTAAAATGTAATTTTTTATTATATTTTTCTCTATAAGTATTAAACAGGTTTTAATTAAATATACATATATGTATATTGACACGCACATGCATTATATATATATATATATATATATATATATATATATACATACATACATACACACACATGTATATACGTATATTAAATTCACATATAAGAGCGTATGAAAGAATGTGTGGGTAGATGGGTGTGCAAGCTTAAATTAGTTTCTATTATTTATCGTATTTTCAAAGCTATTGTCTAGAGGAATTAATGATCTTTGATTGAATAACTTTCTCGAGTTATCTATGAGATATACACTCTTTCTCTTTCTCTCTCTCACACACACACATATGTGTGTGAGTGTTGTGTGTGTGTACGTGTGTGCGTGCGTGCATCCGCATGTGTGTAATTATATAAAGACAAAGTTTTGATTGTGTTTGTTTCTGCGTATCTGTTATAATTCGACTCGATATAATTGTCCACTGGGACCATTACATATTCCTTGTATTATTCATGATCAGTTAGAGATCTAAACTTTAATCATGTACAATGAACTAATCTTTTTACTACTATAAAGCCTAACGAAAAAATAAAAGGCATTCGCTATACAAGTAGCACCCATCTTCAAATTGTTTAATTTACTATATTAACATAAAAGATTTTTTTTATGAAATGTTATTTACAATGATATATTGTTATACTTATTATATCTCTAACATTTCTATTATAAATAATAAAATAAGTTTACTTTGAAAATTTATTTAAATCAAATGAATTATTTAACGAATTTGTTTAATTAATTCTGAGTATGTTATAATTCAAAACAAGAATGTGTATACATAAATCTACACAAATTCTCGAAACTAGTTCGATTATTTAAAATGTTGTATATTATGTATTATCACAATTTGGTACATGAATAAAACAATTTTTTTCAAATAACGATTCAAAATTGTTTTTTATCTATTTGGCTTTTTTCGCATTTGCACATGAGAATCGAACTTGAATTTGTTGACGTATATTGAAAATATTCGGCAAGTTCTTCAGCTAATTGGAATAAAAATTGTTGTCTAGAAATTTTTCGCCGGTTGTTTCTCTGTATAAAACCCATTATTATAAAGAATATTGAAAAAATGAAGGCCATCTTTGCGATTTCGTGTATTTTCTTGCCAATCCGTCATAAAATTTTACCGTATTTAGTATTATTGTAGAATCTAATCGTTTCAGGTATACGCTACCGTTTTTTCGATGCTTATAGATTTATGCTTTGAGCTTAGTAGAAGCACTTTTTGTTTGGCTTACTTTTGTAAATGGTAAGTGAACAATGACTCGATTTATATAGTTTTGTTGAGAAGCGTGGCATACCATTTTTCGCCTGCTTGGAGAATTTTGGTAGTTCTCTTTTATTTCCGCGGATAGTTCCAACAATAGTGGTTCTTTTTTCTAGTAATTTTGCAGCTAGCGATGCGCTCGTAAAGAAATTATCTGTAGTGACGCTTCTTCCGCATCCTGTGAACGGTTCCAATAATTTGAGAACAACGAATTCCCCAAGCGGAGATGAAGCTCCTCTATTTTCATCCTTTCCCAAATATGGAAATCCATTTATAATGTATTTGGTGCTGACGTCAGATGCTAGCCAGAATTTGATACCAAACTTATCCGGTTTGTTCGGCATATATTGCGTAAACCTACACCTCTCTTTGGTTGGGAAAAGCTGTTCATCGATAGTTACATGTTCCCCAGGCTTGTAACAATTTTGGCTATTCTCGATGAATTTGTACCATACTTCAGAGATTAAATCCAATTTATCTGTTTGCAAACGCTGGCTTCGTTGACTTTTTTATCGCTCGCTTGGAGTAGAGTGAAATTCGCTATTCATTCGTCAGCCAACAACAAATATAACGCAATACAGCAAAATATATGATGAAATAGCAAAAATGTATAATGCAATGGTTTTGTATCACAACCACACATACAAATCTTCATGATATCATATGAATCTTTGCAGGGGTCAAATGACCGCGTTGCGGTAGTTAAGGCACATTACATTTATTTCTCGGTAAAAAAAATAACAAGAGAGGAGTAAATATTGAAAAATGCATTGTATGTAAATTATATGAAAAGTCATAAAGTCAACTAGCGATGTGATAACGCTTTATGTGAGAAATTCTGAAAAAAAGTTTAAAAAGGGTCATTTGACCCCTCGCGGTAGGTTTAGTGTTAAATTTGATTATCACTATTCATGCTTTTTATCACTTTTTAACTATACAGTACAGTATTGTTTTTTATCTTTTTGCTTTACCATTATTATAAGAAATGAAAAGTGTTTTCAAATAAAAAAATCTAGAAAATAGACTAGGTGAATTCCTTTGTGATTAGTAATAATAATATTGACTCATGTGATTGATTTAAAACAGGTAACTAAAGTCGTTCTTAGTATTTAGACTTCGTTTCGAAACGAGAGGTTCAGTAACGAAAGGAATAAAAAATCGTCCTGAGGATAAGTTTAGATTCAAATAAGTTCAAACAGTCATAAGAAATAATAATGTAACTATCTTAAAGACAATTACATCAAACTCCATCAAAAATATAAATAAAGGAAATGAAAAAAAGGGTGTGTGTACTTATGTACGTACACCAGAAGTGAAACTTCTTTGCCATAAAGTAATAAAAAGATGAATGGTCAAACGCATGGCTAAAACTCATAAATATAAAAATTCGTCAGAATAAAACAAGTAACAAAATAAAGAAATGTATTAGGGAGAGAGGTGGTAAATACATGGGATAAAAATTTAAGAAGAAAATGATTAATTTTTTGAATAAATTACATTTTTACAATTATGTTATATTAAGTAAGATTAATATTTATTTTCAAATTAAAATTTTTATAAAATTATGAAAATTTATTCGTTTTCGTTTGGGATTTAACAGTGAAATTATCCAAATATTAAATACAGCGTGTTCCCTATTCTTTAGCATACTAATCATAATGTTAACTCGGCGCGCATGAGTGATTGGCTTCACTACCCCTCTGCCCTATGCTCAATGCATACTAGAGCTACTAGTATATTTCTTTAGTTCTCTATTTCTCCCCATTTTTTTCTGTTAAATTTCGTAGTTGTGCGTATGTAACTTCCGTCGCATGTAAAAATTTAACCCCAAAGCCGTTAAAGAAGTTTTACTTCAAAAATATTTCAAATGAAAGTCAAAAACTAACATATTGTAATTTTGAAGTGTCTTATTTAAAAGTTATTTGTTATTAAAACCACTGAAATTGTATAAAATTCATATAGGTTATTAAAAACATAATATATTGATATCCAGTATTTCTTTGAAATAAGTAAGCCAAATATTTATTGAAGATTTGTTAACTTTTTATTATAATTAATATTAGAAAATTACTATAAACTGTTTAATTTCATGCAGTTAAGATTTTTTTATAAATATATCTTTTTATTTATTTATTTTAATATAAATCCTATCAATTAGTTGTAAATTAAATTTCACATCACCTAAAATTGTGTCCATTTTTTTTTAAAAAAAACAAATACTTATAACTTTAAAATAAACAGGTTTTTATTAAAAAGTAGTCTTTCAACTCTTCTAAAAAAAATTTATTATAAAATGGAAAACACACTACTAATAATAAATTGCTTATTTTTAAAACTAATTTATCTATTTATAATATATATATATATATATATATATATATATATATATGTGTGTGTGTGTGTGTGTACAAACTCACATGCACATACATGTGTGTTTATTTATATATATATAGTGGCCCAAATGAGACTGAAGGCCAGTAAAGAATAGTAATAAGTAAATTAATTGTCTAAATCCTTTAGTTTCATTTGGGCATATATATATATATATATATATATATATATATATATATATATATATATATCTATATGTATGTATGTATGTATGTATGTATATATATATATATATATATATATATATATATATATATATATATATAATGTGATTCAATATACAGTATTTTTTTTCAGTATTGAAATTTAAATAAATTAAAATAAATCTAAAAAATATATACAACTATAAACTTTCAATTTTTGATACGAAAGTATTTCAAATTAAACTTATTCTTTAATAATAATAAAAAAAATGAAAAACAAATACTCCCATTTTCAAGACATTGAAATATTTAAACTGGTAATATTTTGAATAAGTACGTATTATATTACTAAATAATATGGAATTCATAATTAAATTTAAAATCAGTGGTATGTATATAAGTTCAATAAAATTGTAAGTTTGTTACCAAGAAAGTATATAACGAATATATTTAATTTTAGATATGAAAATAAATTACCAAACGATACAATACAATCAACAATACATTTAAAATATTCTCGAATAATAAATCGAATTTAATTTTTTAATTACAAATGTCATTTTCAAATGTTAATTTAGTCATTTTAAATGAATTATACAAAAGAAAAACACAAATTTATAATTCATTACATGAAAAGATTTAACATATTTAGCTAATGACTACATAATTAAATAGCAAAAAATATATATGAAAAATATTCGTGACTTGAATTTTTCTACACTAATGTTGTTGGAAAAATGCCGTTTTACCAAGTCGAAATTAAGATTGTCAGTTTTTCTCGACGATGACCATTTCACTCAAGAGTAGAATAAAAAAGAAAAAAAAACGAAAAAATGAAAAGCTTCTGCACTGAAAAAACTATTAGTTCCATGTTTGTAGGTCTATCTTTAATGTTTGTTATACATCAACGAATTGACTTTGAATCATTAATCTACAATATGTTAACAATAAGTCGTTTACGACATATCATAACGTTAGAAAAGTTGAAACAGCAATGAATATTGTTAAAAATGATAAATGTTGAATCGGTGCTTTTGAAGCGTACATGCTTTTTATATACAAAAAGCCACACAATTTGTGAAGCTCTCTTTTTCAGGTAACGTCTGATATAATCTTTCATACTATTAAAAATGATATATGTTCATAGTGTATAGGAACTTAATGTGTTTATATATATATATATATATATATATATATATATATATATATATATATATATATATATACATACATATATACACATACATAAATACATACATACCGTATATACAGGCATATAAGACGACCTGCGTATAAGACGAGGACTAATTTTTAAATTATTTTTAAAAATTATTTTATATATATATATATATATATATATATATATATATATATATATAAATAATAATTGAGAACATAAAAATTTAAACTTATTTTTAATAAATTTTCAAATTAAAAAATATTATTTTTTATTTAAGGTGATATTATCTAAATATATGATATAAATATATGTAGACTATTTTAAAATATAAAATACTTATTAGCAATTCTAAAAATATCAATATTTAATATATATGCAATACACAATAAAATGATTTGAAATGAAAATAAAAGAATATATTTCTGCAGCACTTTTATTCTATTCAATAAAAAGTGTAAAAAATATATTCACATTGTTCTAGCTCTAGTTCTATTGTATTATTTATTGTACTATAGAGCATTCACTTATTTATAAGTTAGATTTCGCTTTGGTACAGAATGTTAAATAATTATTTTTTAAAGTCAATATTTGCTTTACTTATGAATTCCAACTTTTTTATATTTTAACTCTCGATATATAATATTAAAAAAATATTTTGAACTCAATTAAATATTAAAATGGTGAATAATCGCTCGTAATTTCTATTCCAGTTCTTTTCTTTGTTCTCAAAATATTTATCATAATTTCACTCCGTAGTCATTCATTTAACTTTTAAAATTTTTTACTATTGAGTGATATAAAAAAATCGATTGATAAGTGAAATATACCTATATATGTACATATATATATATATATATATATATATATATATATATACATATACATATACCCGTCCCTCAATTTACGCGGGATTTTTTTTACGCGAGTTTTTTTTACGCGGCAAATTATACCTCTATTTACGCGGGGCTTTTTTATGCGATATTGATTTACGCAGCACTTTTTATATGCGGTCACATAGATTTCATTTTGTATAATTTTTCATAAAATTTATTATATATCAGAGTGACGCAAATTCTTACTTGAATGTATAAAATCACGATATAAATATATAAAAGGTTGATTGTTTTGAATTACAGTAGCGATAGTGACACCAAATAAAATTTATCTACTTTTGTTTCCTAAAACGTCATTATTTTTTTGTTAAGCTATGTGAAATGAATATGTGTTTCTACAACTTTACTAACTTTTATTTCCAATATTTTTTTTATTGTACTGACAGACTCAATTTATGCGATTTTCATTCGCGTAAAACAAATCCACGTGGAATGATGATATACGATGTTCATAAACATATATTGAAATAATTTTTCAAAAATTCTGTTTTATTGATATAATTATCTAAAAAAAATTTGTATCATACCTATAAATTGTTTTATCTTTCATTTTTATATCAGATTCATTTTATATAGGTTGCAAAATTTGTAATATAATTGAATTTACTATATTAACAAGTTTGTGTTGAACTGCACAGGTAATATTCTCTGTTCAATAGTTTGTTAGAGTTATTGTATAATGAGTACACGCTTTATACTATTTTAATACAATTAGTACAATTATATGCGAATGTAACCTAGATATTTATTCTCTCGTATGAAGTAAATGTGCATGCGGTTCCAAAACATAAAGTATTGCGTTTTGTAGATTACATGTGTAAATTCATCATGAATACCTTGTATCTAGTCCTTTAATGTACTATAATCGATATGTCTATCATCCAGCAAACCTAAAATTATTATATAATTGATGGAAGTAACTGTGACAAGCTAATATAGGCGCTAGGATAAGATTGATCTACAGAATCTATATTACAAGTACAAGCGATTCCGGTTAGTTAATCTCCAGATAATGAAATTACTTCATGATAAGGGGTACGATGCATACTAATAAAAAATATAACCATCTATTATATTTGTAACTTGACAGTTTGGAACGTCTTGTATCATCATTAACACTAATATTAGCTCCAAATAGTCCACTTCAATTCATGCGACATTACTTTTGTGTCTGACACTCAGCAAAATCAGTGAAACAGTAACAATTATTGTGTGTTTTATATTACATTATTCTTATCTTAAAAGTTATTCTTTTTTATACAAAAAATTTTAATTGAAAAATGAACTAAATATAAAAATATGTACTATATATTTTATTACAAGATATATTTTTTACATTATTAAATTTCATATCGATAAAACAATCAAAATTTAATATAAAAGAAACCAAAGAATCAATCAAAATATCAAAAGCACAAGTTAATAAAAAGTAAAAAAAATTAATAGAATGAGATTAAAAGTGAATTTTTACTATTTAAAATCAAGTGAATATGAAAATGTCTTATAAAAAAATCATTTTATAAATTGCACAAGGATATTATTTCAACAATTTTATTTCTTTTTTAAAAAACAAAGAACATTAATATCCTCTAAAAGATTGTTGAAAACGTTCAACGGATGTATACACGCCTACGGGCACTTTTATCAACGTTCGTTATAGAAAATTAAAAATACAAACTCTTTTATTTGGATGATAAATTTTTGCTTTTAAAAAATTATTGTCTTTAATTTATATCTAATTTATTAAATTATATTATATTAGAGTTATTATGATATTTAATAGTCTTATATTATTGACTGTAAATGTATTAAAAGTTTTATACTTCTAGTCAAAATAATTAATTAATAATTTATTTTTATTTATTCTTTACTTTGTTTCAAAAAGTTAAAATTTTGAAATTGTTCTGCATCAATATAATTCAAGTAGTATTTCAAAAATCTATACATATATATATATATATATATATATATATATATATATTTTCATCCCCATCAATCATATCAACTTATACAAGCCCAATAAATGTTACCACTTAGTCATACTCACCAAACAGACTAGGCGGTTTTGTGAGGATTTTTTATTCAGTGTTTACACCTTTAGGCAGATTACCTTCATTAAAGCTAAATATCCCCGTCTACCCTATATCTATGACCGGGAATCAAACTCAATTCTTCCGCATGATAGGAGGTTATGCTAGCCACTACATCATAGGTCGGTTATATATATATATATATATATATATATATATATATATATATATATATATATATATATATATATATATATATATATATATATATATATATATATATATATATGTATATATATATATATATATATATATATATATTTTGGTGTGTGTGTGTATGTTTGTGTATGAGAGAGATAGATTTAATCATAAAATACTTCAACTGCGTTCGCAACTCAAAATTTTAATAAGTGGAAAAAAGTAACGATATAACCACTTAAACTTTTACAAATTATCATTAGAAGATATGCTCACAGTTGAACTATGTATTTTGTTTAGTTCAAGCGTTTTAAAGAAAGCAATTTAAATCAAAGATATTGAAAAACTAAATAGACCTTTAACTTCCAAAACCAATGAAAAAGTAATTCATGTTCCTGAATTTACTGATCTCAAAAAATGATTGATTATAAAAATTACAGAATTAATAATATATCATGGATTTAATCATAATGTATTATTTATGATTATTATTCATGATTTATTATATTTTTTTTGGCGAAAACCAGTCATATTTATTTCTAAGCTAGTAGTCATTTGGTGCCATGTAACTTTTTTTGTTTACAAAACTGTATACTTAAATAATAGGATACCTTTCTTAAAAAATCTAAGAGATAAAAGAAACTTTGGTGGCTAATTTAAGAACAATTCATAAAATAATCTAAAAAGAGTATTTTGAGAAGTAGAAAATGTGTTAAAAAGCGTTTATCTGTTACAGGGGACTATTTTAAATGGGTGAATTTAATTAAAAATATTTGTTTTTATTGATAAAAGTTTATGACACTAGTCCAGGTAATTTTTGAGCTAAATTTATATATATATATATATATATACACATACATACACATACATACATACATACATACGATACACACGATATTTAATCACATTTGTTCACACTATACGTTATGATAAACTGATAATTATCTTCTATAATAAATAACATAATCAGGCGATTAAAAAAATGCTTGTGCGTAGTTGTAATCTCACTGGCAGTTTTATAAAGTAACTCAAACACATACATCATTCCACCCAAAATACGTATATTAAAATGTTCGATAAGCTTTAATCTGAATATTTTTAACTTGGTCTGTGGAATACTGAATTATAATAATTCTAAAATGTATACATTTTCTTTAACACAAATATTTTGAAGCTTCAAAGTGAAAAGTATACTTAAAATTATAATGAATTAATGCGCTAATATATATATATATATATATATATATATATATATATATATATATATATATATATATATATATTACCGACAGCCCAGCGCATTAATTCATTATAATTTTAATCTCTTGGTCTCCATTCCGTAAACAATCTTCGTCCATAAACATGATATATATATATATATATATATATATATATATATATATATATATATTTATATATATCATGTGTTCAAATTATATATATACGCTATATATATATATATATATATATCATGTGTTCAAATTTGAGGTTAGGAAGTAAGTTGGCTATTAGTTGATGAACTGTCAAATATTTAACTGTCATTATTTAACATTTGTTTATTAATGTTTTTTTAATTTTTCTTAACACTCTTGAACACATTTCAATAGTGAAAATTCACTATAAAAATGGTGAAAATTTTACAACGTCAATGCGTAAAATTAGTGCATTTTTCCTTCTAATCAAGTGCTTTCGGAGTCTACTATTCGTAACATAATCGTGAAATTTTATCAATTTGGTACTGTTGGAGACCACAGACTAAAACCATATGCTCATTATAGTCGTTCAGCTGAAAATATCGTTATTATACGTAAAAATGTTGAAGAAGATTCTCAAACATCGATTCGTCAACATTAACAGCAATTAAATATCACTAGAAGTATTCTGCATAACATTTTACGAAAAGATTTACATCTTGATGCATATGAAATCCAGTTAACATAAGAACTGAAGCCAGCTGACCATCATTGGCGTCATATATTGGTTAATTGGTTCCAAGAAAAAAAGTTGAAAATGCTGAATTTTTACCAAATCATCTTCAGTGGCTTTATCTTGAAGATATTGATATCAGTGACATGTGGTTTTAACAAGATGGTGCCATAAGCCATACAGCATGTACGGCAATCAATTTATTCACAACCAAATTCAATGGACGTTTAATTTCACGTAGTGGTGATATTAATTGACCGCATAGATTTTGTTACTTAACACCGTTAGACTTCTTCTCATGGGGTTATTTTGAAGATAAGGTTTATACCAACAAACCAGCAACGATTCAAGAATTAAAGGATAAAATTCGTGTAGCTGTAACTGAAATATAGCCTCATTTATTGCAGAGTGCTTCAAAATTTCGAAATTTGGCTGACGTATTAAATTCATAATTTCCATATTTCTACTTTACATTTATACCAATAAAGAGGATTTTTTATTTCAAAAACTAAATTTTATTGATAAGTTACTTCCTAACCTAAAATTTAGACACCTATTATATATATATATATATATATATATATATATATATATATATATATATATATGTATGTATGTGTGTGTGTATGAATAAAACCGTTTATTTATCTATTAATTAATAATTTAGGAATTTTTTCCTAAAAATATATAATACATTTTATTTAAAACTTTTGTTGATATAGAAATAGTTTCATTCTTTTTTATTTTTAACATAATAATTACTTAGATTTATTACTTAAAAATAAATAATGGCCCAAAAATATAATTATTACAAAAACTTTTAAGCAGTATTTTCAGTTGCAAATTTTATATGATAATAAATGTGAAAAAAGATAAACGTAACAGTATTAAGCTTGTTGTATTATAGAGTTTTCAAATAATTTATTTTTATTACTAAAACCATTAAAATATCATTTATATTCAATTTATTTCACTGGTAGCCTTATGAAATTCGAATACAAGTATTTAAAGATTATCGAATAATTCGTAAAATTATTAATTACCTCACAATATTTCATTAATTAAAGTAATCTAAAACATGTTTGAATTAAAAGTAAAATTAATTACTGATATTTTCGTTTTATATTTAAACAAACATTTATATTTATACAAACACAACCGCGTCAGAATAATTTTTTAAATCAATAATCTGAACCATTTTTTAAGTTAAAACGTTTTTATTTTCTCACGTTATCAAACAATCGTATTACATTTTTAATCTGTTTCACAAACAAACTAAATAAACAATTTGCGCTAAGTTCAACGTACCGTAAGTTTGACTGTATTTAAAAATATCTATATTTATTCCAAATATTTACCTTTAATTTCGTGAAAATAATATCGTAGTTCATGAAAATATAAATAAATAAATTTTTATTTAGTTTTCATTCCGTATATAAAGAATAAATAAAATTGTGTAACACATTTTCAAGGAAATCAAAATAAAAATTATGAAATGCAATTCATTTTTCAGTACTTTATATTTTTCTGTCGTGTATTTTAAATGGGTTACTTAAAATAGGGTTTTATTAAAAGGACCGTCAACTTTGATGACGTTGATAAAACGAAGATAGACGAAAATACATTTTATAAAAATCATGGTTGAAGAGAAAAAGAGAAGTAGTGGATTAGATAAGTGGATGAAAATTCAAGTGGCGACGAGAGTTTATGCAGAAGGGATGAGGAAATAAGAGTATTCGTACATCGGACCAAGGTCATATTATATAACCAATATAAAAAATTCTTTTAGAAACATTATTTTCATCTAACTACGATACAATGTTACTTGAACTTTTTTAATAAATATTTTCAATTTTAATCTTTATAATAAAGTTTTAACAACTAGTTAAAA
>CP092089.1:24265125-24300125 GCA_029203775.1 Neoneuromus ignobilis
ATTCAAAAGATTAAATTGGGAATATGATGGAATAAAAATAAATAAAGAGATGCTTAGTCACTTAACACATATTCGTCGGGTAACTTTTTGCACCGCCATTCACCAAATGCCGGCATTTTTTAACATTATCTGTAAAAATAATATGGTCTATATAAAACTAATGTAACTTGTTAGAAATCATATATTTTTCAGTGAAATCTTGGAAAATGATATAAAACAAATTTATCTTTATATATAAATTTTTATTTTTTTTGGCTTTCCTTAGTTAAAAAACAATTAAATTCATAAAAAAGTTTAAATGAATTTCTAAAAACACAAAGTTATTATTCTCTTTTTTTTAGATGAAGTACATTATTTTTGAGTCTTTAATTTTATAAATAATTAATAATTTTTCAGTGAATGGTACTGTTCAAAACATGTGCCAGTATGAAGGGGAATGTTACAAAAGTCACATACTGTCACTATCATTATTATCAAAATTAGTTTGTGAAAAATTTGCCTCACAATCAGATAAAATGCCTGTATATATTTCATTTTTGTCCTCCATTTTAGGTATATTTTATTATTTGATAAGAAAGGGTAAAAAATTAACAATAATACAACTAAATTTGTTTAGTTATTCGAACACCCGAGCGCTTAAACTTTGAATAAAATTCTTTTATACCCAATACCGACTTATACAGTTTTACTTTGTTTTTGATTACATTTGCACCGTTATGCGATGCAACTGAAGCTAAAATCAGTTCTCTCATGGCATTATCTCTGTTTGGTTAAAATTATAATTTAATATACTCAGAATTAAGAGAACAAAAATCAATTATTCTCTGTAATATACAAATGACGAATTTTCGTCATTTGGCTGTGGGTGATTCTCTGGAAGATGACGAATTTTCGTCAAGCGGACGAATATGTGTTAAGACTTGTTGATGATTTATATTTTCTACAACTTCAGATAAACTCGAAAAAAATAGAACAATTAGATAAAGAAAAGTTGAAAGATAAATCTTATGATAAACCTCGATAAGACAAAGATAATGGTCAATAAATTATTAAATCAAAAAATTGAACTAAAAGAAGCAGAAATATAAGACATTGAAAATTACGTATATTTGGGACAAGTCATTAACACTAAAGTAATATTTATAGATGAAGTGAACAGAAGAATAAAAATGGGATGGTGTTAATTCGGAAGAAATTCTTATATTGTAAAGTCAGATATTTCACTATGTTTAAAAAGAAAAGTTTTAGATCAGTGCATCTATCTGTTCTCACCTATTACAGTGAAACATAGGTCTTGAATACTAGAATAATTCATCCGCTCAGGACACTACAAAGAAGTATGGAAAGATGTATGTTGTGAATTACAAGAAAAGAAATGAATAGATCAGAGATAAAACAAAAATTACGATTGGTATGACAAGAGTGAAAAGTTTGAAATAGAAATTGGTTAATCATGTAGCAAGAAGAGGTAATCTCTGATGGACAAGGGAAATTATTGATTGGAAATTTAGATATATAAGAAAAGCCTTATAGATGGATGGAATAGAGACAAACGGAAATTCGTTGAAATAGAATGGAAGGAAAAGGTTTTGAAAAAGACCTTCATTCAGTTATGAATTGAGAAGGGTTGATGACGATGGTGATGATATGTATATATATATATATATATATATATATATATATATATATAAATTGTATTATATATTACATACACAAAAATGAAAATATAACAATAAAAAATTAAAAAAGATATTAATTTTAAAACTTTGTAAATATTTGTAATTCATTAAAAAAATTACGATAATTACTTTTAATTCACAGTATTGTATTTAGGAATATTTATTTTTTATACGAAAAACATATGAATTTTGCACTTTAAAAATACAATAAACTATAATAATTTTATTAAGTAAAAAAATCAAATTATACGACATATTAAAAATAACTAATTGTTATAAATCATCATTTTAATGAAATTTTATTCAATTCAACAACGATATTTATTTATTGAATAGATTTCATTTCTAATCTTATAAATATTTTCAGATATTTCATTAAAAAAAGGTTATGTAGCATTGCATTAATTCTACTTTTCATACAGTTTACTAAGATAATAAAGATATTTATTTTACAATTTGCTTTACTTTAGTCTTGTTCTTGAATATTTTTAAGTATATCTTAATCCATAAAAAATTAAAACTTATAATTGTCTACGTTCGTTTTCACCTATCACTTTTTCTATTACACAAACATAACGTTGTTTGTAATTTTAAAACATTAATTCTGAATATTTTTTAAGAGTATCATTTTTTCTAATCAATTTTGAATAGTATTTATAAAGCTTTTTATAATGGGTTAGTGTAAATAAAGCTTTTTTGATCAACAGACACAAAAGTTAATTTTTACAAGTTAAGATTTTCTTAAAAAATCTACTTATTTTCTTTGTCATTATAAAATAAAATTATATTTGAACTCGTATTTTATATAGATATTTTTTAGGTTTTCAAAGAATCATTGATTCCTTAACTTAAATAATATGAATTTTAATTATTACACTCCAAAAGAAAAAAAACATTCTATAAAAAATATCTTTTTAACCTTTTTATAATGTCTTAGTATTTTATCACTTTAAAAACAAGTGTTTTAGAATACCTCTGTATAAATAAATTATCATTCACATTTTCTCAAGATAATATTTTCCAAGTTATATTTGATTCGTTGGAATTTTTCACCACTTATTTTCCTTGATTTTATTAATTCATTTAATTGACTAGTTGTATAATAAAAATAAATATCATTACCGTTCTGACGTATTTATAAAATTTATAATTATGAGACAATTTATATTTCTATATATATATATATATATAATTAAAAAAATAATCAAACAATATTATGTGTCTCGAAAATATACAGAATATTACTTTTTATATAGATAGTTAACCAACTTGCATTTCCATTTAGTTAAACTAAATAAATTTATACTTATTTAAATATGCATATAAGAGAAATTAATGTAATTTTAAGCAAAAAAATATATATAATTTATCTTTTATATACGTATATGTGAAAAAAGAAAAATTACTTATAGTAAACAAAATGTTTTAAATATAAAAATACTCAAATTTAGTGATTCTAAACAATATATAGAAACATGGAAAGATAGAAAAATGTATGTTAGAAATAACACATAAAGACAACAAAAAAAACTAAATGGATTCTAAGAAAACAAAAATGATAAACAATATAATAAGAGTAAAAACATTTCAATTAAATAGACTGGTTATAAAGAAAAAAAGACTATGGACAACAAAAAATATTGGTTGAAATTTAGGAATATAAAAACACGGGAAAAGGTCCATAGATAAATGAGACAGGAACATGAGAAAAATTTTCGATGTGAAATAGAAAAGAAAAGTATCGCATCTCTGGAATTTTAAAGTTTTGGAAGAGACTTGCATTTATTAATGGATAGAGAAAAACCGCTGTAGCTATAGATTATATATATATATATATATATATATATATATATATATATATAAAATAGTATTTTATTATTATAAAAATGAATAAAGGAACTATATATTGATAGAATCATAACTACAATTAAATAAAATAATTATGTTTAATTTTATTTAAATTGAATTAATACATTTCATTTACTAACATTTCAGTACTATGATATTATGAATATAACTGAAATATTTCACTCTATTAGTGACAATAATTGTACAAATTAAATGAAACAAGCACACAATAGACCATTACTAACAAAATAATTAAACAAATAGTTGCAAGCATAAAATAGTTAAAGTTCACTAATCATAATAATTGTTTTAATATATAGTCCCACTTGTAACAAAATATACAGAAGTTTCATCAAAATTAATGAATCCGTTATACTGTAAATTACTATAGACACCAAAACTCCATACGGATAATTTTGCAAGTTCCAGTGAAACTATAAACATATATTGCAGTGCAGAGTTCCTCTTAGGAAACGCTTATAAAGCACCAAACTAGTTGTAATGTTTCTCAGTTTCATAATAGGAATCTTTCGACCAATGTAAATTTAACTCTAGTTAACGTTTCTTAATCGCTTTATAGTGTGTTATTTTCTTTACAATTTAATTCAATTTTCAAATTACGAGCTTATATATTCAACTTCACAATTTTTTTTTTAAATATTTGCCAAATTAATATTAAAATACAGTAGTATTTGTATTTAAATTAAAACATTTAACGTCACCTACAAAGCGTACTAATTTATAATTTTTGTATTCATTCATAGAAATATATCAAAAATTTCAGGAATTTCAGTATTTAACTCAGTTGATTGCTCATTAATTGATATTTATTGTTATTATTATCAAAATTATTTTTTTACTTATTTTTAGTAGTAAATATCCTACTACTAAAATAACCACTGAAGATTGTATAAAATTATCATTAGAAGTTAGAAATAAATTCAAAATGTTCTTAAAAAAATCAAATTGTTATTAATAATATTTCAAATTAACGAAACTACGAGTTGTTTGATAAGTCCGTGTAAAAATAAAAACTGCTTCATTTTTTTTAATAAATCGTTTTTATTTTTCAACATAGTCTCCTTTTAGGCTTATACACTTCATCCAACGCTGCTCTAGTTTGTTGATCCCTTCCGAATAATAGGATTTGTCCAAGTCTGTAAAATAGTCATTCGTTCCTGCAATCACCTCCTCGTTCGAATAAAATCTTTTTCCCGCGAGCCATTTCTTCATATTAGGAAACAAATAATAGTCCGATGGAGTCAAGTCTGGAGAATAGGGGGGATGTGAAACGATTTGGAACCCTATTTCCATTAGTTTTGCGGCCACAACTGCTGAGGTGTGAGCTGGTGCGTTGTCGTGATGAAAGAGGACTTTTTTGTGGGCTAATCGGGGACGTTTTTCTTGCAACTCGGTTTTCAAACGATCCAATAATATGTAGTGCTCATATGGCCACTCCGAAAATTTTGAAACCACTTATAAACCGCACTAGTCGAAGGTGCAGAGTCACCATAATGTTTATCAAGTTTCTGTTTAGTCTTCTAAGGCGTTTTGCCTTTAATGTAGTAGTGTTTAATCAACACGCGAAATTCTTTTTCGTCCATTATTTGACAATCACTCGATTTCCTTGATTCCAATGATTGTCAAACACAAAGGAATAGACCTATATGGCTGAAACTTGATGTGTGTTCTTCCAAGAGGTGCTACTAATTAAAAATAACCTCGATATGCACCAGTGGTGCCATCTTTTGGAATTTACACGGACTTATCAAACGACCTCGTACAGATTAAATAAAAGAATATGTATAATAATCTTGTATCACACACAAGATTTTATAGTGTTTGTGACGTTGGATAGAAAAAATTAATTTAAAATATCGAGAGCCGGGATGCCAATACAATAAATCATCACATAATGTCCTGTCTATACTAGAAATTTTGTCCAAAAAAACAAGTGTACGTCATCCAGAATCTACCGTATTACCCAAATTAACATCATGCAACTGATTGTCTTGTCGCAAAAATGAAAATTGCGATAAAAATAACGTTATATAATGACGTCGTCTTACAAGCTGCCGTGACAAAGGTCATCGAGGCTAATTTAAAAACAGAATTAATAAAATTCATCTATCCTATATCTTAGCATGCCCATCGTTATAATGATGCAGAAAAGAAGTATTTTCAATATATATTTGTATTTTTTTCAGAATACAGAAAAGTTTTTTTAAATTTAAAAAGTTTAATTTCATTTCTGATACACTCTTTATATATATATATATATATATATATATATATATATATATATATATATATATAATATGTGTGTGTATGTATGTATTTATGTGTATTCTTACAATTTATAAAGCTTTGTTCGTAAATATGGAACTCGTATTTATTTTGATGATTTTATATCATGCACACAGATGTACATAATATTCTTTTTCATCTTGAAATTGCTTGTCTATTATAATAAATTATATTTGTACTGCTGATATTACCGTTATTGATGCAATACTTAACGATGTTCAATTCCAATAAATGAAAAAAGTTTAATTTTATATAAAGTTTAATCAAATGTATTAATGTTTTTCAATTTTCTATATTTTTATTATTGAAATAATCAGTATGGCAGCAAGTAATTTAAGTGTAATTAAATTAAAATAAATATAAAATTAAATTCGATTAAGTTCATATCCCAACTAATCTCTATTCTAAATTTCTTTTGAAAAATCATACACATTAAGCAATTCGTTATAACATGTTTTTTTTTATATCTCATACAATGTTAATAAAATCGTACACACATAATTCAGTGAGTATAAAGAAATGAATAATGACGAACGTTGTGGGGTCAGTGTTTCTAAAAATAAATTATATTATTTTGAAACAAAAAACGAGAAATATGATTTAAATGATATAATTGATAATTAAATTTTGTACTAAAATAATAAGTATATACAGATAAATTGGTTTCAATGAGAGTATTTGGTCAGTAAACAAAGAAATACAATCAAACATCAATTTATATAACTTCTATTTATCTCCTGAAAAAAACCTGATTTAACAATTTATTTTAAAAACGTTATAAAAAATGAAGAATTTTAGCAGAAAAACAATAAAATCAAATTATCTAATTAAAATAAAGCATAGAAATACTATTAGTGAATTTTTATGTAAAGGAAAATAAAATTTAAAAATAATTTCGAAAATACTTTTAACTGTAAAAATATATCAAAATATAATGATTAAAAAATCTATTTTTTGCAATTTTCTTTTAAAATCTATTTAAATCATTCTCATATATATATATATATATATATATATATATATATATATATATATATATATATATATATATATATATATACACACGAGGGTCGTTTGATAAATAGGGTAAAAAAGTAAGAAAAACTAAATTGAAAAATTTAATTAAATTAAACAATAAATAAATTTACTATACTTATCAAACGACCCTCGTATATGTAATTAATATTGGCTAGACATTCGAAATAAAATAAAAATAATTACTAAATTATATCAAAGTATGACTTCTTGAAGTAAAAACAAATAAAAATATGCAATTACAACGAAATAGAAATTTTCCAAATATTTGATTGAAAATACAATTTAATTAAAATTATGTTTTCCCTAAAAATTAAACCCGTTTTAGATTAAATACTACATTAATATCTTTTTGATTTCTTGTTGGATTATAATAAAAAAAATAATTACAAATATGTGTAATAATATAAAAATTAACACATTTAATTTTTGTATAATTTATCATTATACATTATAATCAAATTTTATATACTATTATATATCCTAATATTCAAATTCAAATATTAATTATAATTCGAATGTATAAAAATATATAAATATTGACTTCTGAATAAACTTTAATATATAATACATAAAAGTAAATTTAACTTGATTTCTGTTCTTCCGTATTATATTTCTTTTTATATGACAAAAATTCTATTTAAATCCATACTAAATTTATTTTGTATTCCTCTTCTGATCGGTTTCAACGAATATATTTTTATTAAGTGGCTTGTGTTGTTTATTTCGAGAAATAAATTATATAAGCTTCTTACGTATTGGAATAAATAGTGAGAAATAAAAAATGATAAAAAATTTATAAAGAAATATTTTTTATAAAGATTTCAATATATTTCTTCGATATAATATTCATAATTCTAATATCTATATATAATAAACTTTCTACATAAAATTTCTTTATTCAGAATAATTTTTCAGTTTCTTTTCTGATACACTCACTTTCATATAAAAAATATTATATTCTCTTGACAATATATCAAATTATGTCTTAGTAAATATATATATATATATATATATATATATATATATATATATATATATATATATATAACTGTTATTGATATTGTAAAACCACAAATTGTTAATATATTCATTGTGGAGGAGACAAAATTATTTTCAATTACCTAAATAATACCGCGTTACAAATTTGATTAATCAAGAAACATAATCCTGTCAATGATTTATGTGATAGTCTTTCATCAAATAATTAAATTTCACAATGAGCTAACCACTAATTTTTGCAGCGGTTGTTAATATCAAGCTCCACTCGACTATAATTTAACTCAAATAAAGTTCTTGAGTGTACTAAATATATATTAAAGTATTAATAGATACTTTTCACATAACCTTTCTCGGTTTTTATCTCTCTCTTTCTCCATAAACACTTCACATGAAACTTGAATCTTAACGCTTAAAGAATTTGCTGAGTATTTCTACTCTTCTATAAAATACCCTAAAACAAAATCTTTCACTAAACTGTATGTAGTAAATCAATGATAGATATAAACTTTCGAAATAAATTACTTAAAAGAAGTATGAAATTCGAGTTAAGTAATATTTATAAAGTATTACTTTTTTGTAAACATACATATATGTATAAAAGTTTGTACTTACAGACAAGTTCTCCAAAAGTAATTTCTATATTTCCGGAAATTTCTAATAATTAAAATACAAAACATATATTTTTATGATTAATAACCTACAATATATCTCTACACCAACATTTTATGAAACCTATTTTCGCTTGATATGAAAGAAAACTTAATTAACAATTTTCGCGTCTGTGTACATTTTGTAATGAAATTATAGTGACAGTAATGTTCACCATTAGTAATGTAATTATAATTTTAAAGATCAAAAGATATTAAGTATTTTTTTTACTTAATTTTCAAATAAACCGTAAAATAATTCACGCTTGCAATATAATTTAGAAAATCATATATTTCATTTTAAATGAAAATGACATATTTCATTATATTTTTTTTGTCTTTTATAAAAAATATTTCACAGAATCTATTATTCTTTTAATATCGCATTATTCTAAATATAATTGTAATATTTATTCAACTTACAGAAAAATATACATTTCTTGTTCGTAATTATATACGTTGTTTTTTTAAGCATGATAGATTTTTAAATTGAATCCCTATCGAAAATTCTATCAAACCTAACAAACACCTTTATCATATCTTTATATATACATACACACACATTTACTTACATAAAGGTGTTTTTTAGGTTAGATAGAACTTTTAATAGGGATTCAATTTAAAGTTCTAGCACTCTTAAAAAAACAACCTATATATATATATATATATATATATATATATATATATATATATGAGTGTCCAAAGTTTCTATCATTTTTAGGTAATTTATATGATTTATATTCAAAAATAAAATAATATATTTACTATTTTTCTTAAACTGTGATGAATTGACTTTCACATAAATGAATATATTATATTAAATAATCAATATTTAATTTTAATTTATATTTAATGTTATTAAGTAATTATCAAACATTTACTTTTATATTGTGGTATTGAAGTGATAATTAATTAATATGATAATATAATATGTTTAATAAAAATATTATTCAGAATTTTCTAATACCTTTTACTATTGTTCAAACAAAAAACGGATATCGGGATAAAATACGTTCTTTTCTTTTGAAAGAATAAAATTATCGATCTATTTTCGTACTTCCTCAGAATGACTGAATCGTGTTCCCGAAAGTTCATGCTTCATTGAACAAAATAAGTGGAAATCAGATGAAGTAATGTCCGGTGAATAGGCCGAGACAGACAGAACTTCTCATTGCAGCTTAGTAAACAATATAACATGCGACGTGGTATTACAGTAAAGAATCGACTTTGTTTCGTCTTTTTCGTAGAATATATTATTTTTTAAATCAATGTTTTGTTCAAGTGTCTCACTGGTTGACTGTAACAGTTTGCGGTAATTGCCTGACACGGTTACATCAAATCCTACCAGATAAACAAGTCGTTTATACCCATAGATATTTCGTTGTGACGTTCAAATAAAGGCTTTATTAGATCTTACTTAGACTTATCATGAGTTTTTGCCTTTAGATTGTATTTCTCAATTCCATTTTTCAACCCTTTTTACTATTCGATATAAAAAAATTTCCGAGGCAAGTAAGCAAATGAAAACAAGTATTGATCCGGTTAACAATAGCACTTTCATATTTTTTGGATTTCCTTTTTTAAAACAAACATTGAATCGTGGTACTTTTGTAAGTAGTATATTCGATCGTATCGAATATTTCTAAAGCATTCCTTCTAAACCATTTGATTTGATCTTTTATAGTCAAGTAAAACGCTCTTTATCTTTTAAGTCAGTTATAATTATTTAACTTTCGAAACCACTTACATGAACTTTCAACTATAGTGTCATCACCAGATGCCTGACAAATTATTCTGGTGGTTTATCAAGAGTTTTTATGATAATTAAATAGAAATAGCTTACAGTATTGTTATTTTCAATCATACGGAATATTTGTTTTCAAATTTTTTTAAAAAGAAAAAAGAAATATCGTATTTATTTTCATAATAATGATCTATTATCCATCAGTTTTTATTCAAGTTTATCAACATTGATAAAGCAAAGAAATAAAAATAGAAATTTCGTCAACATAATTGTTAACATCAACAAGAAAAATTATATATATATATATATACACAAATAACACGGCACTTCTATTACACGGTTTCGCTTTAACACGGTTTGAAAATTGGGGAAAACCCTCATACAACACGGCAATCTGGAATATAGTTTCACTCTAACACAGTTTGATAATTAGATAAATCCACATAAAACGCTTAAAGTTTTTAAGAAAAAAAATCGAAATTGGGGAAATCCACGTACAACACAGAACAAAATAAGAGCTTTTAAGTACACAAGATATTTCATTGGAAATTTTTCATTTGAGCGTGTATGTCGTATCAGATTTGCCTGCAGAATTTTGAAATTTATTAGAATTTGAAATCCATTTTGTTTGTCGAGTATTAAGTACATTTTAAAATTTTGTGTTTTTCTTTTTACTACATTATACATAGATTAAAAAATTTTCGGGTGCGTATTATTCAACCTTTTATAGAAATGGTAATTATGTTTTTCATTTTTGTGAATTAATTTGTAGCTCTGAACTATGTTTGGCGAAAATAAAAAATACCTTTACAAAGACATTTCATCTGGCTAGAACAAAAATTACAGATTTTACTCTCAGCTAAAAGCAAACAATCTAAAATAACAGATTTTTGCGAAAAGTAGAGTATAGAACTCAAGATAATGCTGAAGAAAGTTCAGAGGATGAGGATAACTTTCAAAAAGAAAACGCCCTCGGTTAATGGTGCTTATTAGTGATGACGAAGAAACCATTATTTAATACATATTAATATGTAATACTTTTGATGAAAATTGCTTTATTAAATATATTTCTCCTAATTTTAAAAATATAATAGTATGTTTTTCTAATTTTTGGAACCTAACTCTCTTTTTTGCATCAGTTCTTTGTTTCATATAACACGGCATTTTTTAGGAACATAACAACTGTGTTATACGGGGATTACCTGTATATATAATGATATGTCAATGATATTTATCTACATTATCAAACAACTAACCATATTAGATAATTTATTTGAACTAAATCAAAATAAACAATAAATATTTTTTGTGTTAATTAATAAAAAAAAATAGTTTTATTTTTTTAAAAGGGGTGTTTTGCCCTATTTAAACAAACATTATTATTTGCCATTTTGAAAATTTCTCCATTAATCATTTACATTTGATATGTTTAAATTAGTCATTATTTGATTAAATTAATTACAAACTTTAGTATTCAAAATACAGTACAAACATATATAACATAGTTTCCCAGTTTTAAAAAACATAGTCACATAATTGAATAATTGCTTGAAATTGATTGCAGTTCGTAGTTCAGTGATTCAAAATATTTCGTTTCGATTCAATTTATGGGTCATTACATTTTGTTGATATTTGAGTTTATTAATTGCTCAATTTAATAATATATTATGCTTCATTATATATATATATATATATATATATATATATATATATATATATATATATATATATATTGACGTGCATAAGTCATAGGACACACATGGGTAACAAGCAATTTATTTATATAATTTAATAAAGTCGTTAATTATTATTTTTTATTTAATTGATAGTAAATATAATATACATTAGAAAGAACACAAAAAACAATAATTAATTCTATTATACAGTAGAAATAGTTAAAATTAAATCATTACTTCAAAAAATGTAGACAAATATAACATCAGAAGCAACAAAAAAAATAATTTATTCAATGCCAAATTGTTTAAATGAATTTGTAAAAAGAAAAGGGAAACAAACGAGTTAACAAACTCTTTTTTTAAAAAAGTTGTTGATATTTTTTGCTCCGAATAAATGTACATACAGTTTTTATTTTAACAATTTCTACTATATAATAGAATTAATTACTTTTTTTGTATTTTTTCTAATGAATAGTATATTTATTATCAATTAAATAAAAAAAATATTTAATTTATCGACTTTATTAAATAATATTAATAAATTGCTTATGTTACCCATGTGTGCCATGACTTATGCGCATCAGTATATATATTTAAATTTAAAAATTTTAGACATATAAACTGTTACTCTAATTAATATTCACATTAGAAAACACAATAAAGTACATAACCTCACACGTCTGCGTAACAAATTATGTATATTTAAAAATGATTTAAATAATAAATATAATAATTAATTTTATCATTTTTAATCAATCATTAATATTGACAGTAATTATTAATCAATAACCATTATGAAATTTGTTGATAAATGACACTGAGTAGAAGTTTTAATATGGAAGTTAAAGATATTCTAATATTAAAATTTTCATAAAATATAATTTTCTGTTTTAATTTTATCAATACATATATATTTATATATATACACCCGTCCTTCAATTTACGCGAGTTTTTTTTACGCGACAAATTATACCTCTTTTTACGCGTGACTTTTTTTACGCGGTATTGATTTACGCGGCACTTTTTATACGCAATCAGATAGATTTCATTTTATATAATTTTTCATGGAATTTATTATATATCAGAGTGACGCAAATTCTTACTTGAATGTATAAAAGCACGATATAATTATATAAAAGTTGATTGTTTTGAATTATAGTAGCGATAGTGACACCGAATAAAATGTATCTACTTTTGTTTTCTAAAACGTCATTATTTTTTTGTTAAGCTATGTGAAATAAATATGTGTTTCTACAACTTTACTAACTTTTATTTCCAATATTTTTTCTATTGTACTGACAGGCTCAATTTACGCGATTTTCATTCGCGTAAAACAAATCCAGGTGGAACGGATACTCAGCGTAAGTTGAGGAACGGGTGTATTTATATATATATATATATATATATATATATATATATATATATATATATATAAATAGTAAATATTTTTAATAAATATTTTTAATGAAAAATATTTTATATATTAAAGAAATACGTAAAATATAAAATGAAAAAATAATTTATACTATATGGAAAAAATCATCATTCTCTCGTCTTGAAAACAATTCACGAGCATTTTCATTGTCAAAGGTTATGAATAATCAATGTTGAACGATGTCGCTCTACTTCATAATTTAAACAATGACAATTTAATTACAGAGATGCACACACATGTGTCTGCATTTTTAATTTATTCTTCTCAAATTAAAAAAAATACGTATAAAGACACTTTTTAGTTAATGTCATTGAAAAATCATTAAAAAAACAATGTACAGTAATCAGTTTTATTATGTTAGGGTGTCAACTGACGTTTATCAAACCTACTGAGATACATGAGGGTGAGAAATAAGAGGACGTGTATTTTAAAGGGGATATCGTACATGTACGGTGTTACGTGAGTGTAGTATGAATGAATTAATAATTATCTACATGGATCGATAAAACCTCGCTTATTTACAACACGCTATTATTTCCATTCGGTCTTTTTTTCTATCTGTTCAGCGTATGCAAATTGAGTTTTTCTGTCAAGTATCCATCCACTAAATCCCATACATTAAAAATATTATTGTTTTCGACTATACTGACATATACAAAGGAAATTTGACTGTTCAATCAGGATTAATGTCTATTTTTTGATCCGTTGGATTTTAACCGTGTATCGTTATTGTTTGATTATGATTTCATTTAACGTAGCTTAAATATTCATTCCATTCAATCAGTGACCGAACACGTGTTTCAACATTCAATGTTTTTACTTCATAATATTATTAGTGATTTTTTTAATTCTGCTGTATTTAATTTCAATCAGCTTGCATGTAAACCTTTATATAAACAGACATTTGATTTATTTACAAAAAAAAGATAAGCATAATTTTGGTTTGTATAAATATACACATTGACATAAAAATGTAATGGAAGAACATAATTTAAAAACATTCCTCAAAAAATTACCTTATCATGAAATAATATTATTTAAACATTTTTATTATATTTTGTTCATAGTTTTTTGAAAGATAATATATCTATTTACCTTAACATTTATCATTAATTACATAACAAATGATGTTTTAAATAAAAAAAATCATATTTTATACTAACATATAGGTACAGCTGGGTCTGTTTTTATGCGAATTATTTTAATGCGATTTTGAAGTTATGCGATTTATATTTCTTCTTAGTATCTTTTTATACGATTTTTTTAAAGAATTCCTTTAAACGGTTATTTAATTCAACGAAAAGCTCTTCAGTTTTATGAACAAATGAAGGAATCACAGCCATTTACTTCCGCTTCTCAAACTGATAAGGAATTTTCGGCTAGCAAAGGATGGTTAACCGAGTTTTTAAAAAGGAATGTACTGCATAACGTGAAGATTACGGGTGCGACTGCATCGGCAGATGAAGAAGCTGCCAATTTTTTTTAAACAATATTACGTTGAACGCACTTTTCAATTTATATTGGATAAACTAGAAAATGAGTTAATAACAGTAACTGACGTTTGGAAAAAAAATCTATCTTTGACTGTATAAATCATGTTGCATTTGCTATTACTCAAATAAAACAACACACTTTAAATGCTTGTTGGAAAAAGGTTTGGCCTACATGTCTTGAAAACAATGCAGTTATACAAACATCCGCATTATCAGATGAAATCATTACTTTTGCACATGATATTGGTGGATAGGGTTTTGATTCCTTTAGCTAGAATGATATAGACGAATTACTTGAGGATAATGCCTCAAGTGACAATGATATTATTGCAATAAGTTTAGATACCGTAGAAGATTTAGAAAAAGATAATGAAACAGAAGTAGAACCTGTTCTCTTCACTGTAAAAATGATTTAAGAAGATCTTCAACTTTGTAATCAATTGGAAAATCATTTTCTTGTTAATGACACGAATTCTGAACGAGCTTTTAAATTCCAACGAGAGCTAAATAATTGTATGTCTGAATATCGCGAGCTTCGTAAACAATTAGTAAAATCATCGTCTCAAAGTTTAATCACCGATTCATACATTGTCGTCAGAAAACCATTAACACAGAACAAGACAGAAATCGGCCTTAATTCTGTTGTTTGTGTTTCCTCTAGTGATGAATCTGATTTCACACCAGTTCACAAACGAACCCACATATTTTCAAATATGTTTGAAAAAATGTAAAATAAATTACATATATGTACATATTGCTTTGAATGAAATTAAATAATTAATAAAAAAATAAAGTAAAAAAGTTTTGTTTTGTATTAATTTTTTTTATATGTTTGAAATTTTTTTAGGCATTCTTTATTTCCTGATTTTTTATGCGAATTTTAGAGTAATTTCACTTTGTTGCTTTGGTTTTATGCGGTTTTTGAAAATTACGGAACGTATCCCTAATTTTTCAATGTAAGTTAAGTCTTCTTTTGTGTGATTTTTTAATGTGGTTTTCTGCGGAACGTATCTACCGCATAAAAACAGACCCAGGTGTATTTCACTTCATTTTAACACTTTGATGACCGCTGTCATGTATACGATTTCACTATCCAGAAATCATCAGCTGGTTTTACGTAAACCTGAATTCGCACTGCTAATTTCAGAAGACATTATATAAATTATTTAAAATAGAGAATTTTATGTTCGTCTATTAATGCATATCAACTTTATTTATTTCTCTTCTTCGGTTATTAAATAGTTACGTTTTCCAATTGTTTACAGATTTTCTTCCGTATCTCTACTTAGTTTCGAATAATTTTTCACTACTTTTGCAACGTAATAACTTGAATCCGCCAATTTTCGTCTTTAAATTTTATATTTTATATTTGCAAAAAAAAATAAAAAATGTCTTAAAATAGTAAGAAAACATATACAGATGCGCTATTAGCTATTTCTATCTATCTATATCTATAAAAATATATATAATATATATCTATATCTATAAATATATATATATATATATATATATATGTAGATATATATATATATATATGTAGATATATATATATATATAGAGAGAGAGAGAGAGAGAGAGATATTATTTTTGACTATAAAATTGTACTTCTGGCACAAAAGATATTTCTAAAGAAGTTCGATAATGAAACGTGTTTTAAGACAATTGTATTAAACTACGCGTAAAACTAAACTTTAACTAAAACTGTTGTTACAAAAGTAATTGATGAAAAATTGACTGTTATTTAATTAATATTAAAAATAATTAAGTATTTTTTTTATTATAATAATTATATTAATAACATTAATTTTGCAATGAAACTAATTCATGCACTATATATATATATATATATATATATATATATATATATAGAGAGAGAGAGAGAGAGAGAGAGAGAGAGAGTCATTCAAATATGTAAAGTTTTTTTTGTTTCTTTTTAATAAAACACATATCTAGGTGTCACATTTATATGACCATATATATGATTTCAGTTAAGAATAAAATATTTTTTCCTTAACGAAATATATAATAAATAAATATACAAATAAATAAATGTAAAATTTTAAATTTCTACGAAATTAATAATACTCAGATATTACTGTACCAAAACGACTAAAGATTTTTTTAATTTAAGATGAGATTCTCTGAAATATTGAATAAAAGTAATTATTAACTTGAACTCAAGTTAAATTCATACTTATATACTTCTTGTTTATATAATTTTCCGGAATTTTGTTTTGAAATGTTATCACAAATTTCATTTGAAATCCTAAACGAACATCCTGGAACGATAAAATGAAACATTTTAATTGATTTACGTTTTTTTTAAGACTCATGTTATGTTTTTCAAAGTATATATTTTTATTTATTGAAATACATTTTATATATTCTGTTTTTTTAAAGTATGATGTAATTAAATGTTTTAAATAATAAAATAAACTGTTTTAAATGATTATTTTTGTTTAAAGAATAGTGTACGTTTCATAAGATAAAATCTTATTTTTTTAGACAGTTTCAAAGTATTAGAATTGAACCGTTGTTGAAAAAAATATTAATATTTATTTTATTTTTACGAGGGTCATTTGATAAGTATGGTAAATTTATTTATTGTTTAATTTAATTAATTAAATTAAATTTTTCAATTTAGTTTTTCTTACTTTTTACCATATTTATCAAACGACCCTCATAATAGACGTCTGATTTTTTCTGAAGTTTAATAAAACGAATAATATCATTACTAACCTTAGTGGTGCAATCGATATTTCTTTACTAAGCTCAGCAAAATAATTTTTTTATCAGGGTGGCTAATTCATTTTTACGTAAATTAATCTCACTCACTATTACCACAATACTTGATAAATATGTTCAATGGTCATTTATTGTTTACTGTTTCAGTTAATATGAATTTTTATCACCTTAACTTTATTATTAAATCCCATCATTATAAAATATATAATGCCGTACTTTGATAATAATGACAAACCTATATAAACGCACATTAACGCCCAAAATGAACAATATATGATTATTAAACATTATTGTACAATAAAATATTATATTATTAAGAAGTCATAAATTTTTATTTAACTGTGTATAGTTTTTATTGTTGTTTTACATCGGAATAAATGAATATTTAAATGTTTTGATTAATTTTTAAGATTAATAATATCTGTACGAAAATTGATTGATTGAATGGTAATAAAAAAATTAGTAATATCTCCTTAAATAAGTCTTCAGATTTATAAAATGTAATTTTTCTATACTGTTCACTTTTTAATTTTTTTAATAGAGCTCTCTGACGATTATGAAATAACCATCGAAATGCAAATCAAAAAATAAAGTAAACAAAAATGATTATTAAACACTTTTACAATTTGCTTGCGATGTTAAAGTACATGATTTAATTGTGTTAAAATTCATTTTATTATCAACGTTATTATGTGAAATTTATTTTCTAACTGAAACAACTGTACGAAAATTTCAAATAAAAATAATATTATTCCAATGATAGAGGATATAGGACCCATATATAGGCTTCAATATAATTGACAAACTGTAAACTTAATATAATAATAATGATGATTCTAATATTTTATTGTATTTTATTTGATGTGGATCTTAATTGATTATTGTAAAAAAAAAATTGTTATTTCCTATAACTATCTTATGTAAAACTAATATTCTAATGAATTTTTCTAAACAAATAAGTAATATAATCATCAAATATCCGCAAAATTTATGAATACAGTATATTTTTGGTTATTTCTGTACGTATTTTCTAGTTTCGAATTATCTGTACGTCGATAAAAATCAATCCTAATAGATGAAACTCAAAAATTCAATTTTTTTTTCATCTCTTCAGAAACACTTTCAGACATGTTTAGAGTTTACATAACTGTTTTAATAGTAATAGTATTTTATATCTTCTACATTTCTTTCTAATTGTTAAATGTTAAACCCATAATACTTGTTCGACCATAGATTAAATGTATTTTAGTCCAAAGCACAAAAATGTTTAAAATATAAAATTTATTAAAAAGTCTAGGATAATTTCAAAATATTGATAAAAAAAATATTAACTAGTAAATTTAAAAAAAAATCTTTAAGTGATCTAGATATTGATTCTGTCATTTCAAAGTACCACAGAATGTGAAAAACTATGATAAAGATAATGAAAATAAAAAAAATATATTAAACACGTCAATCATTTTACTACAGCAACAGATTGTGCTGACACTATTAGAATGTATGAATCAAAGAGACTTTGAATACAATAATATGATAAGTCAGGAAAATTCAAAATGACGTTAAATTTATATTGTAGATTAAATTCTCAAATACAAATTAAAGTTACAGATTTTTGAACAAAATACAAAGTTGTTAATAAATTCATTAAATTGAATTTAAAAATCTTATTTCATTTGTGACATAAAGTACAATTAAATGCTTGTTCTTATATCTTATTCTACTTGTATATTGTATTAATAAACTTCTTTATACATTAAAATCCAAGAATTAGTTTTGTACGTTGTATTTTACTTTTTATTAATTAAAACCTTATGCTTATTATTTATGATTGTGTACTACAACCAGTTTCTATATTTGTATAATCTTAAGGTAAACTTTAAAAAAGGAAGGAAACTTTAAGAAGATTATCTTCGAGACAAGGATAATCCAAGTATTGAAATTTTTGGTTTCGTATTAAAATACAAAGAATAAAATTAATAGTCGATTAATAACATTAAATAAAATATATAATAGTGACTCTAAGGTTTTAAACTCTAGAGAATTAGATGGAATAAAATATTTAAATATTATTAAATTATAGTATAAGTTTATACTCTCGATTTAAAAAATAAATTTGTATTTTTTGAATGTCAAAAATTGAATGTCATGTTTTTGTATTTTTCAATTATATTTACGCCCATGTACCTACAATTAATCCATTTAATAAAGAAGATATTAAATTTGTTATTTTTTTAAAAATAACACAGTGTCTGAATGTAGTTTAATAACGTTATTGTATTATTATGTTCTATACAAATTTTGATAATTTATGTCAAAATAATAATAACTTTAGGGTAACGAACAGTAAATTATATACTTTTTTAATTTATTTTATATATTATTTATTATAATAAATGTTCTGTTTTAAAAAGGAGTCCTTTATAATATTATTTATTTTTAATATTTAATATATATATATATATATATATATATATATATATATATATATAAACGTATGTATAAACGTATCATGGATAAATGAAATAGAGACATGAAAAAATTCATCTGTCTAAAATAGAAGAAAAAGACATTGAATTTCTAGATATCAAACTTTTGAGAAAGGTCTTTATCCAATAGTAAATAGAAAAAAACTGAAGATGTATCTATAAATATATATATATATATATATATATATATATATATATATATATATAAATTTATATTACTCTTGTTGATAATTTTAATTAAAACTAAAAATTTATCAACATATTTTTTAATATTCATTTATAACAAATCTCATTAATATCATTTATAACAAATATCTCATTAATTATGTCGAGAAATATTTTATTTTGTATAAATATAGTACGTTTTTATATTTCAATAATTATTTCTTTATTACTTCTTTACATTCATTATTCATTAAAAAAAATAATGACTTATTTGATTTTATTCTGAATGTAATTAAAATTCTGTTGATAAGATCAGTCTCTTAGAAAAATCACTGAACATGTTTTCGAAATTAACGTTTATAACTGCCTGTACATCCATCTTTTCTCCGAAGCAACTCACACGTCAGTGATGTTGCGTAATATACAAGAGCTTGATATCAAAAACACACTTCACGCTATAAAATATGTCTCAGCCAGTTGTTCCCTGCAAGTGATTATTAAAGCTACACATTTGTATAACATTGCGATTAAATAACTGGAGAATGGACTTTATCGATGTTATATTTAAAGATAAATTAGTCTACATTCTATTAATAAAACATAAATATAAATGTACTAACTATACATTTTTAGTACATATATATTCAGATTATTAGTTAAATAGTAATTAATCTTTAAAATATTAAATTTAAACGTCTAATATTGTTTATTGTAAGAATATTTGTGTATTAAATATGAAATAATAAATTGCTTAAGAAAACTTTTTTTTAATATATATCAATAAATGACATATCAGAAATCTTTTTCAAATTATATATATATATATATATATATATATATATATAGGTGTTTTTTTAAACATGATAAAACTTTAAATTGAATTCGTATCGAAAGTTCTATCTAACCTAAAAAACGTGTGTGTATATGTAAATATAAAATAATAATAAAGGTTCTTTTTTAGGTTAGATAGAACTTTCAATAGGGATTCAATTTAAAATCCTATATTACGCCTAAAAAACTCTCTCTCTCTGTCTCTGTCTCTGTCTCTCTGTCTCTCTCTCTCTCTCTCTATATATATATATATATTCACACATATATTTGCATATGTGAAGAAAATAAAATATTGATATATGATAATATTGTTGGAATTCATAATGAAAATTTATTAACTTTTCAAAAATCATAAAAAATTATTAATGGTACTAATGAAACAATATAAATATTATTATTAATCTTCATTTAGTGACGAAAATAGTTATAATAAATTATTAGAATAATCTAATAAAAATATAATAATAAAAAAATATATAATACGTATCTAAAAATTATAATAAAATATAATACATGTTTTTATCTAAAATTTGATTATTTTTATTTAATATTAATTAAAATATTGAAGTAGTGATATTAAAAATAATATTTTTAATTGATAAAAATACAATATTTATATAATTATATAATTATTTAATTATAATTTTCAATGAAAATTATAATTAAATAATTCATTATTTCTATAGCCACAGATTTCATAAAAAAATTAAGTACATTAAAAAATAAAACAATATATATTGTTGTACATTAAACTACAATATATTAGGTTGGCAAATATCTCCCTTCCGCCTTCTGGTCTTTTGAATTTCGCAGCTATGTATAAAAAAAAAGCGGAAGGGAGATACTTGCCAACCTAATATATTGAAAAAAGTACTTCTCTAAATTTGTTTAATATTTTTTATCTGTTCTATAATTTTATTTTCAGTCATCTTTGGTATCAAAAAGACTCTGTAATCAATGCAACAACACGTCACAATATAAATTTAACCAGACAATTCGATACAAAGGAAACGCCAATTCCTACGAAATATTCATGCTTGACATGACACATTCAATCACACTAAAAAGACGCTCGAATAATTTAATTTCGAGTTTCTGTAACAACCACCTTTATATCCTAAACTTATCATCATCAAATCACTTTTTGTTCAGATCGATAAAAAAGGATTTAAGATATATTTTTCTCAATGTCAAAGTAATAAAAATCAGATCATTATTTTTATACTGTCATCCTCTTTTTAAAATACTTACGTAAGTTAATAAAAAATAATGTTTATTTTAAAATAGAATTATACTTATATTTTGATTTTTTATAAATAATTTTATATAATTACTAATTTAATGTTATATTATTTTATCCAAATATGACGCATAGATTTAAGTTTTATTAAAAAGAAAGAAAAAAACTATACACGAGTAGATTTAAGTTTTATTAAAAAGAAAGAAAAAAACTATACACGAGTTTCTTTTTAATAAAATACAAATCTAGGCGTCACATTTGAATGACTCTATAATATTGTATATTGTTTCTGTTTATATATATATATATATATATATATATATATATATATATATATATATATATATATATATACATAATTTATAATAATGTAGAAAATTTAATAGTATTATTACGAACAATCAGCTTAATAGAACAAACAATATAACTTGTTACATAATAAAATAAATATGTTTTATTAAGACAACAATAATACTGTAACATATTTGTATTTATTCATAAATACTGTTAAATGCGTATTACATATTGTCTATATCAAACAATACTTAATTAATTTTCATCAATGACATATTATATCTCTTTTTCAATAAAAGCATGCCATTAATATGAAATTGATTAAAACTTTTTTGAAAATAATTCGATCTCCGCTAATTAGAAAGTAATATTAAAATAAAAGATAAAAATAAGAAATCACTTAGATATCAATTAATGTCATTGATTAAAATTTGCTTACTAATGCCAACGCACTACGTAATTAAAAACTTGAAAATTTCAAACTTTGTGCACACAGCAAGATTCTCTTTGATGAGTCATTTTAACATGTTTTCAATAATCAGAACAAGTTTCATAAAACCTATTCTACCATAAAATATCGCAATATTGAATATTTGATAGAAAATTCAATATAATTTAATTTTAAGTATGTAAATACATACATAAATATATATATATATATATATATATATGTGTGTGTGTGTGTGTGTGTATGTGTGTGTGTGTATGTGATCAAGTAATTTAACAAAACAAATTATCATTAGTCTTAAAATAAACCTTATAAGAACAAAAGTAATATGCAATAAATTAACAGATACAAATAAAATTGAATTGAAATAAATAGAACGAAGAAATTAAAAACTATTTATTAGACGTAGTTTATTTAGGACAACTCATATATTAAAAAGAACTCTTATGAGTAAATTAAAAAGAAGAATAACAATGGGATGATATCAATTCAAAAGAATTGCCTATATTACAAAATTGAATATTTTTCTATGTTTAAAAAGATTTTTTTTTATCAATGTTTCCTATCATTTATCATAGTGAAGCATTTGTCTTAAATGCCAGAATAATTTACTGGCTTCAAGTAGCGTTGAAAACAAAAAAAATATGTATGTTTAGAAACAGTAGGTATGAGAAAAGAGAGAAATAAATACAATAGATTTGAAACAATAACTACAAATATTACAAAAATGAAAAGTTTAAAGTAGAAATAGATAAATTATATAGTAAGAAGAGAGCAGATTAACAAAAAGTAATTATTGATTGGAAACCTGGAAATATAAAAAAATTAAGAAAAGTCCAAGGATATATTAGATAGAGACATGGGAAAATCTGTTTATATAAAATAGAAGAGAAAGACATGAAGTGGAATTGGAAAGTTTTATGGAAAATTTTCATCCAGCAATGAATAAAGAAAAGCTAATTTATATATATATATATATATATATATATATATATATATATATATATATATATATATATATATATATAAATACAGATACAATTTATAAATATTTATATGTTTTATCAGTAGCGTTTTTAAATAATATGAAATAATCAAACAAACTATTATAAATCTTAGTTAGACATTTTCTAACAATTTAATAAAATAAAAATAAGTGAATAAAAATATTTCTTTATATGTAAAAAAAACCATACAATATTTATAAATGTTAAAAATTAATTCTTTATTGTAAATTTTTATTCTTATTTAAAAAATCAAATGTCTATCAATTTTCAATTGAGAAAATTAATGAGAATGTTTCTTCCATTTGAGTCAACAATTCAACTATTAGATTTTCACTTTAATGACAGTTATTGTTGTTCCAAACTAAAATTTTCTTAAGCAATCCTTAGAATTTATAACTCAGTTATGAGTTATGTTTGGATCGTAAATTCACAAATAGCATTTAAATAATGTTTCCATTCTTTATGAAACTGTAATATTTTTAAATAAATATAAAAACAGCACATATTCACTCAATTACATACACACTCACACACACACACATATATATATATATAATGTGTGTATATGTATGTAATACATTTGTCTAATAATATCAAGTGAAAATATTGTTATTTTTTATAATACAACCAGATGGTATCTTAATATAAAATCTCTAGATATGACATAACATATTGGAAAGAGAATTCAGTGTTTGTTATATTAAATACGATCGTTTTCTTTTAGTGCAGATGGACGGAAAATAAAATAGTTTGATATATATATATATATATATATATATATATATATATATACATACATACATAATAGTGTCGTTTGATAAATATGGTAAATTTATTTTTTATTGTTTAATTTAATTAATTAATTAATTTAATTTTTCAATTTAGTTTTTCTTACTTTTTTATCATACTTATCAAACGACCCTCGTATATGTATACATATATATATATATATACATATGTATATATATATATATATATATACGAGGTCGTTTGATAAGTCCGAGTAAATTCCGAAAGATGGCACCACTGGTACATATTGAGGTTATTTTTAATTAGTAGCACCTCTTGGAAGAATACACATCAAGTTTCAGCCATATCGGTCTATTCCTTTGTGTTTGACAATCGTTGGAATCAAGGAAATCGAGTGATTGTCAAATAATGGACGAAAAAGAATTTCGCGTGTTGATTAAACACTACTTCATTAAAGGCAAAACGCCTCAGAAGACTAAACAGAAGCTTGATAAACATTATGGTGACTCTGCACCTTCGATTAGTGCGGTTTATAAGTGGTTTCAAAATTTTCGGAGTGGCCATATGAGCACAAGAGACGCTGAACGTTCTGGACGCCCTGTTGAGGTCACCACTCCAGAAATCATTGATAAAATCCATGATATGGTGATGGATGACAGAAGAGTGAAAGTGCGTGAGATTACTAGTGCTGTAGGCATCTCGTGTGAACGAGTACATAATATTTTGCACCAACATTTGGACATGAAAAAGCTATCCGCCAGGTGGGTGCCGCGATTGCTCACGATCGACCAAAAACGAGGTCGTGTGAAGTGTTGCAAGAACGGTTTGCAGCTGTTTCAGCGAAATCCGCAGGACTTTAAGCGTCGTTTCATCACTGTAGATGAAACATGGATACATCACTACACTCCTGAGACCAAAGAGCAGTCTAAACAATGGGTTATCAAGGGGGAATCTGCTCCGAAAAAGGCGAAGACAATTCCTTCGGCCGGGAAGGTTATGGCGACTGTCTTTTGGGATTCGCAAGGAATAATCTTTATCGACTATTTGGAAAAGAGTAAAACCATTTCATGTGCATATTATTCATTGTTATTGGATCGTTTGAAAATCGAGTTGCAAGAAAAACGTCCCCGATTAACCCACAAAAAGTCCTTTTTCATCACGACAACGCATCAGCTCACACCTCAGCAGTTGTGGCTGCAAAACTAATGGAAATAGAGTTCCAAATCGTTTCACATCCTCCCTATTCTCCAGACTTGGCTCCATCGGACTATTATTTATTCCCTAATATGAAGAAATGGCTCGCGGGAAAAAGATTTTATTCGAACGAGGAGGTGATTGCAGGAACGAATGACTATTTTACAGACTTGGATAAATCCTATTATTCGGAAGGGATCAACAAACTAGAGCAGCGTTGGATGAAGTGTATAAGCCTAAAAGGAGACTATGTTGAAAAATAAAAACGATTTATTAAAAAAAATGAAGCAGTTTTTATTTTTACACGGACTTATCAAACAATCTCGTATATATATATATATATATATATATATATATATATATATATATATATATATATATATATATATACATTGATGCACATGTCATGGTACACATGGGTAACATAAGCAAGTTATTGATATAATTCAATGAAGTCGTTGAAAAAAATATATTTAATTTAAAATAAATATAATAAATAAATTTAATGAATATTATATTTATTTTCAATTAAATATATATTTTTTTAAATTTAACGACTTCATTGAATTATATCAATAAATTGCCTATGTTACTCATGTGTGCCATGAGTTATGTGGGTTGTGTGTGTGTATATATATATATATATATATATATATATGTATGTGTGTGTGTGTGAGGATGTGTGTGTATGTATATATACATATGTGTTCATGAAATTCGTATGTAAAATAAATGATGAAAACTGTATAACCATCATTACAGTCTATCACAAAAATCATTTTCTACATAAAATATACAACATATATGCGTTGTATCTGGAAAATGTTCTTTAATAATATATAAATAACATTAATGTGCTTCTGAACTATGCATATTATTAACTTCATGCACAATCTAACAATAACGGAATCAAAAGTTACTACACAATTTACAGAAGCGTAGTAAACAAATTTATATGCATACACTATTAAATATTCATTCCACATGAAAGCGCAAAGTAAACCTATTCTATATACTCATTTTTTTTTAACGGCTATAGGACCACACACGTATGTGTTACTTATTTTTGCTCTGGTTATTAAAAAACTAACACACACTTGCACTATTAATATATATATATATATATATATATATATATATATATATATATATATATATATATATATATATATATATATATATATATATATATATACTCGATTATTATTACACATTTAAACGAATATTAATACTCGTATACATATATTTTATAGTGCTTGTCGGCATATTTGATAATAAAACAGGAAATTGTAAAATCATTCACGCTTTGTCGTATGTTATTCCAATTAACACAAATATTTATTGATATTTAAATCTAAAATTTCAATTTTTAAAATAATAATTTATATTACTTAAAATATTTTTTTTCATTCCATAAATTTTATTACGAAATAAAGATCTATAAAAAATCAGTGAACAAACGATTATTAAATGCTCAACGTGATTATGAAAACGTCAAATAAGTCATTCAAAATTGCTTTTTTGGATTTATGTAATTAAAATATACGAAATTATACGAGGGTCAGTCAGATTCAATATAAACCGTACTTTTTTTCACACTCTTTATTAAATTAACATTTTTCAAATATAGACACGAGTCATTTTTCTATATAGTTTCCGCTAACATTGAACATTTTTACCACAGAATTGGCAGTTTTTTGATTCCTGTATCACAGAAAATAGTGAAACATATTTTAATCCAATTGCATACAAAGTGTTCCAATTTTTCATCATTTTCAATTATTTCATTGTTTTGGAAATATAATGATGCACCCACACATCTCATCATAGATGAGAATATAATTCAAAAAAGTGTCCCATTTGCTTCATACCAATTCAACAATCTGAGAAATTTTAAATCAAGCAGCTTTCTGATCTACATATAACAGACACGGAACCCATCATATCGAAATTTTTCGTAATTTGAACTCATTTTAAATAATGAATTACATACTGGCATTGCTTATCCCAATTTCTTTACAAACTTTCAATAAGATTTTGAACTGCTTGAATGTTGTCTGGTGTGATGCTGGTATTGAGGCGACGATTACTGCACATGCTCCCTTGTGATCTAACACAGTCTGATGTCTTCGATAGTTTACAACATGTACGAGGGTGGTCCCAGAAGTACCCGACCCAATAAAGAAAACACAAAAATTTTGAAAAAAAATATATTTATTTTTCAACATAATCTCCTTTCAGCTCTATACACTTTTCCCAGCGATGTTCAATAAGTTCGATACACTTTTTATATTAAGAACTGTCTTGCTCCTCAAAATACCCATTAACTGCCGACATCACTTCTTCATCGTTGGGAAATCTTTGACCACTAAGCCATTTTTTCAAGTTTGGGAACAGAAAATAATCCGAGGGGGCTAAATCTGGCGAATAGGATGCATGAGGTAGCAATTCAAACTTTAATTCATTAATTTTGGCCATTGCAATAACGGATTTGTGAGCTGGTGCATTGTCTTGATGAAACAACACTTTTTTCTTAGCCAAATGCGGCCGTTTTTGCTTGATTTCTTCGCTCAAACGTTGCAATAAGTTCGCATAATACTCGCCGTTGATAGTTTTTCTTTTTTCAAGATAGTCAATGAAAATTATCCCACGCGCATCCCAAAAAACCGACGCCATGACCTTGCCTGCAGATGAAACGGTATTCGCCTTCTTCGGAGCCGGTTATCCCTTTTCAGTCCATTGTTTTGATTATTCTTTTGTCTCGGGTGTGAAGTGATGGACCCATATTTCATCCATGGTTATGAAACGGCGCAAAAATTCTGCTTTGTTGCTGTGAAACTTCGCTAAACACTCAATTGAAACATCTTCACGACACTGTTTTCGCTCGAGTGTGAGCAAACGCGGCACCCATCTTGCACACAGCTTTCTCATGTCCAAATTTTCAGATAATATGCGATGTACCGCACTTTTTGAAATGCCTACTATGTCTGCTAGCTCACGCACTTTCAGTCGACGATCATCCAGTACCGCTTTGTGAATTTTCTTCACCATTTCTGGAGTCGTCACCTCATTTGGTCGACCACTGCGATGCTCGTCTTGGCAGCTCGTACGGCCTCGTTTAAACTCTGCTACCCAATATTTCACTGTTGTAAACGAAGGAGCAGACTCACCCAGAGTAGAATCCAGTTCAGCTTTTATATTGGTTGGGCTGAGACCTTTCAAATAAAAGTATTGTATCACGTAACGGTGACCAATTTTCTCCATTTTCACAAATTCACTGAAAACGTTCACTATTGATGGCTGCCAAACAAATACTAAACAACGTGGCGTCCTCAAACTTGAAACATATGCTTATAGATTGTGTACTTTCTAATACAGTGATATTTTTCAAACAACTACCGCCATCTCTAGGTCAGGCCGGGTACTTATGGGACTACCCTCGTATGTTTACAGTCAGGCGCGGAAAATAGACCGTCGGACGATTCACTGTCCTGTCGTTTTTTTGGTATATTGATGACGTCGGACTGTGTTAGATCACAAGAGAGCATGTACAGTAAGCCACAGGCTGTCATTTTGTTAAAATACACACGTATACCATAACTGCACATGAGCAGTAAGTAAAAACTGCACTCCACTATATGACATGTGTACTATGGTCCTTATGCAGTGTAAACACTTGCGTCTTCGTTAATGTTTCATTTCCGAATCAACCCTATTGACATAATCTTCGCAAAATCTCTGACGGTTTCACATTTTCGTTCATTAAAAAAATTATTACAATGCGTTGTACAACATCACTAAGTACTACTTGCTCACTTATCATAATAGCTATTAAAAAAATGAATCCGAGGTCATTGCACCGAAAAAAGAGAGTCGAAACACCCCCACTAATATCCCCAATCGGTCTCAGCTGCAAACGTTCGCTTGTTCAGATTTATATTTAATTGACTCTTATATCTTAATATTATAATATTAAAATGATCATATATTTTTTCATGATTTATCACTACTATAAATCAATTTCAATCTCACAACTTTTTGTAGAATTTTATTTCGCTTTGTAATAAATCTTAAAGAAAATGAAAAGAAATGATTTCTGCATAATATTTTTTCAATTACAAATTAAAAAAAATATTTTGAAAAATAACATTTATATAAACAGTTTTCAATTGGAATTCTATTATTTGGATGGAATGGAAATTTCATAAATTCGAAATAAACCAAACATTTGTAATCACGTCTAATTTTACTAAGAAACATTTATGTATGACAGAAAATAATTCTTTTAAAAAACCTATTTTAAAATTATTATCTATATTATATGAATTAGTTTTTAATTTTGTATAATATTAATCTTTTTTAAAACCAGAGTGTTCCGCGACCTATTTGTTTCACTCATCGATCCACAAATTTACTTCTATTTAACAATGTAAATATTATAAATTGTGAAAAATAATCAAGTTAAAAAATTATGTTAATGTTTCTGTACAGACGATGTTTGTTATATATATATATATATATATATATATATATATATATATATATATATATATATAATGCCGATACGGTGAAAATTTATTTTGTCCGAAATCTGTCCAAATAATCTGCTGGAAAAATTATCTTTTTCCATTTGTTGTTAATTTTAATATTTCATAAAATTTGTACTTCGGTGATTCTCAGAAAACTTCGAAAAAGTTCGAAAACAAAATTTTCACATCAACACAAAACTCGAGACGGTCACAATTCTTTTTTTAATAGAAAGATATAAAATGTATTTTTCTATAGGCTGTACAAGTTAGACTTCAAATCATTCTATTTAATATAATAACTAATAAACAGTACATTCATAATATAGAAAATATAGGGTCACCCAAACATGATACTTAGATTTTTGTTTTATTAAAAAGAAACAAAATAAATTATACACATGTTTCTTTTTAATAAAACACAAATCTAGGCGTCATATTTGGATAGCCCTATATTTTATATTAGCTAACACATTATAATTTATTTCTTTATAAATTTCATTTTAAATGTTAAAAACATACTTAAAAGTTATATAAAATATACATGAATTTTCTAAGATGTTTCTTCTATTCTATGGAATAAAAACTGGTATCATTTATAATTAGCTTAAATACTATTTAAGTTGTATTAGAGATTCACCGATTTGTAAATAAAAATTTCCTAATTTATCTCTCATAATATTTTTTAATATAAGTTTAAAATATTTTAATTACATTTTTATCTGTGTATAATTTAGAATTTAAATTTTCTTTTTTATTTCCTTTATGTAAAGTAATATATGTTTTTATATATCTTGCATTGTGACATAGAATACAAACGTGTTTCATAATGTGTACTCTAATTTACTTTATTATACTATTTTATATGAGAACAACGTAATTATTAGGTTTTCTTTTAATTTTTATTCTTAAAAAATAAATTTTCATTTACTAATTAAATGACTGGTTTATTAGCAATGAGGTGGATTAATTAATATTTTTATATATATATATATATATATATATATATATATATATATATGTATATATATATATATATATTTATACCAAAAAGAAAATAATTAACGTTTTTCAGAGAAATTTTTTTTTTAAATATTAATAGTGACTAAAGAAATACAATTTTTTAATTCATAACTATTTTAGATAAAATTTTAAGTAATAAAAAAAATAATAGCTTTGAACCGAAATTAATTCCTGCCATCAGGTAGATTAACTTAATGAAACATAATATTTTCTATACTTATCGTTGAATAAGTCATGAAAACCAACTTGTTATTTAATTAAGACCGCTGTCACTAATGTTTGCTATCAAACAAAATTATTTTCTCGCTGCAAATAAACCAGTCATTTTAATAAACTGCAGTATAATTACAAACTAAAAGATTTAAGTAGAAAACAGAAAAAACGTAAAAATGGGTTTTGTATAGAGTTTTTTTCATATAATTACAGTGCTTAATATATTTATTAAATGAAAGTACTCGTAAATATTAATGAATAGGATTAAAAAAATTAAAATGACTAAACGTAAGCAACTCCCTTTTACATATATGTACATTAAAAATAAAATATAATTAAATGTAAGTACATTAAAAATAAATTATAAAAAAATAACTTTAAATAATGTTCAATTGACTTAAGGCATTAATATGAGAGATTAAAAACTGCCTGTTCAACAAATCAGAAGTTTTGTAAATATTTCCTTAAATATCTTTTAATTTTCCTACATTGTTTTAAATACTAATAAGTTGAAACACAATACGTTTTTTTAATATATGTGTATATATATATATATATATATATATATATATATATACATATACATATACATATACATATACATATACATATATATGAATGTATGTAAATATTAACCAAATTTTGTCTATTTTATTGGCTTATTTGTTTAAAATTCGTTCTTAACAATAAAAGCTGGCTGATAGCTCATAATATTATCAGAGATACTAAAACAACTTTAAATAATTGATATCTTTAGGATTGATGTTTAAACAGTTGTAAAGGTCAAATGTAAATACGAAATTTCCTTGTTATTTCAACTTCACAGAAAATCGTATAACGTCACTTTTCAATTAAAAATTATTTTAATTGCGACAACTCAAATAAATATAATGTATAAAAAATGAATATGCTTGACTGTTAATGTATTTTTTTATTATACGGTATTGATTTATTATTGAGTGACATTAATTTATTATTGAAACATTTTTTTTAATTTAATGAAAACGTATAACTTTTAATTAAAAGTGTGAGAAATACATGATTTTATAAATAAACATGTTTAACTTGTATATTTAAAAATACATAAAGGATTTAATAAAATATTTTGTTATTGTATGTTTCACAATTTATATATGAAAGTATTAATAAATACAACTACAAAACATTTCTTTGACTTCTAAATGTATTTACATTTACATACATTCATTTTACATCAAAGTATACTTTTAGGGCATTGTGAGCTTTTTTTGAATAAAATTATTTCACAAAGATGTTAGTTACAAGTACGAATTAGTATTGTATTTTTCTAATTTTAATTAAACAGAAATGTGCTTTCCAATAGATTAAATATACGAGGGTCGTTTGATAAGTATGGTAAATTTAATTATTGTTCAATTTAAATAATTTTTCAATTTAGTTTTTTCTTGCTTTTGTACCATACTTATCAAACGACCCTCGTATTCTGTTTTTTTTATTAAAAAAACTCTTCCACATTTGGCATTAATTAGGCCAAAGAAATAGTTTATAATAAATATAAATACGAAATATTTTTGCTATTTTTATAACTATTGTTATTTGATGCTTATATAAAAAATAATATATATATATATATATATATATATATATATATATATATATATATATATATATATATATATATATATATATATATATATATATGTAATATTCCTTAAATATCTATGATTACGATGTTAAATATTGTATGTATAATAATATTGATGTTAGTTTTTGTATAAATAATTTACATATTAACTAATATCATTCAAATTATTATTTAAATATAAATATATGAATTCATTTTCTGGAATTAAATAAAACTTTAAATATGTTATACAATAAAATAATCGAAATCTCTTATTTAAATATTTTTAGTTATTTCAAATACCAATATATTTAATAACGAGGGTTGTTTGATAAGTATGGTCATTTTTTATTGTTTAATTTAATCAATTAATTAATTTAATTAAACTTTTCAATTTAGTTTTTCTTACTTTTTTACCATACTAATCAAACAATCCGATTTTTATAATTAAAACGTAAATGTTTTAATTATAAAAATTAAAACTCCTATATAGATTTTATTACAAACTTAAATTCAAATTTGATTTAAATCAAAATTTTCATATTAATTCTCTATATAAATTTATACTAAATATAAACGAAATACAAAATTTTAGAAAATATTAATTTTCAATTATTTACCAAGTTAGTAAAATTTTTATAATATTAATATATTGTTTCTTAGCAATTGAAAAAAAATATTTTTCTCAAACATGAATCTTCATGAATATGTAAATACAAAACCAACGCATGTAAATAACGTAGGTGTAATGAAAAATTGACATTGTTTATCAATGTGTGTAAATTCAAATATGAGCTCATAATATACATCATCTTTCATTATGTAAACAATTATCTCAACAACTTAATGAGATGCAATCTTAACAACAACGTAATATAATGTTCCTATATATGGATATAGGATATTTAAGGATTTTAATAATAATAAATTAATCAATTAAAAATGCAATCAAACATTTCTAGAACAATGTAAATATTTATCAAGTTAACCATATTTCTATTAAAAAAATATTTATAAAGCCATCATAATTCAATATGCGTATAATTTTGACAATTCCATTGTTTTTTGTTAAACGAAAACGTATATACATTGCGTTCAAAACGCATTTATATTGCGTTCAATATTTTTTTGTTATATACTCTACCATACAATTTATTTGAAAACGTATTTCCTGAATTTCAATTAACTATCAAACAGTAAAGATTCCCTACTGTAATTAATTTTGGAAATGTTTACTGCGAATTTGATACATTGACGTATTGCTTTAGTTACTCACAGAAGCTCGATAACCTAAGAATACTTGTGTGGAAAACATATTGATAACAACTGTTTGTTTATTATATATCTTTGATCCTGTTTATATGAATAAAATAAACAAACATATATATATATATATATATATATATATATATATATATATATATATATATATACTTATTCATAAATAATTATTGTACAAACTACTTCTAGAGATAATTTAAAATGTATTACAATTGCTATATCATATCTCATGTAATAATTGCTACTTATTTTTAAATAGACATTTCAAAATGTATACCTCTAATCAAATGAAAATTAAGAAAATAAACAGACTCACGATTTTTTTTGT
>CP092089.1:24305125-24330125 GCA_029203775.1 Neoneuromus ignobilis
GTAATTAGAATATTTCTATAAATAATAATTTTTAACTTTTAAAAATATTTAATCTCATAACATTTAATATCAAATACACAAAAACCATTTTTTTATAATTTAATATGGAAAAATATATAGTTTAATTAAATTTAAAATAAAACAAAAGAAACTTTATCTATTTAAATGATAATTGTTTTTGTTGTTTCTGAAAAAAATATATTTTTGTTGAAATTTAATAATTATTAATAAATTTGTTTCTTCCCTAAATATAGTTTTATAATTTGATTAAAATTTAATTTATAAATGGAACTAAACAATAAACAACACTACTTAAAAAATCTATTCGTAAAAATCTTCATACATGTTTTTTTAAAAAGAAATGAAGAATATTCTAAATTACAATACATCTATCTGCGTTTCAATATAATTTTTTTATAACTGCTGCCTCAGTATAAATATCTGCTTTCACATTCTACTACAAAAACATCGATACTTCCTAAGATTTTTTTAAAAAGGCAACATTGTTTTATTGTATCAAAAACCAACAAAGCTTTGAAAATTTCAGCGCATCCTACCAATAAAAACCGTTACTTCAGCTTTATTTCAGTATATATATATATATATATATATATATATATATATATATATATATATATATATATACGTGTGTGTGTATATATATGTATACACAGAATATATCTGTATTAAAATAATTTCTTTGAAAAAATAATATGAAACCTGAAATTTTAATCTAAATTTAAAAACCTTAGTTCTTGCGAATTGTTTGATTTCTCTTTACGCTTGATGGATATGAATGAATAAGAAGTTCCAAATATTCTTTGTAACATTTTTATTCAATGGAAATATTGAATATTTACTTTTATACATATAAAATATTAACAAGCAAGTTTATGTATATGACATTTTAAAACTGTAAAATATATTTGATTGACAATTTGATTTGAATATTTTGATAGTCTATTTTTGCTACTTAAATAATGAATAATAAAAAATGAAATTTGTATACCTATATAAATTTAGAAATATATATATATATATATATATATATATATATATATATTGGCATATATATATATATATATATATATATATATATATATATATATATATATATATATAAAATATTCTCGTTTTTTTTTGCAAATATAAAATTTAAAAAACTTATATGCTGTAATTGGTAAAATTATTAGACAATTATAAAAATAAAAGTATCATATACTCAGTCATTAAAAACGCATATAAAAATTATTACAATAAAATATATTTGAAACTTCTATAATAATAAAAATGTATTTTTTGTTATAAAATAATAAATGATTTTCAAAAAAGAACAACATTATTAGAACTTCATTATAATTATTAAACAATATCATCAAAATTCAAAATTATAAACAAATTAATTATTCCTTATAAATTTTTATTATTTGATCAAAACTTATGTGTGTTTGTATATATATATATATATATATATATATATATATATATATATATATATATATATATATATATATAAATGAAAGGGAGATGGCCGTAGTTTTTTTAAACCTGCACAAAATTAAAACTAATGGGATTAAGACTACCAAATAAATGAAAATAAAAGCTTTATTAATATATTCTTTTAAAAATATACATAAAATAGAACTTAGATTACAAAAACATAAAAAAAATAACAATTTTCGAAAAGTTTAGTTTGGCTATCTCTTCCAGAGTGCCCAGAGAAGTAGTTATAGATAACAGGAAGAGATAACTAAATTATTTTTTATTTTATTTTCCCTTTCCTATGTCTTTATTTCTTCCCCTTTTTCTTCCTCGCGTTTATTTTGACCACAAGTAACATCACCGTCGATGTCTAAGATTCTACGAACAGATGTCCTCTTTCTTATAGTAATCGTAGTACTATTAGTCTTTTTTTATTTTTTAGCATAATATTTTTACTTTTCTTATCTACACTCTTTTCTTCTTTGGAAATCTTTTCATCTTCTCTGGTCTTTCGCTTCTTTATGTGGTCTTCAAAATCTTTAAGTTGAATATATGGCCATCTCTCCTTGTCGTTCGAGTGAGATGGCCATATCAATTTTAAAAAGTACCAAAATAAATTTGTAGTCAATTTTCAGGTTACGATATTCAATGTAACTTCAATCACATTGAAAAATAAAAAAAAACTTAAGATTATAAAAAGAAAACATTGAAATCATGAAAATAGTATTACGAATAATTAATTTCTAGCGACATCTGTTTAAAAAATATAATATATATATATATATATATATATATATATATATATATATATATATATATATATATATATATATGAATGAATGAATGTGCGTATGCATGAATGTATCCACAAATTCTACGAAATCATATTTATTTACGTTTACTATTAAGTTCTTTTCACTTACATTTTTTGCTCATATTCTGTGTATATATTGATATATATATATATATATATATATATATATATATATATATTAAAAGGAAAAAAAGAAATAACAAAGAAATAGAATAAAAAAATAGAATTGAATCAAAATAAATAATCATCTTATTTAAAATATCTACCACATAAAATAGTTCTAAGTTGACGTGACTTCTAAATTAAAATGCTGTACAGTAGAAACATAAATCGTTATAGCATTGTTAATAAGTTACGGAAAGTATTTGGAGTAAACATGAACTTTGTAAAAGTAAACTTGCAAGGTCAGTTTATATACAATTACAAAAACTTTTGAACTGTATATATATTCAAAATACAAAAATGTATTTCAGTAAGAATTTATATAAATTGTATAAATACGTACGTACATACGTACATATATACATACATACATATATATATATATATATATATATATATATATATATATATATATGAAATCGTCAAATTAAAAATTAATTCATAAACACAATTTATTTATTTTTAAAAAAACAATATTTTAGAAAAAAATAGATTTATATTGCATATTCCACTATCTTTAATATTTAATTTTTTCTTTTTTTGGAAAATATTTATATAATATAGTGGAATATCATACCAAAAATAATTTATTTTTGAAAAATTTTATTTAATATCTGATATATTTTTCACACTACGTACTCATATTTAATGAAATCTTTTGATATGTATTATATAAAATTCTTTGAAAAAGTACACACATATACCTTTTTCCTTTTTTTATAATTTCTATAGTTTAAAATTTTTCTTATAAAAATAAAACAATATTGAAAACGATACTTTTATAATTTACTTTAATAAAATTTATACCAACGAATAAAATTTTATAAATATCTAAATTATTTTAATACTTATAAAATCGATAATTTCATAAAGAAATATTAATAATTCCAATAGTTTGTAAAAAAAATATATATTTAAAAGCATTCAAACTAAAATAAATATAGATGTCTTCGTCAGTTAACCTACTTTTACAATAATAACTCCATACATTCATAAATAACATACTTAGAATATAATTTCAATCTTTACCACAGAGTTATTATGAATATGAAATATATCTAGCATAAACAGATTAGTCTATACAGATTATGTATTGTCACGAAACTTTTATAAACCGTATTATTCACCAATATTGATAATCTGGATGTATTTAGTAATTTCAAATATATATATATATATATATATATATATATATATATATATATATATATATATGGGTGGCCCAAAGGAAATTGAAAGGTTTAGACATACATTTACTTGCTTACTGTTATTTTCTATTCATTATTATCCTTTAGTCTCATTTAGGTCACCTATATATTACAATATAATGGTACAAAAATAATAATATACCAAAGTAAAAATTTAAAATACAGTTATTTTCAAATCAGTATATAATTTTTCATTACTCTGATATGACTATATCATTATCAGTCCTATTACTGTGTAACATATTATTCATTATATATATATATATATATATATATATATATATATATATATATTTGAAATGAGTCAAAAGTATGAATAAATCTCATTCTAATATTATTGCATTAATATAATAATATTTATAACTTATACATGTATCAACAACAGCAGTAACCTATTTCTTCCATTGCTGGATGAAAGCCTCTCCCACAACTTTCCATTTTAACTAATTGAATATTTTTCTGTTTCAGTTTATTGGAACGAATTTTCTTATATCTTTGTCTCATATTTATATGAATTTTTTTATATATCTGGGTTTCCCATCAATAATTTTTCTTGTCCATTGTTAGTCTTCTCATCTGGCTATATGACCATTCCATTCCCAATTCATATCCCTCACTTTTGCTATAACGTTCGTTACTTTTGTTTTATTTTATATTATATATATATATATATATATATATATATGTTTAATATTCTGAAAAAATGAATTGATTTGGACGAAATAAAAATTCTTGAAGAGGCCTTCATCAGTATTGACTAAAAAGAGACTACTGATGGTAATAATGATATAACAGTATCATTTTTCTTATATATATTATAATTGCATATATCTTTTATTTAGATTTTTCTTTAAATTCTTTTAATCATTTATTTTACTTAAACTTTTCTTTTTTTCTACCATTTAAGGGGTTATACGCACCTGCGAGGCGCAAAAACGACGTTTTTTTAGGAATTTTTTTTAGAAACAGTATTTATTTTGCAATTACAAATTATGGTTATTTGAATAGATCCTACTTTCAAGAATAAAATAACATGTCGATCATAAAAAAATATTGAAGTGCACCGCTCCTGCAGACGATGTCCCGAACGACCTCCAAAAAAAGGCGCTTGGCGGTGATCTCCTTATCAACGGTTTGGATTATCCGAAATCAAAAAATATGGTCAATTCTTTTAAAGGATAGATTAATGCAGGTATTGAACGAAGGAATAATAAAAATTTTCATTTTTGACAAAATGGCGTCTACTTGAAAAAAATTTTTCGTTTTTTACTAAAATTTTCGCTCCAAATTGTTTAAAAAAAATAGTAATAATTTTTGTAAACCTTATTCCTTCGTTCAATACCTGAGGAATATATTTGAGAAGATTGTGTGAAAATTTGAGACCGATCGGTTCAGCCATTTCTGAGATATCGAGATCACCGACTATGAAAACACCGTTTTGAGATAAACGCGTTTGAAGTTTCGGAAGTAGTTTACACATAGTTAAAAAATTTTTTTCAACTTACATGGTATAATAAATATTTATCGGATTTACTTCAAATTTTCAGAGAATATACTCAAATATATGTGCATTCCGAAAATGCAAAAAAAATCGATGTTTTGAAATTTCTAACTGCGTATAACCCCTTAATCATCTACAATAACACCATATAATTTATTAAACGTATTCAATAAGCATATTTCTACGCTTTTTCTTCTTTAATATAAATAATAGGACATTACTTGATACTTTTATAAAATTCTAGATTTGATAGGAGTGAGTAATTTATTTTCAAAAAAGTGAGTTAACAACAGTGTCAAAACAATTAATATAAATATATGTAAATATATTTTATATATTTGTAATAATAATGCATCCATTGATTTTTCTTGTATTAAATTAAAAAGCATCTGAATTTTCATATTTGTAGCTTGAATAATCCAATTAATTTAAATGAGTTACTATAATTTTCTCAATTGAAAAAAACTAAAATATACTGAATAAAAAAACTGTAAAATTAAGAGATTCAACCAACGAGTAGATAAAACTTTCAATGATTGTCAATATCAAATTATGATATATCTAGTCTAGACAACATAGTTAAAATTAAAAAGCTTGTAAAGAAAATTATCTTTTTCACAAAGAATATAAATTAACATGCTGAAAGGAAATATGAATGGAATTATTTTATGTCACAGTAGTAGTAAAAATAAAAGAAAAAATGTTTTTTTATTTGTCTAACCTTGTGACAAAATGTATGTCTCTTACACAAAATTACTTTTTTTTCATCTATAGTATGCATGTGTACTTTTTTGTCAAATTTCAATTTTTATTCCTCATATCGTTAACTTAGGATATATTTATATAATATCTATATTTTCTTTTATGTTAAAAAAATATTTAATCAACTTATGTCAATGTAAAATATTATTTATGCTATTCGGTTAACTGATTTACTTTTTTTTCTATAATTCTAAAAAAAAAAATAAAACACCATTTACATATATGTTTAAAATTGTATACTCAAAGCTATACATAAACACATTCAAACACACACACAAATATATATATATATATATATATATATATATATATATATAATAATAATAATAATAATAATAAAATAAAATAAAATAAACAAAACCTATACATTATTTCTTATATTCTTTTCTAAAAAAGACAAAAAGTGTATTTGGATAGACGCCTACCACAAATGAAATTATTAATAGATGGAGTTGTTAACACCTTCATATAATTCATAGAAAAAAAATTTCATCTGAAATAGACTAACACAAAAATTTTCCACTAGACAATTCATCCGTAACATAGTAATAAATAACGACGTTATGACAAGAAGTATCAAGAGTGATTAAAGACAAACATTGATTTATCTACAATATGTGTCAAAGGTGTGACATAAAACGTAAGACCCATTTTCAAGATGACCAACTCTCTTGTTCGATTTGACACGTCTGACAAATTACAGATAGGATAAAAACGTGCAGAAATATATGAGTCGAAATTTATCGACACTTATTGAAAATATATAAATCTTTGATAACATCGCAAGAAACCAGCCACAATCTCTCTTTGTTTACATCAATACAATATATACATATATATATATATATATATATATATATATATATATATATATATATACATACACACACACACACACATATCGAACAGAGATGTAGTAGCTAGGCATCACCGCTTGTCATGTGAGAAAAGTGCTTTCAATCCCCTATCGAAGATATAGGGTATTCGAAACTCTTTAGCCGAGGGAAGTTAACCTATCTAAGGAAATAAACCCAGAATAAAAATCCTCACCAAGCCGCCTGATCAGCGTGGTATGACTAAGTACCTATGAATGGTAACGTTCTTCGCTCAACAGTGAGCTGATATACGCTGATATATATATATATATATATATATATATATATATATATATATACTCAAAGAAAGAGAGAGAGAGAAAATACCAGTTATAATAATAAAATAAAGAATATTTTAAAGAATATGCATTTACCTTATTAGCACTTCAAAAGTTTGAAAAATTTTATAATATATTTTTTATTCTTTCTTATTTTTTCAAAACTAGTGATATAAAAAGTATTACTTCCTCAGTTTTTCAAGCCTTACAAACAATAAATGCACAATATTTAATTAATATATATTTTTTTTAAAAAAATACTAATACTTTTTAATCCTTTCATTGTATATATATATATATATATATATATATATATATATATATATATATATATATATATATATATATATATATATGTATATATCAGCGTATATCAGCTCACTGTTGAGCGAAGAACGTTACCATTCATAGGTACTTAGTCATACCACGCTGATCAGACGGCTTGGTGAGGATTTTTATTCTGGGTTTATTTCCTTAGAAAGAAAGAGAGAGAGAGAAAATACCAGTTATAATAATAAAATAAAGAATGTTTTAAAGAATATGCATTTACCTTATTAGCACTTCAAAAGTTTGAAAAATTTTATAATATATTTTTTATTCTTTCTTATTTTTTCAAAACTAGTGATATAAAACTTCCTCATTACTTCCTCAGTTTTCACATTGCAACACAATCAGAAGCATGGTGCACTTCATATACCGCCAAACATGAATAGAACTTTTCTGTGTAAGAAGTACGTATGCAAATTAACATTCCGACAACATAATATAAAAGTGTTAAATAATCGCTTACTTTTTATTTTATTTATTTATAAGCTGACATTCATTTCGATGACCATTCCATCATCGTCAGAAGATGTATTATAAAATATAGGTTTTGTTGAATAATACAGTTCTTTGGAAATAATAGCATGTTCGTCGAATTATGAATCAACTTATAAACAAATAAAATTAATAATTAGTGAGTATTGAACTCTTTTGTATAGGTGTTTTTTAAGTGTGATAGAACTTTAAATTGAATCTCTGTCGGAAGTTTTATCTATTTTAAAAAAAATCCATTTTATATATATATATATACATACACACGCACATACATATAAAAGGTTTTTTTATGTTAGATAGAACTCTCGATAGGGATTCAATTTCAAGTTTTATTACGCTTAATAAAACACTCTATATTATCCTATAGTTCTGGGATAAAAATTCATTAAGATAAAATAAATCTGCCGTAGTATAAAACAAATATGTACTTACAGATATCTTTTCAATTTTATATAGAATTCTCAATCTTTTCTACGAATTATAAAAAAATTATTGAATAAAAAGTATCATGCTTGATAAACATTTATAAAATTAACAATTCCAAAATAATTGAAATTGTACTTATATAAATCGAAAATTTAGTCATATAAATAAAATTTTAATTTACAATATACAACATATTAAACTGATATATTTATTGTAATTTTTCCATCAAGTTTACTCATAACAAAATTAAAATAACACTTATAATTTATTTATTTATTTTTTTTGGAAAAAAATTGTATATATTTATATTTTATTAAATACAATAAATTGAATAATACTTTTATATAAAAAACATAATTACTTTTATAAAATACCGTTTTCTTTGTTGTAGAATTTTATAACATGATTATTTCATAAAATTTATCGTTCACTGGTTATTTGGTTACATTCGCCACGTTAAGCTATGCGGGTGGGTTTTTGATGATGATGGTATATATCAATATATATATATATATATATATATATATATATATATATATATATATATATATATGTATATATATATATATATATATATATATATATGTATATATGTATATATATATATATATATATATATATATATATATATATATATATATATATATATATATATACACACACATATGCGTACGTGTGTTAAAATGATACTATCAAATTGTAAAAAAAAATCTGTAATTACTGAAAGTATCGTGAGGTAGACATATATATATATATATATATATATATATGTATGTGTGTGTGTTCACTTAATATATTATGTTATGTGCATTTCGAATATAAAATCGAAATAAACAAATTCTTGGAATTTGTACATTTTTAATTTGTTAATATTCAAAACACGCATTTAATGCTAAATAATTTAACCTGATGTAAAAAAAAATGAAAAAGATATAAAAACATTTTTTTTCATTTCACTTTACCTAAATTATTCACACAATTTTATTTATTAATATAGACTTTTTAGGTACATTCGTTACTTTTATCACTATATGACATTTGTAATTCATTTTTTATTAATTATGATAAATATATAGAAAAGTAATAGATATGTAATCACGTAAAATGAAAATACATCGATGTGTATTTCTTTTATTTATATTTATGAATTTAATATATTTCTTTGATGTCTGATTTTTTTTTAAAAAAAATAATTAAACTATATTTTTTTATATTACTGTTTCTCAAAAAAAGTAAGTTTTTAAAATAGTTTATTATCTTTCAAATTAAAATACTTATACTTGAATTTTGTAGAAATTAAAAATATGAATAAAATCTTCTTGTGCAAAGAAAAATATTTTTTATACTTTATTATTTATTAATATATTATAATTAACTATTTTTTCAATTAATTTACTAAAAATATTTCACAAATTGTCAAATAAATAGTATATGTTATGAAATAATAATAATATATTTTTAATACCATAAATTATTAAAACTAAAACATTCTGTAAACCAAAAGGTAATAAAATATAAAAATATAAATATTTTTTTCAATTACAATATTGCTTGAAAATATTTGACAAAACATTTTCCAAGATCTATTTTTAAAACTCTAAAATTGTTTTCCAAAGCTCTATAAACATATAAATGTGTTTTGTCAAAGCAGAATATTTAAAGAAAAAATTAATTAAAAAGTACTTACATTACAAGAAACAATCCTCGCATATATTCTTGCATATCGTCAACTAAGTTGAAAACACAAATACCAACGCCATCAAACTGCGACTTGATATATAACTGAAAACAAATAGAAAATAAATTTTACTTAAAGATATTTATAAAGCATAAAAAACAGGATAACATTTACGTTCAATCTACCACGCCATGATATTTATTTGCTAATGTTTATTTTTGATATATGTGACCTTCGCTTCCTTTTCATAATATCCTTTATGAATTATTTGTATTTCTGTATATATATATATATATATATATATATATATATATATATATATATATATATATATATATATATATATATATACATTATATTATTGTTTGAACTTTCTTGTACAAATATTTTTAGAAGCATTTATTATTTAAAATATAACAATTTAAATTCAACAATAACGTGTATTTTTCTAAACATGAAACTAAAACGTTAAATTGATTTATGAATATATTTCACTTAATATCATATAATTTTAATATATATATATATATATATATATATATATATATATATATATATATATATATATATATATATATATATATAATATATATATAAAATCTGTCAATATTCTCAAAAGATGTTCATAAATTTATATATAGATTAAAGAATAATCAAAAATTCATATCAACCTATGGTTTTAGATTCTTTCAATTCATGGAATACATATTATTTTTCTTTTTTTATATAATATCAGTACTACGAGGGTCGTTTGATAAGTATGGTAAAAAAGTAACAATAACTAAATTGAAAGTTTTAATGAAATTAATTAATTAATTAAATTAAGCAACAAATAAATTTACCATACTTATCAAACAACCCTCATATATTACATATTTTTTTGTTAATTATATTTTGTTTTTTTAACAAAAATTACACATCGTTAAAGAAACACAAAATTAAAATAAATTTACAGTAAACACAAAAATATATCTCATCCTAAATATGATCAGATATATGAATAAAAAAAACTGTTCTTCGTTTTTATCTCTGATTCTACACAAAATATCCAATATATTATATTTATATATATATATATATATATATATATATATATATATATATATATTATTTATATATATACGAGGATCGTTTGATAAGTATGGTAAAAAAGTAAGAAAAACTAAATTGAAAAATTTAATGAAATTAATTAATTAATTAAATTATAAATAGAAATATATTATTTAAATTATAAATTATAAATATATTAATTAAATTATAAATTTACCATACTTATCAAATGACTCTCGAATATATATATATATATATATATATATATATATATATATATATATATATATATATATATATATAATATTGTTGATACTTTTATTAATTGTGTTTCTTTTATTTTGATGTTTGGAATATTATACAATTTAATTAAAAAATATATTAAATATGAAATGAAGAAACATTATTTACATATATTTTTCTAAGAACAAAAACACTTTTATTAAAATGTTCTAGTTATTTAAAACTAGTTGTTCAGGAATTCACATTTAAAATCTGAAAGGTATACTAACTATTAATAAAAAAAATATATTACTAAAGATGCTATATAAACATAAATCAGTATACAATAAAAATAATCATATCAAATGAATAATCATTTATTATATGAATATGAATTGAAAATGTTTAATAATATAAACAAATAATAATAGTAAATCTTATAAATCACAAAATATGAAATGTAATACTGTACAATAATAAATGAATAATTACATCTCCAAATGATATCATGAAACGTCAAGACAAATGAGCTACCTTTACATATCTTCTGATAGAACTTATATATAAATACATACACACACGCATATATATATATATATATATATATATATATATATATATATATATATATATATATGTATTAACATGGAGACGCATAGAAAACTACACGTTAGGAATTTCTTGTTGAGATAAGAAACATAAATGAATTAGAAAACTAACATATCGAATATTAAAATAAAACTAGATAGTTTAAAATGGAAATGTACTAATCTTATAACAAGACGTAAAGAAGATTAATGGACAAAAATAATTATGGTTTGAAAACTTAAAAGAGTGAAAAAAATGTAAAAAAACAAACATCGATAGATAAGATAAAAACATTAGAAAATTCTTCAGTTTAGAATGTAAGAAATGAATGGAATCTCTAGAATTAGAAAAGTTTTATCAATGGGTAGAAAATATAAATCAATAGATAGTAATGATATATACATATATACGAAAGTCGATTGATATGGTAAATTTATTTATTGTTTAATTTAATTAATTAATTAGATTAAATTTTTCAATTTAGTTTTTCTTACTTTTTTACCATACTTATCAAACGATCCTCGTATATATATATATATATATATATATATATATATATATATATATATATATATATATATATATATATATATATATATATATATATATATATATATATATATATATATATATATATATGTGTGTGTGTGTGTGTGTGTGTGTATGTGTATAACAGTTTAATAAATAACAATTTATCATTTCTACAATGCCTAAATGACACATTTTTTTTATTATTTATTAATTAATATCTTAACTACTTTTCATTAAATTTTTAAATTGTATATTTTTTGTTTACCTCATTGTATATATATATTTAAAATCTTGATATTCTAGAAATAAATTAATATATGAGTACTTTGTATTTACTTTCACTTATATTTAAGATAGATATTATTTTTTTAATAACCTTTTTATTACTTAATATTGATACATTTATAATATATTCTTATTATTAACAATTCTGAAAACTGTATGATAACACATTATCTGCATTAAAAAAAATTACAAAATGATCACTATTATAAGGAATTTGAAATCAATATTTTTTAAATATGATGTGACAAATTTTCTATTCAATCAATTTCAAATTATATATATATATATATATATATATATATATATAATTAAGTAAATTTAAATAAAATAAGTATATATAAATAAAGTAATTTATATATAATTAAGTAAATTTATAATTTTATTTATAAAACTTAACACAAACTTGTTTAATAGGAAATAATATGAAATATTTTATAATTAAATTTCAAATAATTATATTTATAATTGATAATAATAATTTATACGATAGAGAAAAATCTATTTTTATGATAGAGAAAATGATAACCTCACTTTTGTGAACGTTACACTGTAGTCAAGAGTCAGTTAAGTAATTTATAATTCTATAAATTATTTAATTTATGTCTCCGAATGTACTTAATAGTAATATAATTATTTTTCCAACATAATTTAATTTTTATGTTCATAACTTAAAACTCATAATTTTTTTTAAAAAAAAAATTCCTTCCTTAATATAAAAACGAAGTATAATAAAATGTTTATTAAAATTTACAAAATTGTTCAATCAGTAAAAGAGTAATTGTCTAATTTGAATTTTGCAAAACTATAAAACATTATGAAATAAATATTAATTAGTATTTGTGTACTATAAAACATTTTAAAACAAAAATAAAGAGTAATTTATAAATATAATAAAAGAAAAATGAATTAAGCATATACTAATGAAATATATATATAAATTGCCATTTGTACACACGCATATATATATATATATATATATATATATATATATATATATATATATATATATATATATATATATATATATATTTCTCCATTTTTAATGCATGTCAATTTCTTCTTTATCGAATATGTAAGTATTTATATGGCATAATTAATTATATTTAGTTATTGAAGTGGAAAAATTACACAAAAAATGCTATGTCAAGAGTTAAGATATTTTTATCATAATTTTATTTCCATGAAATATTTTATATATTTAAATAAAAAAAATGTTCCACTTGTTATAAAGTATCTTTTTTATTCTCTGTCCATGTTGATTTTTATCTTTTTTGGGTTTTATGCAAAGTAAGTGAATTATTTAAAAATAACTCTACACCCCTAATAATATGTAACGAATAACGAACCCGGTTTATTAAATAAACGTTTAATTTTTTATATCAAATTATTGGCATATGAAAATATTAATAACATATATTTATATTACTGCTATTGTTAATACACACACATTCATAAACAAATGTACACTCTATGTTCATATTACAAATATTAATTTCTCTCTCTCTCTCTCTCTCTCTCTCTCTCTCTCTATTATATATATATATATATACAGAAGAGAGAGAGAGAGAAATAGAACTGGTGCAATTAAGATTTTACAAGTAAATAATTCTTTCTTTGTTTACTTGAAATATTTTACTAAAAAAAATCCTTTTTCTTTACATATGTACTCTCTATTTAATGACACAGAAATGATCTTCAGTTTGAATAAAAAATATAAATGGCTGTTAACTAAAAAAACATAATTTTCCATAAAAAAAAATATTGGGACAGTTTAAATTAATTTTAAACCAGTAAGTTAAATATTCAAGTAATATAAAATCTACAATTTTTTTCTTTAATTACTTCTTATATCTTGTTTAGCATTGATGAAACTAATTTTTTCATTACTTCCAGCAGTCTGTTTTCTCATTTATTTATAATCACTTCTTTTAGTTAAATTTTATCGATAATGTAATGGTTTTTAATCATTCATTGAAAATTTTCCAGAATATTTGTTAAGAGATTGCTAAGATATTTTTAAAGTATGAGAAACGTTATATAATACTTATTTTTAATAAATATATTGCAAATTTGCGACTACAGTCTTACTAACTATAGAATCATTTATATTGTCCAACTTTTTAGCAAATTTTTAAATTTCTTTTTCAAACTATCTATATAAATCATTTTATCAATAGATTTGTTCACAAATACTACTTTTCCAATATTAAATGATTCTGTACCATCCCAAGTTATAATCATACCAATACTACGAATAGAAATTCGGTTTTTAACTCAGTACTGAACTTTGCAATATATTACCTAATCATTGCAACAAAAAATATCAATCTTTTTATCTGAAAATAATATTTTGTTTCCAAAGTTTAGATATTTCAGAGTTCAAACATTTCTTCACAAAATCAATTCTCTTTTTTATTTATTCGCTTTATGTACGTTCGTTCCTTTAATATTTTAACGTAGAAATCAACTTTTCTAATAATACTTTTCACCGTTCCAGGGATAATATTTTTATTCAAATATTCTTTTATATATTCACTTTACGTCTAGAAATCATTTATGATTTTTTGTAAAAAAAAATAAATCTTGAAAATGTTTCCAATTTTTATTAAGATTATGATCCCAAATGCACCATGTACGTATTCAATACAATATTTTTACTTCTTAACCATTCCGCCACAATCCTCTATTATAAATTTCATTCAAAATTTTGATAAAAAGAAAAAAAATCATTGCATTATCATTGAAGTAAAACTAAAATAAGTGATTGAAAATAAATTAGAAAACAAAGTGCTAAATGCGACAAAAAATAGTTTCATTTATAAAAACAGTATAAAATAAATGATTAAAAAAGAGAATATTTTATTAATTAACATGAAATTATTTAATTTGGGGACAGAGACACAAATTTGGGGACAGAGACAAATTCGTCAAAGTAAACTGGAAGAAAAAGACATTGGATCAATTCAAATGTAAAGTTTTGGAAGAAATCTTCATTCAGCAGTAGATATAAAGTGCTGATAATGATGATGAATATAAATACAGCTGAGTCTGTTTTTGTGCGGATTATTTTAATGCGATTTTGAAGTTATGCGATTCATATTTCTTCTTCGTATATTTTTATACTAATTTTTTTAAGAATTCCTTTAAGCGATTATTTAATTCAACGAAAAGCTCTTCAGTTTTATGAACAAATGAAGGAATCAGAGCCATTTATTTCTGTTTCTCAAACTGATAAGAAATTTTCGGCTAGCAAAGAATTGTTAGCCGAGTTTTTAAAAAGGAATGCATTGCATAACGTGAAGATTACGGGCGCGATTGCATCGGCAGATGAAGAAGCTGCCAATTTTTTTTTAAAAAATATTACGTTAAACTCACTTTTCAATTTATATTGAATAAATTAGAAAATGAGTCAATAACAGTAACAGATGCTTGGAAAAAAAATTCTATCTTTGACTGTATAAATCATGTTGTATTTGCTATTACTCAAATAAAACAACACTCTTTAAATGCCTGTTGGAAAAATGTTTGGTCTACATGTCTTGAAAATAGTGCAGCTATTCACTTTCTTTTTATTTTCTTATTTTTATTCTAAACAGTGCAGATATTATTGCGATGATAATTAAAATATGTATGAAAAATTCTAAAATAAATTACATATATATACACATTGCTTTGAATAAAATTAAATAGTTAATTAAAAAATAAAGTAAAAAGCTTTGTTTTGTATCAATATTTTGCAGATATTTGAAATTTTTTTAACCATTCTTTATTTCCTAATTTTTTTATACGAATTTTAGAGTAATTTCACTTTGTAGCTTTGGTTTTATGCGGTTTTTGAAAATTACGGAACGTATCCCTAATTTTTCAATGTATGTTAAATCTTTTTGTGCGATTTTTGTAATGCGGTTTTCTGCGGAACGTATCTACCGCATAAAAACAGACTCAAGTCTACAGTATTTAGGTCTACAATTTCGCCGTTCATATTTAGATAGCTGTAGCTATATGTTAAGATCAAATATTTAATTGTCACCTAATGTATGTTGATGTGCTTTGAAAAATCTTCAACATTCAATTTGTCATACTTGATAGAAGTTTAAAAAATAACTTTTGTACAATGAAAATGTCAAATTTTTTGCCAACAAAACAGCATATGCGAAAAGTTTTACTTCATTACTTTATTTTAAAAAAATCTGCCGCTGAGAATCATGGAAGCTTATGATGAATATACTTTATCTGAAAAAAACGTGTAGAGAATGGTTTCAACGGTTCAAAATTGGTGATTTTGGTGTGAGTGATAAAAAGTATGGAAACCCACCGAAAAAATTAATGAAGAATTGCAGACATTATTGGATGAAAATGACACTCACACAAAAACAACTCGTTGAAACATTGGGTGTTACACAACAAAGCATTTCTGATCGTTTATATACAATGGGAAAAATTCAAAAAGAATGAAAATGAGTACCACATGAATTGAAAGAAAGAAATATCGAAAGGAAAAAACAACCTATGAAATTTTGCTTACATGATTCAAAAGAAAATTGTTTTTGCATCGAATTGTCACTGGGGATAAAAAATTGAATTCATTTTGACAATCCTAAACGCAAAAAATCATGAGTAGATCCAAGCAAGCATTAACATCGACTGCAAAACTAAAAATTCATGAAAAATAGGTTATGTTGTGTATTTAGTGGGATCAAAAAAGTGTGGTGTACTATCAGCTATTGAAACCTGGTCGAACAATTAATACTAATCGCTACCAACAACAACTAATCAATTTGAATCGTGGATTAAAACAAAAACGACCATAATGGGCCAATAGACACAATAAAGTGATTTTGTTGCACGATAACGCTAGACCACACGTTGCCAAACCAGTGAAAAAGAAGCACTTGGCTGGGAAATCTTACACCACCCGCCATATTCACCAGATGTTGCTCCTTCTGATTTTCATTTGTTTCGATCGATGGTACACTCACTTTCAAAATAGCACTTTAATTATTTTGAAGACATTAAAAATTGGCTTGATAGATTGATCGCATCAAAACAAGAAAAAATTTATTGATGGAATTCATAAGTTACCAAAAAAATTGGGAAAATATTGTAGCTAACGATGGAACTTATTTATAATTTTTCCAAAATAAACGTGTCTTTATTTGCGAAAAAACCGGCGAAATCATACTTGCCACTATATATACATAATAAAACTGTTATTAAATCCTGCATATTATATAAATAACTCTATTAATATATTCATTTAATGTATTGTTTATAAATACAAAAGATTTTAATTTCAGTATTAATAACCATTCCATTCAATTCCTAACGTTCAATAAATGTAATTATCTTCTTTATGTTGAAATAACTGTATACAATACGGTCAGTATTTAGTTACGTTACAGATACTTTACTTCGAACGTTTGCTAACTTCTCGTATGTAATTCAGAAGTCACACAAAGCACATATACCGGAATTTATTTCAAAATCCGTTAAAAGCATAGCTTGTGTATCCTGCTTTAAGCAATGAAATCCCATGAATTATTCTAAAGCAGCAATCTTACATTTTGTACGAATACTATAAACTCATATCCATAGTACACAACGTCATGTGTATTAATATCCATTGTTAGTATTTTATGGTTTTTGATAGTGTTTATATATATATATATATATATATATATATATATATATATATAAATATATATATATATATATAAACTATATGGTATAAGAATTTTAGGCCACTTGTTAAATTTCAATTGTACTAATTTTTTATTGTCCAGATATTTTTTTGTTGGATATAGTCCATCAAAAATAAAAAATTGGATTGATTCAACTTTATTAAGTTAAAATTAAAAAAAAACAATAAATATTATTTTATGTTTACACAAATAAATTTTAACCCCAACACCATAATAATTTAAAGTGTTCAATAATCACTTATTGTTCACTTATTATTTATAATTACATAGTCTATAATTATATCGGCTGATGCATTTCAATGGCGACGCCATCATCGTCAGGGCCTTTCTGTTGAAATCTAGACTTGTTTTGACTATATAAATATATATATATATATATATATATATATATATGTACTAATTTGTGTTTTGTATCCTTATTCAATCCATCTACAACTGAGGGTTGAATCTTTCTTTTCATTTCGTCATCTGGTCTGCAAACATGAAGTGTTTGCTGTTATTTATTAATTATTTTTAAAAAATTAAATCACAAAACTAACGCATGTAGATATTCAATTCATCTAGAACAGATATCACAAATCGTTGAAAATTTTCGAATACTGTCAAGTAATAAATAAGTCAATTCAGATCATCAAAAAAGGTCACAAGTCTATGAAAAAGAATATGTTGCAAAAAACTATAAATAACCGAAAACACTTCCAGCTTGCAGACCAAATGACGAAATGAAAAGAAAGATTCAACCCCCAGTTGTAGATGGATTGAATAAGGATACAAAACACAAATTAGTATATGTATATATAAAAAGTCAAAACTAGTCTCAATTTTAACAGAAAGGTTCTGACGATGATGGCGTCGTCATCGAAATGCATCAACCGATATAATTATAGACTATATAATTATAAATAATAAGTGAACAATAAGTGATTAATAAACACTTTAAATTATTGTGGTGTTGGGGTTAAAATTCATTTGTGTAAAGTGAATCAGCCACAGTACCAAAACAACAAATAAATATTATTTTATGACTAATAAATATGCTTTCTGATCCTTTAAAAATATTTCTTGTGTAATGATAAATATTATTTTGTTAAAAAAATTTCTGGGGTGTTAAAAAGCTTCTACAATGTAGAAAATTCTTTCAAACAATAATTAAAAATCTATAGTTAATATTTTTGGAAAAAGTTAGTTTTTCTAACTTTATTTTATAAAGTTAGAAAGAATAACTCTTCGTCAAATGTATGTTCACTTTGATATAATAATGGAGCTTGTGTGAACAAATGACTGAGTGCAATATAGATGGTAATGAAGCTGCTAATAGAGCCTCCCTTACCGGACAGAACAATGATTATATCTCAAACTAAGAAAGATACCCTGATTCTCCAAGTTAGGGATTACATTATTAAGCCTACAACCCAAACTCGTAAAATTTCTTTTTTTTGAAAGCAAACATTTTTAAAACAAACTGTCAAAAGCAGGATGTATATAATTAACGACGAATATGGCTACAAAAACGGATTCTGAGAATTAGTATCTGAAATATATGTATGCAAGAAAAGAAACCAAAATGCAAAGAAATAATAACAGAAATTTAAAAAGTGGAGATAGATATTGTAGTTTTAATGGAAACAAAAAGAAAAACTTAAGAGAAAAAAATATTGAAAACTACTGTCATATTTGGAGTAATTAAGCAACAGAAAGTATAAAGTGGATCTTAATAAAAAATAAATGTATAAAGTATTTATAAAACATATTTTTAATTAATAAATTTAAGAATAATGAAAATCTTAGTCAATTTTTAAGACCAAATGAATACACTATTTGGGGTATAAAAGAAATAAATTATTAAATGAAATAAATATTATAGAATGTTTAAAGCAAGTATGTATGCCATCTTCGCTATTATTTAATGTATACATATGGAATGGCCTAAATAAGATTGAAAAATATTAAAGAATAATCAATTATAGTAAGCATATAAATGAGATATAAATGGTTTAATTATAAATGTATATCTAAACCCTTTAGTCTTAATTAAGCCAATCTATAGAATGAGCTTTAAAACTACACATACATGATTCAATTCACTAATGAACTTTTTGAAATCAATTTAATTCCAACTTAAAAACGACTATAAACATACATTTGAGACGGTAAAAAATACCATCAAGAACAAGATAACATGAAAATCTTAAAAAATATGAATTGGCCAACAAAAAATCCTGATTTAAATATTATTGAATATTTTTGTGATTATTTAGACAAAAATAAAAACTACTTCCAGAATTTCTATTCAGTTATGTGGAATACTGAAATGAGAATGGGAAAACATCTCAATTAGTTTTATAAGGAGAATTTATGAGTTTACAAAATGAAATTCCGTTGATGATTACCATTGTAAATATCCGAAAAGGTCACTTAAAATGTACACTTTTACTTGTCTTTTTATTCTTGATTTTAATTTCTTTTTCGAAAAATATAAGTTAACAAAGAACATTAAAATATAACAAATATTTAATTTTTTGTTCTGTTTTTACTGCATCATATATTATTTAAAAATGTATATTAAAATGGCTTAAAACTTTGCACAGTAATATATATATATATATATATATATAGAGAGAGAGAGAGAGAGAGAGAGAGGGAAAGAGAGAAAACATTTTTAAATTCCAAAGAAAGTACAAAAATTAAACCCATATTAATTTAATTTCTTGTTTTATATTTAATACTATTTTTTTAAAAAATATCCAATTTTCTATTTTCTAAAAAGCCATATGATTTTATATTGTGCAAACGATATATTTAATTACGATATATTAAATTAAAAAAATTCTATAGAATGAGAAATTATTATTACTTTCAATATTAATTTCATACCTATCATTTTTCAAAGTAGTTTTTTCTTTTAAAAAAATCATTTTTAACTTTGAATTGCTTAAAATTACTTAATGTAATTTTAAAGAATGTAATTTTGTAAGTGTTAAAATATTTTTTCATTTAACAAATCTCATAACTTATTTTTTTTACAATATTTGTATTGTTTTGAATTAATTATCGAATAATATTTTTCATTTTGTACTAGAAAGTTAATAAAATTATTAACAAAATCATGAGTTATCAAAATATTAAGAAAATATTTTCAATCATTTATAACTTAATATCAATTCTCTTTTCAGTCAGTTAAAATTGACTATAAATATATATTAGATTTTTCTTTTTCAACCTATCAGAAATCATTATGCTTTCAATCTATTACTTTCTCTTTTATATAGTAATAGACAAAATTTGATTTCGCACTTAATAGATATTTATTTTACCTGATCTAATAAGAGTTGTGTACTATAAACAGTTATATAAATTAAGATAGAAGCGAATTTAAAACATTCTTAACTTTTTTGAACAATACCGTGTCAAAAGTCTATATGATATCTTCTAATTTTCTCACATCTAATTTATTTCCGTCCGAAACTCGACTACAACTTCATTTAAAAGGAAACTTGTTTCGCGTTGTTGAGTTCGACGAACTTCCTATATACACGCCTGGTATGAGAATCAAAGATTAACAGCTTTCGTAAGCCCACGCAAGTAGAAATCCAATTTAACATTTCGATGTTGAAGTATTTTCAGTTAAGAATATTGCCGCGTGTCTTTCCATTTTGCCAATTTCCCTAAAAGTGTCTGTTCTATGTGGTAAATCAAAGACAAATCAGACACTTTCGATCGAACATAATACACTTAAAACGGAATCTATCAATCTAATAGCAAGACAGTCTCGACATTACAGGACAAAGTATATTGTCGAGTGAAATCGAAGAATCAGCTATGTCTGTTTTATATCACTGTTTTATTTTTGAAATCAATTACTCTGTCGACCTTGAAACATTTAATTTAACTATTATATACAGTAAACTATCTAACATTGTAATATATATATATATATATATATATATATATATATATGTATTAATGTGTGTGTGTAAATTTTTATTCATCTAATAAATTAAAATGAATTTAATAACAATAATCCCCCTCCCCAAAAAAAAGTTATTAATAATCACCTAGAAATATTTTCCAATATTTAATAAATATTCTATTAAAAATAAATAGACATGAAATTATTTTATTTCATATTTTCTATAAATTCCCAAAAATTTAAATAATATTTATCAAGATTACTTCATTTTAACTGCTCTTAAAATAATTATTAGTAATTTCTTATATTATAATAATTTTTAAATTACCTCTTCAGTCAATTCATTTGTATAAAGTAGATTCACTATTGTAAACTAATACTTATCTGAAGAAATTTTTCTATAGTTCTCTATTAAAAACATATTAGAATATATTTATTAAAAAATTCATATTAACAATTAACTCTTTAGCGATATATTCAAAGTGTTGTACTAATTGTAATCAAATTTATACATTCATTTTACACAAATGAATTTTAACCCCAACACCACAATAGTTTAAAGTATTCAATAATCACTTATTGTTCACTTATTATTTTTAATTATATAATCTATAATTATATTGGCTGATGCATTTTAATGGCTACGCCATCATCGTCAGAACCTTTCTGTTAAAATCTAGACTAATTGTTCGACTTTTTGAAATATGTACTAATTTGTGTTTTTGTGTCTTTATTTAATCCATCTTTAACTGGGGGTTGACTGTTTCATTTTATTTCGTCATAGCAATGCTAATATTTGCCTATATTTCGCACTTGTGAAATTTGATATATTTACTTAGATATGTATTATTTATGGTTTTTTACAACATGATTCTTATCACAGTGTTTGAATTTTTTTAACGGTTTATAAGGTCCATTATTGAACACTAACTATTGTGATGTTGGAGTTAAAATTCATTTGTGTAAAGTGAATCAGCCACAGTTCCAAAACAACAAATAATTATACATTTATTTTATTACAATTATTTTCAGCAGGGGGTAAATTAAAAATATCGCCAGAATTGTATAAACTTATATCTTTTTAATAAACAATATTATTAATATATAAGAATTAAAAATATGTATAATGAATATATCTTTCCATTTAAAAAATAATGGTGCTCCACCTACGTCTTCGGGTTTGTTCAGTTCTGAACTTTCACAAAGTTTTCCAGAAATTACAATAACACAAATTTTATAAAACATTAAAATTGAAAAAAATTAAAAAAGATTGATTTTCAGACAAAATACATTTTAATTGTATTACTATTATATAACATACACACACATACATATACATATATAAACATCGTCTATATAAAAGTATTAACATAGTTTTTTAAACGTTTTATTTTTCATAACTTATTTACATTGTTAAATAGAAGAAAATTTAGTGATCGACAAACGAAACGAACAGGGAGTGGAGTCCCCTGATAATAAAATATACATATATCGAATATCTAAATAAATCGTTAAAACATTTAGAATAAATTTTAAAATAATATAAATAATTATTTGATATTTATTTTTGCTCATTTACTGTCAGTTCATATAAATTATTAAATATTGTTGTTAAAAATGTAGGTCGTACATTCTTTTTTTAATCTGGAATGTGCGATATATATATATATATATATATATATATATATATATATATATATATATATATATATATATAAACTATATATATATATATATATATATATAAATATATATATATATATATAAATATATATATATATATATATATATATATATATATATATACACAGGCATATATAGCAGTATTGCAATTAAAAACGAACATCATATCTAAAATCTAGTACTTCAGACATCAAACTATTTAGAGCTTTGAAACTCGTCTTTAAAAGATCAAGTTTTATTTTGTTCATTTCGTATAAAACGAAAGTTGTACACAATTGTCAAGGTCGAAATAAATAGCTTTGAGCCAGACCGTTTCAAAGCTCTATGTAATTACTGCTTCCTTCAAATAATTCGTTTTTTTATTGAAAAGACTTGTTTTTCAGTTAATAGAAAAACAATCTTCGATGTTCATACAACACATTTATAAAAAAAAAATATCCAGACAAATATTTTTTAACGTTAACAATTTAATACAAATGTATATACATTTACAAATTTGTATTATATACACAATAAATATTAAACATGACAATTTATAAGTCATTTAATGTATTCTAAACAGCTGTAATTACAAAGCGCTATTAAACTTTCTAACTTATCGTATTAATGATGAGTATATTACCATATGTTTCAAAGTTTATTTTGTAAAAAGAGGACAAAACTATCGAACGGTAAGATTAAATATTACATAACTTAAATCGTCATGACATTATACTTTGGTTCAGTGATATTTACACTTCTATTACAATATTTTTTTTAAGTTTATTCATAAATATTTACCTTTATATATATATATATATATATATATATATATATATATATATATATATATTAGGTTGGCAATTAAAAACGAACATATATCTCCTTCCGCTTCATATATATGCGAAATTCAAAAGACCAGAAAACGGATAGATACACAATTGCCAACCTAATATATATATATATATATATATATATATATATATATATATAAAAAATGTCAAAACATCAAAACATACATTCTTTTAATTTATTTGTGTTGAAA
>CP092089.1:24332625-24377625 GCA_029203775.1 Neoneuromus ignobilis
TATATATATATATATATATATATGTATTGCAGAAGAATTTTATTTATTATATGATTTTGAATCTGATTTTCTTATATTATATATATATATATATATATATATATATATATATATATATATATATATTCCACTCGCTTGAGCATTAAAAGTAGATTCACGAAAATCGTTATGAAATAACAACCTTTGCAACAGGTTTTCTACTAGGAAAATTGGGGATGTCGAGCGCACACAATGTCACTTCACAAAAGCAGCACACCAATTACCTAGTAGTTAATTGCTTAGAAGGTAGAAATATGCATGGAAGGTTGTACGCCTTCATGTCTTCATTTAACGCTTTCCGCACGATAAATTAGGTTTCGGTTGATTCTATACGGCGGTTACCGTTGCCACGTTGATGCCAAGTAAGCACTTATCTTAATCCGATTGTCTGTAAAAGCATACAACCGTGGCAACGGTCATAAAGACCCCATAGTCTTTTTACCACTCTGCTTTAAGACTCACTATCAAGCACATTAATGTATATTCACGTATGTGTAATAATTTTTCTATGCTAGTATGTCTGTGTTTATTTCTTTTATTGGGATTTAGTCTTGACTTGTATCTAATGAAAATAAGTTATTTTCACTTTGATTTCATTTTCTCATCTTTTTACGATAATCGATATTTACTGTAGTTACATAAAAACAACGAAAATGTTTAACTAACTCATATTTTTCTAGAACTGTTATTTCACATTCAAAAAAATCAATACATCAAATACAGTTATATTTTTCTCGTTTCGTAAATTTATTTCAATGAATATATTTTTCGTTATAAAAACAATTTTTGTTTTCTTCTGATTGTAATATTTTTTATTCTTTAAAATAATTGTGTTTTTTCTAAAAATGTAATCAATTATTTGAAGATATTTATGTATTTTAAATATTTGGTAAATCGATTATTACAAACAAGTAATTTCAAATCTTACCTTAAATAGTTTAATTTTTTAAGAAATCTATACGCTATAGTAATATATTGAATTTTAGAAAAAATATATTTTGAATAGTCATATATTTGAAAAGTATAACTTTTCAAATAAAAAAATAACTATATCGTTTATAAATATAATTGTTTCAATTATAAAGTTTTACGATTTTTTTTAAATTTCTATATTACAGATTATTTTAAATCATTTTGAAAATACTTTTTATTTTAGATACAAAAATCTCACATTGTAAAATATTTTGTTGTGTAAAACATAACTTCTATTTTAGAAAGCACAATAGAGTTGAAAACTGCACCCAAATAAAAAGTCTACTTTATTTCAATTTCAGAATACTTGACATAGTTATATGGCAACAATTTGAAAATACACAGAAAGCCCTAATTTATTCAAGAATGTGAATATAAAAATGTCAACATTTTTCCTTTTAAAGTATATTATTTTAAAACATGGACAAAATAAGATTTAAGTGTTTAGTTCTTTCAAGTTCACAAGAAAATCACTTTTACATTCGTTTGTTTTGTTTTTGTTTGAAAATATTTCTTTAGATTTATTTTCGTTTATATTAACAGTTGAAAAAATAAATCATATAAATATTGAACTAAATCCGAATTTTAATATAATTTTTAACACACAACGAGATCAAGTATATAGCGAATTTTTTAATAATATTAATTAGTCTAAAACAGAAATATTTCACCAAGAACAAAATAATGTTAATTAAAAATATACAAATATAATCTCATTAATTTTTTTTAATAAGATTATTGAAATTTTGTGAATTCGCGAAAATATTTCTGATATATGTTATTATTTCTGATATATGGTATAATATAATTACTATGAAAATGAAATCAAAGTCGCACAAAAAATATTTTTTTATTTTATATATATATATATATATTAATTTGTAGCACAAAAGAAATTTTACCTAATAATATTCCAAGAAATCTCAAAACAAAAATTAGATATTCAAATAGAACTCAAGAGTACTATTATTTGAATCACGTTCATCAAATTGAAACAATTTCTTAAATTCACGATTTCAGCAAAGAGCACTTGCTTTGTCTAACGCATATATTATTTTTTCGAATTTATTTTAGCTTATTGAGAAAATAATAACGACATCGGAAAATCGTAGATGACCATCTTTCTATTTACTTTAACTCCTTTAGATTCCCAGTTTAGTGTCAAACACTTCTACTAAGCTTCATATATATGAAATTATATGTTTTTAATTTTTTTTAAAATATAAATAATCTATAAGATATACATGTGTTTATATATATATATATATATATATATATATATATATATATTATTTTATTTATAAGTATAATATAATCACTATTGTTATTATTAAAGGCATTTTACTAATTTTAATTCTCAATATATTCATAAACATTTTCATTAACGAAAACAGTCGTTTTAAATTACAGAACAAAAAATATTTTAAACTATAAAAAACAATTTGTAATTTTATTCTTAATAATGTAATAATAAACAATCTAATACTAATAATTATCCAAGTAAATAATCTACGAATTGAATTATATTAAATTACATATATATTAAATTTCAAATTCATAATTAATTTAATTATTTAACATTGTTATATATATATATATATATATATATATATATATATATATATTAGAAATCATATAAAATGTAACTAGAGAATAGCAAGTCCTTGTTTATAAATGTTATTCATGTACATTTATTATATAAAGATTTTTACAAGAATTCGGGTTAGTTTTCAGATATGAAAAAATTACCATTAAAATTTCAATGAATGTGAATTATTTAGAAAAATATTTATATGACATGAAATTTATAAATACAGGTTTCGTATAAAAATTAATGTAACAAAAATGATGATAAAATTGTTCTGATGAAAACAATATAGAATGAATATTGGTATTAAACTTGAAATGAAACAAAAAATTTTACAAATAAGTGAAATAAAGCTATTGATAGGATAAAATATTAAACTTTAGGATAATAGATAAAATTATGTTTATAAATAAAAATTAACTTTAATACTAATTCAATATATCTAAAACGAAATCGCTTTGAATAAGAAAAATTTTCACCAACGAATAAAGAAATGTACTTGAATTCATTTTATTCACTATTGTACAAGAAAAATTTCTCAATTCAGCAGTAGAAAAAATAAACTTATATATATATATATATATATATATATAGACACACAAACACCATCTTCATTATTATATCAGCTTATGTCAGCCCATTGCTGGATGAAATCCTCATTGAATGTTCCCCATTCACTAGTATTTGTCATACTTATCACGCTAAACAGGCAGAAGGATTTTTTATTCAGAATTTACTCCCTTAGACACGCTTTTACTTTGACTAAAGAGTCCCATCTGCCTTGTATATCCGACCAAGGGTAAAACACACTTCTCCTACATGACAGCTAGTGATTCTAGTCACTACAGCAGTTAGCTAGATTCACCGATAGAATATATATATATATATATATATATATATATATATATATATATATATATATATATTTAGGTTGGCAAATATCTCCCTTCCGCCTTCTGGTCTTTTTTGTATTTCGCAGCGATGTACAAAAAAAAAAAAAAGCGGAAGGAAGAGATATTTGCCAACCTAATATATATATATATATATATATATATATATATATATATATATATATATATATATATCAGTATATTTATGTTGTATTTTTAATTTATTAACTCTCGTAGTATTAATTTTCTTGTTTCTTATAGTTGAAAGTAATTTAAGTAGAACAAACTTATAATAATAAATAAAAAAGTTTTTACAGCCAAACTTTTAAGTTACAATTTATCTCATATAAATTTTATTTCTTAGTTTTAAATCATTTCGCTTCAGTTTCAAAGAAAACGGATAATACGATATTATAACTACAGTGTGTAATATTGTTTTTAAAGAGGATATCATTAAGTTTTACTTTTAAATTTATTAAAAATGTCAAATTTTTCTTTAAAAATATTTTTTAAATTACTTCAACTTTTAATTTATTTTTGCCTTTTTATTAAAGATGTAAAATAAGATATTTCATATAAATTCAATAAAAAATGTTTGTATTACTTGTATAAATTAAATAATCATAATTATAAAATTTAAATCGAATAATTAATATTTTACCCAGTATATAGTCGATTTTTGATACCATAACATAAAAATATCAATAAATTTCACTATATAATTATCCAGTTTTCATACGTAACTTATATTTTAACTTTCATAATTTTAAACATTAATAAAATCTATCAATGTATATAAAAATAAATCAATATTTGTATATTTTTTACTTCTGTTTAATATTTTACAATCACTTCAAAATTAACTAAATCCTTAAATAAAATTAAAGTTAATATTTTTTCATAAATCAAAAGTTAGTATTTTGTGGACATGCGACATGAATATTGCAATCGAATTTTATAAATTTTAATTTTTTGTACGTAACGTCATTATGTCAATTAATTGCTATAAATTCAGAATTTAAAATATTTATAATTTTTGTATATGGATATAAATATATATATCCAAAAAATAAATGTTTTTACATTTTTAAAAATATATTCTATCAACAAATTTAATATACAATTGCAGGTACGCAGTATCATTTTATAATGAAAAAAACAATAAAAGTGTCTCTAGCTCAAAATAAAATATACTAATATTAATAAAAATATACAATTTTCTTTAAACAAAAAATTTTAATAAAATTTTAAATTTTATACTAAAAAATACATTAAAATAAATAATTGCAAAATATTTTATCTTTGTTAATATTAATCAGAAAAAATAAAATAAGTAATAGAATCGATACTACTCAGGAAATAAAAAATACATAAAAAGATAATAAAATAACTTAGAATATATAAATCAAATATAAGGGATATATTATACAAAGTAGTGCATTAAAATTATTTAAAATCTTATTTCAGTGAGAAAAGAGAAAATGTTATTTTGAAATATAGTAGAAAGGTAAATGAAATTTTATGCAACTATTTTATCACTATACTTTAGTACTATTTTATCACCTATAGTGATAAAATAGTGTTAAAGTAATACATTTTATCAAGTATATAAAAATGAATACACAGAAATAAACGTATTTATAAATGATAATATTACAAACTAAATATAATGCCTAGACTAATAAAAATAAGTCACAGAAAATTAACATGAAATTATATTATAATAATATTTACTTAAACTACGAATACGACTATTTAACTACATCTCAAGTACTTAACTATATTTAACAAATTTTTATCATCTCATAATTTATTAAAATAGGAAAAGTTCTATATTTTAAATAACAACATGAATTTAAAAACAATTATACACTATTTAATCCCTTCTTTGACTTTTTTTTAAAAAAAAGATATAACAGTTGAAACCAAATCATAATATGCTTAACAAAAACTTAAACCTTCCTTAATATTTATAAAATAATTTACCTAAAAATGTTTTATATCCTTGTATACACACCTACATGAAATTCTAGACAATATACGTAGATTTTCATAATCAAGGGACTAACATATTAAATTCTAGGTCAGTCTGACAAGAGACGTAATCTATTCTAGCACCTTGTTTCACCTATCATCCTAGATGATGTACATCTCTAGTCTCTCGATTAAATAGAAATTATATACATGGTTTCATTTTGTTATGTTAAAAATTAGTATAGTTTATATCAAAAAGAGTATATTTACATTTACACAATTTTTAATTTTTTAAATATACTAAATGAAAGAATTAACAGTGAATGTATAGATGTGTATATACATATACAGAAATACCTTGCATAGTACGGCTAATCGGCTCCCCTAATTTGCCAGATTATTTAAAACCGGACTAATCGAAACATTAACTAAATACAAAAAACATTAATTGGTTCCAAATAATTTTTTTCCAGTTTTTCAGTAAATAAAACGAGGGTAATATTTTCAAATGTTTGTATGTATCAACAAAACAAAATCAGAGGCATATACATTCATTTTAAATACATTTTAAATTCATTTTCAATTAAAATTTAATTATCAAAAAATCGACTTTACTCTAGAGTTACGAATCAAAAACTAATAGAAAAAGAAAAAAGACCACAAAACTAAAACTTCACATGCGATGAGTATAATGTGTGCATGCGTATAATTATTTTTTTGGAAATTTTAAACCGTACTATAATGAAACCGTTCTAATCGAAGCAGTACAATGCGAGGTATTCCTGTATTTTAAATAACATTCAAATGGATAATTAAATATAACACATAATATATATTACGATGTTATATTCATAAAAATTTAGATATCACAGATAAAACTTCTTAATAGAAAAGCAACAAGTTTGATCTAATATATTAATAACAGAATGTGTTTAGATAAGGAATTTTACTGTGAATATTTTTATTTTCATAGCTTGACAAGTAATATTATATATATTTATTAACTAAAACTGAAAGCACAGAAACACTTAAATACGTATATTTACAGACACACACACAGATATATATATATATATATATATATATATATATATATATATATATATATATATATATATATATATATATATATATATCTGTTTGAATATACATTTCTGTGCAAAAGTGTTCAACCACCTGAAAAATTTCAATTCTTACGATGTTATTGTAGCAACAGAATAACTTTTTATTGTCTTTAAGTAAATTTCGTGCGTCTTTTATAGCATACTGCTCGTAAACAGTAAAAAAATAGGTTGAATTCAACTTTTTCGAGTTAAAGTTCAAAAAGACAATATTTGTTATTTTATGATCGACAAATTTTGTGTTTTATGATCCTTTGAAAATATTTCTTGCAAAATAACAAATAATATTATAACATTTAAAAAAAAATATTAAGCTGTTTTAGAACTTCTACAATATTGAAAGTGTTTAATTATTTCAAGCAATCATTTGAAATGTATGGTTCATATGTTTCGAAAATTCCTTTTTTTACTTTTATTCTAAAATTTAGGTTTATATTGAGAATATTAAAAAAATAACAGTTAAAAACAGGCACTGGGTAATTATATTAAATAAATAAAGGTTTAATCAAAGAACAATTGCAAAAGAATTTAAAATATTCAGATACACTAAAGAAAATTCAATAAACAAGTAGTGTTATATAGCCCTTGTTTCTAACAAAAAAAAATGATTTGGAAAATTTAAAGAGTTATGGTAATGATGAGATTTTTTAAAGGTACCATTTTTTAAAAAAAAAACATTGGTAAATATAAAGAAGATGTAACCTGAGCGTTACAGCAAGTCACAAGAACTCCTGTATAGGATTCAACAAAAAAATCAATTTTTTTTTAAAAATAATTTAATACGTTTCTATATATATAAATATTCTTAAGGAAGTAAATAAACAAAAAAGATCAAATTGATTTAAATTTTAGAAAGTTTGACGACTGAAAACTAGTATAGATTTTTATTTGCTATTAAATCAATATTTGAAATTTTCGATAATAAACGACAAATATTTCTGTGTTAACATATTTAAAATTATTTGAATTAAAAAAGGTATAAAATATCCCAGAAATATTTCTTAAAATTTATTTGATATATTAAAAAGGAAATGAAAAACAATCTCAATAATTTTAAATAAATTTATAAAAATCTCTCAAAAAAATTTTTTGTTTTGGAATCCAAATCAGCTTAGACAAAATATTAAGATACACTAGGGTCGTTTGATAAGTATGGTAAATTTATTTATTGTTTAGTTTAATTAATCAATTAATTAAATTTTTTAATTTAGTTTTTCTTACTTTTTTACTATACTTATCAAACGACCCTCGTACTTTAAATTTTTATTCTTATTATTTTTATTTTTATTCTTATTTTATAAAGCGTCAGTTAATAAGTAGAATTAAAACAAAAACCACATGAAATAAATAAATATTTGAATAAGAAATTTTTTTCATCTTCACTTTATTAAATAAATAATTTTAACATATATTGAGTTAACGTTAGATTTCTAAATAGTACTGTATACATATACATACATATTATATATATATATATATATATATATGTAAATATGTATATGTATATTTACATTATATAAAAAAAAAATTTATTCTTATGTAGGAGGATTATTATTAATTTATTACCATAAATTTCATTTGCTAAATCAAATATAGGAATATTTTAATAACGAAATAAAACATTTCCTTTAGATAAAAGGCGAACATAATTTATTTATGCTTATCTTACAATATCAAAGCATAATTCAAAATGAAAATTTCATTCATATTTCTCTTTATGAAATCAAGATAGCATAAATTAAATATTCAAGACGTATAGTTGATAAACGTTGCAACTACAGTATTCTATAATATACACTCTTTGAATATAATTACCGTACATAAATGAATTAATAATAACAAGGAAAAATAAATGCCCTTAAATCAAAAAAACTTTCACAAGTCAACTATTAAATATAATGACAAGTCTAAAACCTTATATATGAATATATAAAAAAATATAAAATTTATAATAATATCTTTAAACGATACAGTTATTTTATTAACGATACAATATAGACATCATAACTATTATTACGTTAATTTACACTCCTTAATTCAACGTCGAAAATAAAGTACTAAACTTGATGGAAATTTTCATATAGAAATAACAGTGTCATATATGTATATTAGAGTCAGTTCATCCTTAAAATGACCTTACTGTATATAAAACAAAAGGCATTGTTTTCCACGTCACTCATATACAATAATATATTATTGTCTTTGTCCTCCCTTTTAATATTTGACGCGAATCTCTCGTTATTTATTTATTTTTTCAAACTCTATTTACTTTTCTAGAAACACGTATTTCAGTTAAAGTGTTAATAAGCGCACATTTGTCAAATGCGCACCAACTCGTAAAACTTTTTAACTAAACCATCACCCAATTCACAAAGCAAATTGTGTCGGTGTGAAAAATTACGTTCTCTTGATATTTCACAAATGGTCCTTGACATCGTGACCCGTTTATTTAGACTGCAATCGTAACGCGAACGTGGATCAAACAAAAGAACTAGTTTTGAATAAAAAGCAACTTTATTCATTTTTACAATTAGGTACGTCGAAGTGTTTTATTGCATTTTTTTACATTTAACAATAAAATAATAAAATGCATTTTTGTAATGTTACTTTATCAAATACTTTAAACAAGAATGGTTTCTTAGATTATATCATAAATAATTGCTACTTTTAAAAACTCATAATTAACTTATACAAAAGATGACATAAAAATCTTTTCAAGTAACTGTACAAATGTTACAAGTAGACATTGTCTTTAATTATCATATTTTTCTATCTTTTTTGTTCCACGTGTATAAATTTTTATAATGTTATAAAAAATGACTTTCAAGAAACATGAATTAATGTTATATTTTACTTCTTTATTTTAATAGATTTTTATCAAAAAAAACGTAAATTTTAATAACAATACTCATATACCATAAATATTTATATATGCAATAAATATTTATTTTTAATTTCGAGTTATTTTCTCGATATTTGATCTATTAATATTGCACATGAATCTAAATAATGCTATTTATAACAACAAATATGAATTTTAAACATTTTTCTGTTTTCAGTATTTTTTTTAAATAAATCATGTTGATAATTTTTAAATTTTAATATTTAAATTTCGATAAAAAATATGAGTATGATGTTTTTTTTCATAAATATGAATTTCAATTGAATTAAATTTTATCATATTTATTTATTATATACCTTATAAAAATAAGAAAAATTAAAAAATCGATATCATTTTAGAACAAAAAGTAAATAATACATAAATTCAATTTGTCTTATTTGAATCAGAAAAATTGCTAGGTATTAACTTTCTGAGTTTACGGACTTTTCCAAGATCATAAAGATAACAAATTATTGTCGGTTGAGAAGTTTGAAGCTCTTCTACTAAATTTCTGTCAAAAATTGGAAAAATTGTTACCTCGTATCTTAAATGTTTCACTAATAAAAAATGTCTTATTTCAGTTTCGTTTCATTCTTTATGAAAAAATCTAAAAAAAATATTGTACCAATTTTGATATTAATATTTAAAAAATAGTTGTATCTATAAAATATTAGATATAAATTTTCTCTTTAAAAAACAGTTTCAAAGTTTGGTTCTTATTTTTTTCTAGACTAAAAATTGTAATATTTTATTACAAATATATATGTAATGTATATAAGTATATGCATATTCACAATTCCTTTTAATTTTATGTTTATATCCGGAAAAAATATATAATTATTAATTCAGAATCTAAATCACTTAAAGAAATATTTTTAAAATCAATAATAATTATTAATATAATTATTGACATTATATAGAGTCATCCAAATGTAACGCCTAGATTTGTGTTTTATTAAAAAGAAATATGTGTATAGGGTGGTGTAAATGAAAACAAGTGTATAGATTTTTGGTTTTTGTTTTAAATAAAACACAAATCCAGGCGTCACATTTGGATGATCCTTAACTATTTTCAAAAATTATAATAAAAACTTTGATATTAATATTTCTATCAACCTATTATAATCATAATTTAAAATTTGACAAAAAATTCTCTGTTAATAATATATATCGATATTTTCTTATTCAACTTAACGTAAAGTTAAAAGTATTACAAATTAAGGTTTATTTACATTTATACATGCATATATATATATATATATATATATATATATATATATATATATATATATATATATATATATATATATCGTTTAATAAGTATGGTAAATTTATTTATTGTTTAATTTATTTAATTAAATTTTTCAGTTTAGTTTTTCTTACTTTTTACCATACTCATCAAACGACCCTATATATATATATATATATATATATATATATATATATATATATATATATATCAATTCAATAATTTTTTAATTTTTTTTATTATATTTCAATTTCTACTTTTTTACTTTCAAAATATGAAACTTATTATATTATACTACATAAAATTAACGAAAACTCTATTATATTTTATTATCTAATATATTATTCCATTGTAATATTAACACTTTTATTTTTTGGAAAAAGACCTGATTTACAAATACTGTCCTAATTATCTATTAATAGATAATCATCAATTCTTACAAACAAGTTTATATTTACATGATGAATAGATATTTCTATGTATTTTACACAAGTTTGACCTTATTTAAGCTTTTAAGTAATTAATTTCTGTTAGTCATTCAAGATAAATAACATTCACATAAAATTTTACAAGGTTAATATATTCAATTAAAATGTAACATAATTACGTGTTTCCAAAAAGCAATAACATTAAAAAAAGTGATAATAATGTACTATGTTTTATATGCTTAAAAATAAAAAATAAAATGAATAATTGGTTTTTCCAAGAAATGTTTAATTTTCGTCCCTTTTAAGGCTGATAATTGTTGGAAAATATATAAAATTAATTTTAACCTTGTTTTTTAATTATTAAATTAGTACTTTTCAACTTTATTTACTTCCTTTTCTTTACAAATATTTGTTAGATATTTTTAATAAAACGTTATAAAAAACATATTAATTTATTTTCAATCCTACAATTAAAAATAAATTTCCTTCATGTATTTATCAATATCGTTAATTAATTTTTAATAATAATACTGGAATAAAAATTTTTTAACGCTATGAAATTCAAATTTAATAGTTTTTATTATTATTTTATTTTTTATTTCTTTTAAAATGTTTAATTTATGAAATATAAATTTAAAAGCAGTATAATTAATACTATAAAATCAAATATAATAAACGTTTATACACTCTTATGTAATTTTAAATTCTAATTACATTCTCTTAAATTTCATGTAAATAAAATAAAAAATAATTATAAACAAAGTAGTACACAACAAAAATAAATTATTTTATATTAAAAGTTCCAAAGTTATGATTATATTATAGCAGAAATATGTTCGTCCGTTATCTCTTTCGGGTCACGGTATTCGCAAAAACATCCTTCCTGTAGAAAGATTCCCAGCTGCTGAAGATTTTCTTATCTTACACATAAGCGGTTTTTGATTGCTTTCCTATAATGTGATCATATAATGTGTATTAGGTGGTAAACATAAAACATTTAACTGAAAGAAATATGTTCACGTCTTCTTTTTAATGTATATATAAATCGACTTTCATCTTTCAAAACTAATAACCAATAACTATATATCGCAAAAAACTATAATAGAACTAACACAATAATAGTTTATATTATGTATATATATATATATATATATATATATATATATATATATTAATAAATACCCAGGTGTGAATAGATAAACAAATAGATATAGATATAGATTGAAAAAGAAAAAAGAGACAAATTATAAAAAAAATTATAACAAAATTTACCATTTTTTAAAAAAATAGCTAACTTATTCCAAATATATAAAAAACTTAATAACTTGTAAACAAAATAATTCAACTTAATTATTTCTTTTTACATAATACTGATTGTTTAAACTGTATTTTAATTACAAATTCAAATTAAAAATTATGTGAAGAATATGATTTTTTAACTTGATTAAATTGCTCTCAAAATTAAATTATATTTTTTTATATAAAAATTTTGTATCATTGCTAATTGAAACATTCGTATAATATGTTTATATATACATATACTCGTATATGTATATATATATATATATATATATATATATATATATATATATATATACATATTATAAAACTTTTTTAACCATTACTAGAAAAAAGAATAGCAAAACTTTTCACTTTTAACGATACAATTTTTTATTATTTCGTTCAAACCCTACAAATTTTTTCATGTTTTTATCAAATCTATCAAAGTGTTTCTTTTTAAGCTATTTCATACTTCTGAATTTTCAATGTTGAATTTATATCAGTTTTTTCTTTTAAATCATTTCTTCTTCTAAGTATTTTAATTTATATTTTTAAATTTTATTTAGGCAGAAAAACATTAAAGAGTGATTAATTGTTAAAAATAGTTACAAAAAAGGATTAATAAAAATAAGATATACATTAATTAATTATATGAATAAATTTAAAATACATTTATTTTCGAAACTAGCTAAATGTTTCACAAAAAATCAGTTAAAGAAATATTTAGGAAGCATTAAAAAAGGAAAATACTATAACACTGTCAATGAATTTCACGAAGTACAAAATAAATATTGAGTTACTAAATATTGAGAACTTGAGGAAAGTGGTGTACATAAATCTTGACTGTCAGAGTAACGATAAAAAGAAAATGGTTAACAATTTCGTCAAGTACAGAAACAACAATGAATTATCAGTTCAAGTATATACTGGCATATTCAAGTAAATGTACAGATAATAAAATATTAAAACTTATAATTAATTAATTATTATATATATATATATATATATATATATATATATATATATGTTATATAGTATTTAAGAAAATATTAAAATAAATTAAATAAAAAAAATTATAAATTTATTAATAGCAAATAAAAAATATTTGAGAAAGATATTATTAATATTATTTTTTTGTTACTGGTCGGTGAATATATTTTTTAAAACCATTTTTATTTAAATCTAACACAATATTATGCATACAAAATACAATATTACGTATTTAAAAAAAATATTCTTTATTAATTTAATTATAACAATTATAAAAATAAGTGATTGAAATGTGTAAAAAATTATAATTAAAAAGTTGGAGTAGAAAATAGCACAATGTATTGTAACTGCGTGAAAAATTAATAAAAATATTATAATTTTGGTTCAATAGTTAGAAATAAATTGGTTATATATATATATATATATATATATATATATATATATATATAGGTAAACCTACTATAACACGGTAGATAGAATGACGGATCGTAGAAAAAGCCGTATGGCGTAAAACCGTGTTATATGAGACTAGAAACCAATACAAAAAGGAAGGTTACGTTCCGAAAACTTATTAAAAACAAATATTTTCTTTTATTCCATATAAGCAACTTCATTTTTATTAAAAATATTAAAATATGTATAACACAAAACGTAAAGAAACAAATAATTTCTATTTTAATTAATTATAACCTTAATTTAATAATTTTCTTCATCATCACTGCTCAGTGCAATTAATCGAGAACGTTTTTTTCGATTGAACGATACCACATTCACTTTCTGAACCTTTTTCTTTAGTTAGTTTTTTTCACCTTCTGGCCTCTTTAAAAAATCTGTAATTTTGACGTTGTAGATTTATTGGTATGGAGATAAGCAATTGTGCAGCTTCCTTTTGAATTTTTTGCTTCTTTCAGTGGAAGGGTCTACATTTAAGAAAAATGATTCTAGATTTTTGGCTAAGCTTAGGCCTTTCTGTAATTTTTTTAGTGTTAAATTATTAACTTTACAATCTTCATCAGTGCTATTATCCTCAGAATTGATTTGATTTACAACTTCAAATGCCATTTCCACCAAAACCGCATCAAAATATTCTTATTATTTATTATTTTATGATTTTCTATAATAAAAATCGTGTTATCTAATATTGTATTGTAGAAGGGTTCCCGCAATTTTCTTAACGTGTTAGAGCGAAACCATGTTGTAGGAGGGTTACCTGTATATAATATAAATTCATACATACGCACACACACACACAGAGACAGACAGACAGCAGGACAGACACAGAGCAGGACAGACACATGCACGCACACACACACACATATATATTATATATATACGAGGTGTGATCAAAAAATAAGATGAATTTTTATTTTTTTTCAAAGAATATTTATTTATTCATCAATTTTTATTTTGTCCCCTTCAAAGTAATCCCCCTCGGATATAATGCACTTGTGCCAACGCTTTTTCCAATCCTCAAAGCATTTCAAAAAATCATTTTTTGTGATCTTGTTCAGCTCCTCTTTCGATGCCGTCTTTATTTCCTCAATCGTTGCAAAATGCCGTCCTTTCATGGGCCTCTTCAGTTTCGGGAACAAGAAGAAGTCACAGGGGGCCAGTTCTGGGGAATACGGTGACTGCGGCATCATTAGTGTGTTGGTTTTAGCCAAAAATTTGCGCACAAGCAACGATGTGTGAGCAGGGGCGTTATCATGGTGCAAAAGCCAATTTTTGTTCTTCCACAAATTCGGACGTTTCTGGCGGATTGCTTCGCGCAAATTGCGCATAACTTGCAGGTAATATTCATTATTTACTGTTCTACCCTGTGGCAAGAACTCATGATGCACCACGCCCCTGCAATCAAAGAAAACTGTAAGCAAAACCTTCACATTTGATCGAACTTGGCGTGCTTTTTTTGGTCTTGGTGATCCGGAATGCCTCCACTGGGACGATTGAGTCTTAGTTTCGACGTCATAACCGTATACCCATGTTTCGTCACCTGTTATGACCCTGTCGAGTAAATCTGGGTCGTCGTTGACGTCATTCAATAGCTCTTGGGCGATGCTCATGCGACGGTTCTTTTGGTCGAAATTGAGCAATTTCGGAACAAACTTCGCTGACACACGTCTCATGTCCAAAACACCCGTTAAAATTGATTGGCACGAACCAAACGAGATGCCAATATCATCAGCAATTTCTCTAATGGTAATTCGACGATTCCCCAAAACTATTTTCTTCACTTCTTCAACGTTCTCATCAGTTGTTGACGTGCTGGGGCGTCCAGAACGAGGTTCGTCGTTGGTGTCTTCTCGGCCTTCTTGGAAGAGTTTATACCACTTGTAAACATTAGTAGACTCATCGTATGCCACTTTCAACATTTCAAGTGTTTTGGAGCACTTGATTCCATTTTTCACACAAAATTTAATGTCCAATCTTTGATCCATGATTTTCGACAGCGGAAAATCGTGGAGCCTGCAAAAGGACTTCTAACTTTTATGCCTCTCACCAACAAACTAAACATGCTACATAGCTGAAATTTGGAACATATATTCGAGACGAGTGTACCAACATAACCAAATAAAAAAATCGAAGATCGAACGGATGTAGCCCGCTAAATTTCAAAATTCACCTTACTTTTTGATCACACCTCGTATATATATGGTTGTGTGTGTGTATGTGTATTAATATCAAAACATAACTAATTAATTTATTACTAATTACTAATTTTGTTTACTTTATTTTGTTACTATATTTTGTTTACTTTTTTCTTTTACAAGGAGCAATTATTGTTAATCAAATTTTAGAATAACATGTGTGAAAACAAACTTACGCATTAATTCAATATCGTTTTTGTTATCGATTTGTAATTTCACGAATTTTTTTATATTTATTAAAGTACTATGTCTTTCATAGAAAGCCAATTATGAAATAACTACTGTTCTTAACTTTACGAACAGGATAACATTTCTGAACATCTACTTGTTGCTATGTATTATAAAGATATTTCGATACACGAAGTTTCACTGAAAATATGTTTATTCTTCTTTTACGATATTAATATAAAATGTCATTTCGTAGACAATAGCAGAATTTATTATTTTTAAATGATATTATGCCAATGCGTTGTTTACATTTATTTTTATTTCTATGTAAACAAGACTATGTTGTCATATGATGATTTATTTAAACATTTTATATATATATATATATATATATATATATATATGTGTGTGTGTGTGTGTGTGTGTGTGTGTGAATAAATGAAAAAGAGTGAATAAAAATGGGCTACATAGTTATTAGTTTATATTGAAAATTCATTATAATTTTTTGGTTTTTAATATCAAAGAATTTAATTTTTTTCAAGTGTTACTTTATTTAAATTTCTTGTATTAGATTTTTCGACTACGTCAAGGTATAAAAAATCAGATCCAATGTATATAAAATATCATATTACAAACGACTGTATTAAGGAGTGAAGAAGCTTTGATATGGGTTTAATTGTCTGTTATTAATTCGATATTTTAGGAAATTAATACCATTACATTATATATATAAAAGTAATTTATATTAATTACTAAATATTTTTTATTATTCTAAGTTTCTTTTATGAAATAACAAAAAAATATAAATTATATTACTGATAAAAACTACTTGTAGACTTACTCATAATATAATTTTTGTTCATATGAATGAAATATATGTTTCGTTTATTGCATAATGTACAATTATTTTTGTTATTATTGTAATCATCAGCATATATATATTCATAGTTGGATAAAGTTCTCTTCCAAAATTTTCTTCTTCTAATGATCCAATGTCCTTTTTTTGCACCCTATTTTGATAAATTTTCTTATAATTCTATTTCTTTACTTCTAGGTTCCCAATTAACATTTATTTATTAGTGATTGTTAAATAGTGATCATCTCATTTTTCTTTAATTTGTCTATTTCCATTTTAAACTTCTCACTTTTGCTATAACTTCTGTTTTTTTTCAGATTCACATTTTTTTGTTATATACAATTGTCTTTTTATTTTCGTTATGTCATTCCTAACATTCATCTGTATACACTTATTTGTGTTGTTTAGAATTACTGAATTCATTTGGCTTTTGAGACCTATGTTTAACTACAATAAGTGAAAAAATTAGAATTTATTGATCAATTTTTTTTAAAATATACATATATATATATATATATATATATATATATATATATATATATATATCATAAACATCAGTCCACTAAAACCTGAATTAAAATCCTTTATTATATTCACCTTCAGGCCTTTTGAAGTTTACGTGACAGTATGTACAAGAAAAGGTTGTCGGCCTCATGAAATAACCCTCGAGCACTCCAATAACGCATAATATATATATATATATATATATATATATATATATATGTAAGAAAGTAAAACCTGAATTAAAATCCTTATTAATTCACCTGGTCAGCGTGGTATGTCTAAGTACCAGTAAATGCTAACATGCAACGAGATTTTGATCAGAAATAAGCTGATATAATAATGATTATATATGTATATATACTGAAAAATAAAAAATTGGAAGAAACATGTATTCAATTTTTATAAAATATTTATGGAAATATTACATGATCCATAAAAATATAATAAAAAGCAGGAAATGATTTAAAATAAAAACCTGATGTAAATTCAACAGTATCTTTAAATATTTGATATGTTTTATTTAATTTACTTAACAATTTCTATTTCAAATCCGTCATATATTAATTATTTACTTTAATATAACTTTAAATTAATAATAACTTTTAAATAAATTTAAAATTTAAATAAATTTTATATTGTTAGTTAACAGAGCAAATAATAATTTAAATCATATTTGTAGAAAACAAGATGAAAAGAAATATATGCAATTATAATATAAATTTTAAACTAGAACAAAAATATATTGTTTCCAAATCTATCTGAACTAAATGTGTACTACAAATTGCAATATATATGCATTTCAATAAAATGGAAAAAATATTGAATGATTGAAAAACGAGGACGTGACGAATGGGTTTAAAAATTCTTTTAATTTCAACAATGTAATCATATTTCATGTTGAAACTTTACAAATTAAATAAAATGTTGGAGTTGAAACAAAAATAGCATATTCTTTATTTTGCTTTCTTGTGTTCGAGAGTTAAATATTTAATGAAATATTGATATTAATTTTTAATACATGTATTTTAATAACGTTTAAATCTATTTCTGTACGACATTTATTATTAAAAATATATATTTATTCATCGGCAGTAAAGTTTTATAGTTGCTAAACATTATTCTTTTCAAAAGTACACATAATATAAATTGACATGTGATCACCATAAACATTCAATCGGTACAATATTTTGCAAATACAAAATCAACATGCGATCTGTGTAACTCAAAGGGAATTAACATGTTCACGTTCAATTAACTCAGTATATATGTACATAACTCAGTATACATATATATATATATATATATATATATATATATATATATGTATATGTATATATATATATATATATATATATATATATATATATATATATATATATATATATATATATATATATATATATATATATATATATATATATATATATATATATATATATATATATATATATATATATATATATATATATATATATATATATATATATATATATATATACATATTATATACATAAACATATCAAACCTCATTATAATGTGCGGTAGCGTACATATGAGTATAAATATGTATATAATCTAATTAAGTTAATAATTATACTCAGAGGTATGAGAAAAGTTGATAATTTGTATTAAAACCCACACTTTCATGTAACACTTTAGTATTTTAATTAAGTTCTTTAGATTTAATTTTCTGTCAAGTGGCATTTTCTCACTTGCTTGCATAGTATACTACCATTAAACTACTTGCAATCCATAACATATTATTCAAAATAATTTACTGCATATTTTTTAATTTTATTGTATTGTGTTGTATTGTATATTAAATATATTGAAGTGTATTTAGTTCATCGTATTATTTTAAGGAAAATTTCGCTAAAAGTAATTAATTTTTGTTCTTATATATGTCATATATACAATACTACTTCAAATATTAAAATGTATTGTACATACATATATATATATATATATATATATATATATATATATATATATATATATATATATATATAGTATTGTATTATTATGTTTAAATTATAAATAATTCGATTCCTAACATTTATTTCGTTAAAAAAATATACACATATGTTTGTATATTTTATAGACATTTAAATAATTAGTATAAATTTTGAAATTTAAATGGATCAAAGGCTATTAATAATTTATCATGGCCGTGTTATTAATTGAAGAGGACTGTAATTAATTTGTAATATATCTGACAGCTAACATGGGCACTGAAATGGGAAACTTTAACAGCTATACAGAGATTTAATCAATTTTATGATGTATTTCGACCAAATCAAGGAAATTACTTTGCACAATATGTATAAATATATTTTTAATTACATATTGTATACATGTATACTCGTATATATATATATATATATATATATATATATATATATATATATATATATATATATATAAATCGATATAGACACTTTTTAAAATTATTACATTTTAAATTTTCCTCTATATTTTATTAAACACAACTTTTATAAAATATAAAATTAATCAATTTTTAAAAAATATTTTTCAAAACAATTGTATAATTCTTCCTTTTTGGAAACAAATTAGCTGGTGGATAACCAATTTAATTTTTCCATTGTATTCAAACTGAACTCTGTATATAAATTATGTATTATTGCACTATTCAGATATAAATATAATTTAATCAAATATTAATAAAATTACTTTTTTTATGAAATACATAAAGTGTATAATATTAAATATAATTTGAAAATTCGTCATTATTTTAAATTAGTTCTTATAGCCGCAGTGTAACAAAATTATTAATTATGTATGTACATGATTCTATTAATTTTTTTTAAAAAAATCATTCAATTAATTTAACTAATAAAATAAAGGAAAATAAATTATTTGTACAAAAAAACACTATTATTATTCCGCTTTTTATGTGTTTTTGGAGAAAAAAACCAAATATGATAAAATGTATAAATATAAAACTTACATTTACTAATTAAATTATTTCTGAATAAAAAAGAAATACATTTAAACTTATATTCGTAGCATATCAAACATATTCTCTCTGAATATATATATATATATATATATATATATATATATATATATATATATATAAGATATACTACATTATTATTTAAATAAAAGTAAATCCTTCTAAATTAATAAGTTTTGAAATGAAATAATTAAAAAATAACATAATTTCCAAAAAAAAACTTAAATTGGTTATATAAGTTCATTCAAATGTGACACCTTGATTTGTGTTTTATTAAAAAGAAACATGTGTATATGGTGATGTAATGGGAAACGTGTATAATTTCTTCTATTTTTTTTAATAAAAAACAAATCTAGACATGTAATCATTATTTATATTTAGATGGCTCTATATAATAAAAAAAGTTCACTTATTTTCTTTTTAAAAATGGATTTTTTTTATTTTCTCTAAATTTATAAATATTTTAAATTTTTATTCACTGAAATAAAAAAATAGTTTATTGCTTTATAAGCAATAAAATATTTTTTTTAAGATACTAAATCAAATTATATAATATTATAGTTGTACAATGTGTATATATATATATATATATATATATATATATATATATATATATATATATATATATATATATATATATATATATATATATATATATATATATATATATATATATATATATATATGTATACACACACTCACACACACACACACATACACTCATTCAATTATTTATCTATGTAGACAAGTATACATGTATTGTAACTACATAAAACAAAAATTTTGTTTAAATTATTTCTGAAGTTAAATAACAAAACATTTGGAATATATGTTATATAAACAAAACTTATTATACCTGGAAAATATAAAATCTGATATGATAAAGATCAGTATTTTACAAATAAAAAATAATAATAATATTTCAAAATTTTCATAAAGAGAAATAAATGACAGCATGAAAGATGAAGTTTTGATTGAAAAGAAGACAGATTGTTCATATACCAACACTGAAATCCATTAATGAAATACTGAATTACAAAGAAGATATTCAAGACAACTATAGATTTATTATAAGTGGTTGAGAAGTAAGAAATAATATATACCATAAACAAAGTTACAATTAATACAAACTTACAAACTTTTTATAACTATATTAAATAATACATCTATTTTTATAGAAGGAAATCCTTTAACAAAAGTATTTGAGGTGATTGAATAATATTAACTGTTTAATAAAATCTTCATAGTTAAAAAAATCAATTTTCTATTAAAATATTAAAAGAATATAATTTTATTTTTTTCATTTCATCTATAAAAATATAAAATAACTAAATCTATTACACATTTAAAATATTTTAATAGATTAGAATTAGATCTACCATATCATAAATATTGTTAATTTGATACTATTATCTTACACCACCTAGCTTTAATTGAATAAAACCTAGATACTTAATATAATATTATTCATTTTTGGTAGTTTTTCTTCATTGCAAAATGTTTATAAATTACTAAAAATATAAGAAAATCAATATATAATACAATCATTTTGAACAATTGTTATTTTATTCATCTGAAATTTCATATAAATTGGTTTACTACACAATGTAATTGTTGAAATTGTTTGGGAAATACACTGTACAAAATATGCCTACATAAGGTAATATCAATGGAATAAATATATATATATATATATATATATATATATATATATATATATATATATATATACATACATACATACATACATGTATGTATATTTAAGTAAAATATTAATAAGTATCTTTCATCACATTTATTAATAATTAACATATCATTGATGTGTAGACAAAATTCTCTCGCAATTTTTAAAAATTGTGTTTTTTTAATATAAATATTGTTTTATACTGTTATTTCTTACCTAAATAGAAAAATGAATCTCTTTAACCTTCATCTCTCTCTCTCTCTCTCTCTCACTCTCTCTCTCTCTCTCTCTATATATATATATATATATATATATATATAGTAAAATACACACACACACATTGATATACATTTGAATAAAGTTATAAGTATTAGTCTTTATAAAAAGAAGAAATATAAAGATTTGAATAGCTGTACTTGCAATAAAAAATCCAATAAAAATTCGAAAATATTCAGCTTGTTCGAAATTATTATTATTTACAATAATGTTCTCATATAAGGTCTGGGTCAAAGTTACCCTAGGGTGATATGCGCTTGGAACATATCTCACGTATTAGTTTGTTGGATAAAACAGTATATTTTCTGAACATGCGTGCGTAGAGAACATATGTTTACACACGTACTTTTGACCTCAGTTTGTTTACGACATGGGTATTTCTTGAACAAAAACAAACCCTTCATTTAACTGTCTAAACCAAATACTTCTGACCTGATATCTCACCAACATGTAATCATTATTTAATTTATATATATATATATATATATATATATATATATATATATATATATATATATATATATATATATATATATATATATATATATATATATATATATATATATATATATATATATAGTTTATTCATTTTCAACTTCTTTTTATCCATAAATATAATTTATATTTAAAAAATACGTTTGCAAATTTTTCACATATTACAGTTTGTGTCAATATTATTTTTTATATTTCTTAACTAAAATTAAATAAAGAAGAATGTGAGTTAAATTTAATATTATATATTTTTTTATTATCTTTTATAAAAAAAGTTTTAACTGTCAGTATAAATAAAATTCTCATCAATATATATAAATGATATTTATAAGGCTTTAAAAGTAAGCTATAATTTTAATAAGTTAAAAATTTATTAAATTTAACTTTATTTAATATTTAACTCATATTAGGAATTGTTTAAAGCAAATAATTAATTAATATATTTTTATAACTTTTATTAATGTATTTAATAATATTTTTAATATAATATTTTTATTATTTATTAAAAAAAAATAATTATATTTACTTATATATAACTTTAAGTATATAATTACTCTAATTATTTATATGATCATTAATTAACCAATTATTTCTTAGTTTTCTTTTTATAGTGGCTACGAATGAACTTTAGAAATTCATTTCTATATAAATATAGAGTCATCCAAATATGACGCCTAAATTTGTGTTTTATTAAAAAAAAACATATGTTTAGGGAAACTTGTGTATAGTTTCTTTTTAATAAAACACAAATCCCTAGATTTGTGTTTTATTAACATTATATATTAACATTATCATATTAACATTATATCCAAATACTACCCCTAGGTAGTATTTGGATGATCCTATATTTTGGTATGAATTACTGTAAATCTAAAATATTTCAATATTAATTAAAAATAAATAATGGTACCGTTAAATAATATTTTGTAATTCGATTTTCACATAACACTTAATTCATTAGGATTTTTTTTAATTTTTATAGCTCATAATTTCGTAAAATTTTGCTATCTATAATTTAAATAATATATAATAATACGTTTAATATAAAAAGCCATTTATTAAATACGATCCTATATGTTGTTTTATAATCAATAAAATTATATTTATATAATGAATATATTATATTACATTCCGGTCTTTTCGTACTCATTTAATAAAATATTAATAAAATGTTCGAGTTTTAGTACATTATTGAAAAGTTTTAATTTGTTGTATAAAAACTTAGTACAATTTATATATATATATATATATATATATATATATATATATATATATCAAAATAATCCCTTCTTGAAAAAGTATCCATAAATTGAAAAGATGAATTCAATTCTTTTCAGTTTATTTTTCCATTATTATTTCTCATTCAATAGAATATCTTCAATTAATATCTTTTTTTATCCAAAACGTATTATTAAAATTAGTCAACTGTATAATATAATTAACTTATAAAGAGTATTTTTCAATCTTATTTAACAAATTCAGTCTCGAATTGATTTTCAGTACATTTTTGTTTATGTTCACATTGTCGAATCTAATAATTTTATTAAAAAACAAAATTTGAATAATAAAAAGTAATTTAAAAATAGATATTGTCAGATAGAACATTTAAAACCTGTGATGTAATAATTTCATGATGTTTAAATATCGCTTAATAATACCGTGAAGTGTTTTATGATAATGTCACATATAATAACGTAAATTGCACGAACGAAAAGTACAACATAAAATGTAAGCGATTCATACTGCAAGGAACGTCTTGATTTCCATTAGGAACAAAATGATATAATTAAATTCTAAATAACTACTAAAACTGATTCATCTAATTAATCTTAATATAGTATCCATAGATTGTATCAAGTAAAATTAACAGCTATTTCATTTTTAAAGTATTATTTTATCTATAAAATTTTATTTAATAAATCGTCTATAAGGTTGTTAAAATTAACACATTATTTTTATATATTTTTAAACACAACAGTTTGAAATTCAATATAAGTAACACTATGTAATTCTTTGTCCGTTAAAAATTAAGACGGTGCAATATAATTTCTAAAATAAAAAATCTCAAACATTTTTATACTTTTAAATTCATTAATTTTTTTTATAAATAAAACACATTTAAAAATAGTAATGGATATTTATCTATTGAGGAAATTAAGTAATATACAATTTATCTCTAGTAATAAACTTAGAAATTTTTATTAAAATTGTTTCTTATAAGGTTTTAAAATAAAAAAATAGAATTATACAAATTACTATTGTAAAAAGAGACTCTCCATTAAAAGTGCATTAATCTCTATTACTTTGAAACTGAATCACGTATCCCCAACACCACAATTTTCTATAAATGTTCAATAATTACTTATTGTTTACTTTATTCACTGGTGTGCATTTCAATGGCTCTGCTATTATTGTCAGGGAAAAAAAACTAATCGTTTCTTCTAATAAAAAAATCATTATTTATAATAAAAATGATATTTATTATCGTTTGATGCTATTAAAATTTCAGAGTATATAGCAAAACTCCAATGGATACAAAAAATATAGTAACTATTTAGTAATTTATAAAAAGAATATATATTGTTTTTTTATTGCTAAATGTAATAAATTGATATTATTAATAAATTAAATTTATATATCAGAAGTTAATCATATAATATCCAGTTCTGATAAAGAAGCATATACCAATTTTACGGTAATAATTCAATAATGGTCGATACTTCACATCATAAAGCTCAATAATACGTTAATCTATTCATATTACGAATTTAAAATATTTTAATAGTATCTATTCATATAACACGTATATCTATTCCTATCTTATTCATATAATTTTGTACCAACAAATTACTTCATCATTTGAAATTCTTCTATGATAAAGCAAGTGTAATCCGCATTTTTAAATAAATTATCAAATTTAATAAAATGATATTTTATAAAGGGGTTCGTTGTTATCATTCCCCGAAAAAAAATAATTAAATCCAATACAGCATATTTTGTTGAATAATTTTATTAGATATTATATATAGCGTTTGAATTCAAATTATAATATAGTAAATTTCATATAATACAACTTATTATATTAAAACAGTGATAATATCATATTAACATTCTAATTAATTGAATTCAACTCGAATTAAAATTAATAACCATTAATCGATACTTTCGTATAAAGAGAATAATCAAGAATACACATTTCACTTACCCCTAAATCCAAATACGTGATATAGATCGGGTACGGTAAGACAATGCATACAGACAAAAGCCATGTACCCATTGCGCAAACAAAAGCCGGAAGTCTTGGTTTCATTGGATCTTTCACCAACCGGAAACGGTCGACAGCGATGAGCAGAAAGGACAACGTGCTTACATGTAACGGAATATCCTGTGTAAACAAAGTAATATTAATATATTTATTTTAATTACTAATCTATATATTTGTCAATATAAAATTTAATGACGTTTTATTATTGATCGTTAAATTACAGTCGTTTGATTTCAATTCTATTTAATTATATATATATATATATATATATATATATATATATATATATATATATATATATATTATAAATTTAATTCAGTCTCTTCAATTTATTACCTTTGAATCACCCATTTATAAGTTTAAATACTATTAAATTAATTTCCAGAAAATAAATTGACAAAATCAGTTCCAAAGATATTTTATTATTGTGAATTTATATATATATATATATATATATATATATATATAGATGAACAATGGTACTCAAATAGTCATAAATAATATCACAGTATTTATATATTTCTTATTTTTATCTAGCATCACATCTATTTTTAAATAAATAAATATTTAATCATGAAATAATAATTTTTATAGTTATCAAATCATATTGTTAATACAATTGTATTTTTTAAGTTTATATTATTATTTATTTTAAAATAAAAGATCATATAAATTAACAATTTGTCAATAAAAAATAAATTTGTCAATTAATAATTAACAATTATTAACAATTAATTAACAATTTGTCAATAAATGCATTCTGTAGCTGTATTTTTATATATAAACAAAATTGACTAATTATTTTCTTTTTATCATAAGTGATTCAATTACTCGAACACTAAAAAATATTATAAAAATGTTCAATTATCATTTATTATTCATTTTATTTGTTAATGTACATTTTGATAGTCACACGATACCGACAGAGAGCTTTAAATAGTCGTTTTTTCTATTATTAGAGTAGATCAAAATGTACGTTTAATCTCTTGAGTTTCATTTAGGCTCCCCTATACAAATAAATTGTTACCTCAACATCACAATACGAGAGTCGTTTGATAAGTATGGTAAATTTATTTATTGTTTAATTTAATTAATTAATTAGTTTAATTAAATTTTTCAATTTAGTTTTTCTTACTTTTTACCGTACTTATCAAAGGACCCTCGTATGCTGAACAAGTGTGTTGTTAATTTTTTTATTTATAAGTTAATGCACATTGATATTTCATTATCTTCAAAGCACTGCATTATAAAATCTTGAAATTGAATTAATCACAATTCTAAAATAATTAGTGAACGACTAAACATTTTTTTTAAATAGTATAGGATGAACAAAATGAAAATGAAGGATAGTAAAGAATAATAAATGAATGTAAACGAGTAAATTTATGGCTCAATCCTTCAATTTCATTTAGACTAGCCTATATTATTAGAAAATTAAAAATAACCTCAAATTAAAGGAAAAATTCAGCCTTAAACTATTTTTTCGACATAAAAATAATAATATTTAGTTTTTATTTTTTCATAAATGATAAAATAAATTATATTAAAAAAATAATAACCGTTCTAATAGAAATGTATCTTTATTGTTTGTTTTAGAACTGTGGCGAATTCATTTTAACACAGATGATTTTTTATCCTCAACACCACAATGGTTATGAAATGTTCAATAATTACTTATTGTTCACTTTTTGTTTATAACAGAACTGGGTTGGTACGCATTTCGATGACGTTGCTATCATCATCAGAGATTTTTTGTTGTTAAAAAAAATTAAAAAACTTCATAAACATTGTGGTGTTGGGGATAAAAATTCATTTGTGTTAAAGAAATTTATCAGTTTCTATTCTTACTCTACAAATAACCTTTACTTTCAATCATGTAACTGATAAGGTTATATATTCATTATTTTATTATTTATATGTGGTCATTTTTTAAAAAAATTATATACAATGAATAATAATTTTATACTACTTCTACTACTCTCAACGCTACTACTCTTATAAGGCTCTGACCCTTTTGACAATGCCAGCTCAGGAAAGCTTCTCTTATCAGAATTCCGTGACAGTTATGTTTTTTACGAGAACCAGTTATCAGCCCCATACCCAACCTCCAACTATAAGAACAATAAAATTTTACTCTTTCTTGAAATATATATATTTTTTTAAAAATAATGTATTATTATTTTATTTCAATATATAAGTTATTAATGATTTCAGTATTTTCAAAAAAATATATGAGTATAATAAACATCATAACTCGAATACATTTATTTTCTATGTTGACTTAAATTGTGTATATATACGAGTATGTATATATATATATATATATATATATATATATATATATGTATATGTATATGTATATATATATATATATATATATATATATATATATATATATATATATATATATATATATATATATATATATATATATATATATATATATATATATATATATATATATATATATATATATATATATATATATATATATATATATATATATATATATATATATATATATATATATATATATATATATATATATGTATACTATTGTTTACTCAGTATAATTTTTTCTAATCATAATACAGTACTTATAATGTGAATTTTGTGTTCTATAAACAAAAAAATTTAAATAATACAAAAAAGTTCTTTCTGTGATTTAGAGTTGTATCATAAATAATATAAATTAATAATATTTTGTCCATGTATTTTAAGTTTCACGACAAAGGGAAATATCAATACAAGTAAACTACAAATGCAAATTATAAATCAACTTAATTATGTAAATACGTTAATTTTTGATTGATATAAACTAATTAGTGTCAGTTAATAAAACGATAATAATCATGTAGTACATTCAAAATAATTTCCCTATTGGATTGTCATATATAACCAGACAAACTAATTTGTTTATAAATCCATTTATAGAATACTATTCATTTCAATGAACTACAAATGTGTTTATGTAAATTAATAACACTATAAAAGAATAATATTTTAATACAAAATATTTTATAACCAGTGAAAACATTTTGATAATGAATAAAATGAGTATGGAAAATATTACTGAAATTTCAATTTCACATCATAAAAGCTACGTATTCAAAATTACGATATTTATTATTAAATTCATAATATTACCTTACAATAAAACCGCAAATACTATACTCTGAAAGAATTTATTAAAATATACTGTTTACTTAAATAAATAATAAATACATCAAGGAATAATTTTGTATAAAAAACACCCTTCACATAAATACAACTAATGTATTGTATTCTCTTATACTGAAAAGAAAGTATTTTCCTTAGAGTACTGAACCATTTTTTGTAACATTCGACGTTTATTTATTATATCATAGCGGGAAAGATTCGTCGTTCTTTCATTGTACAGCATCAATATAGAACTTAATCTCTTAAGAAATACGGATTTTAACAATGATTTAATATGATTTTCTCGTCTTTTAAAAAATATACTCCATTTACAGTTAATATTAACAGCGCAATTTGGAAAATAACATTCTAAATTTATTTTTATTCAAATTTTAAATTGATTATATATATATATATATATATATATATATATATCGCATTGAAAAAGCAGTCATGAATTATTTATTTTTAAATTGGCTTTATGCATTCTCTAGAATTAATTTTCCATTAACAAATACTTAATCTGCATTTAAAAATCTATTTAAATTGTAATTATTTGATCAGAATTTAAATTTAAAAGTAACAATTGTAAAAACAATTTACATTTTACATTAATCTAAAAGTTTTTTAAAAGTATACCAGTCGATTTTTACTACCTAAATAACAAATACATATATATATATATATATATATATATATATATATATATATATATATAGATATATAAAGTGAGTGAGGGAAGATAGAGAATGAATTAATGTTAATAACAGATTTTAAATCAGTCTATGTTTAAGTGATTTGTTTAGTGCTAATGAATTTTTAAAAATTCTAACATTTATATTATTCATTCGTTCGCATTTCATAATCATCCTATATTGCATAAGGTAGTCCAAATAAAACTGAAAGGTTTAAACATACATTTATTTATTTACTATCATTCGCTATTCTTTATTATCCTTTAGTCTCATTTGGGTCACCTCTATTTAAAGAATTTCTTTACATAAAGAATGTTTGTACATCAAAGTAATTTATTTCTTAAATAATAATAATTTGAATTTTACAGAATAATTTATAAAACAAACTTCTAAATTCCTTATTATTTAACATATATATATATATATATATATATATATATATATTAAATAATAATATATATATGACAATTTTTTCTGTTATTTCTTTGAAAATTAAACTAAAAATTAATATTTTTGTGTATTAAAATATGTATAAAAATTAAATATACCTTATAAATTTAATATTATTTAATCAAATTTATTTAAAATTTGATTGTATGAAATTTACTAAACCTGGAAATTTGAATGACGGCTCAATTATATAAGCGTAATATTTTTCACTGTTAACGATGTCTGACTTTGACGTATCTCTAAAATGTTAATCAATCAGTGGGGTGTCTTCATATTTACTTAACATATATGCATTATACAATTTTTAACAAATAAAGTATAAATAAAATTACAAATATACACATTGTTAAATTTATTCTAAAAAAAAGAACAATTTATTTGAAATATATAAAAAAAATTTATGATATATACTAGACAATTTTTCTCTTTCTATTCTAAATATGGATCGTCAAACATATACTGGAAATTTTTACATTTAATCAGTTTATTCAACCTCAATTATTAACATGTTTTATATTAAAAAAAACTTACATCTTTAACAAAAGTACATGGTTTAAAATAACTAATAAATTAATATTTTTTACATATGTACATACACACACATACATACATATATATATATATATATATATATATTACTTATTTATTGTAGCAAATAATCTTTAAATAAATTATAAAATTCAATAAAATATTTATAAGATTACAACTCCATCCCTTTCGAAAATTAAAAAATAATTCTCAATGTTAGAAATGTACTTAAAATATTTCCAAGTTATTAATAAATAATTTGATGGTGATAAAAGTTTTATTCGCAGCTTATCATTGTATTGTTAACAGCATAACAAAATACATGGAATATAAAAATTCAAATGATTTTGTGAGCAATTTATTTTTGTTACAACTGAACATGAATGATTTTATTATTCAACATGTAACATGCACTGAAGCAAAACAGTGCGCTTGTTAGCATAAACAATATATCACACAGACGTTGAGGAAATTCATGTTGAATAATTTATTTTGTCAAGTTTATTTTATACATATATACTCCTTGTATTCATATATGTATGTCAGTGTATATATTTTTATATATATATATATATATATATATATATATATATATATATATATATTCTGTAATTTAAAACAAGAAATAATCACCTGCAGAAAAACATATTTTCTTTTTAAATCACTAAGTACTATAATTATTTCATTATATAACTCATTTATATAATTTATATAATAATAATATTTTATTATTAATAATTCATTGAAACCTTTCAAAAATAAAAAATAACTTCTTAAAATGTAAAAGATTTTAATTTGGAACTATCACTTTTGAGATATCCTTAATTTTTCAATATGGACAACCTTTATAGTATCGTTTTTATAATAATTTATTTATTTTTCAGCAATTTATCTTATAAGCTTCATCAAATGTTTTATCTATTTTATCTATTACTGAGTGATTAATAAATATTTTTTATTGGTGATCTCTTAATATAGCTGATCGATTTTCATTTTAAACTTTTAGTTTTTGCTATATATTTGTAACTTTTGTTTTCTTTCTGATCCGTTCTATTCTCTTTCTGTTTCTTCAAGTTATTTCTAACAAGCATATTTTCATGCTTTTTCGTACTGTACAAAACAATTAAATTATTTTAATATTTAAACCCATACATCACTACTAATGTCGTTTGATAAATGTGGTAAAGAAATAAGAAAAGAACTAAATTGAAAAAAATAATTTAATTAATTAATTTATTAAACAATAAATAAATTCACCATACTTATCAAACGACCCTCGTATGAATATATTTCACAGAATATAATAGTATAATGTACAAAAAATAAATAAAAATATTTTCAATAATAAAAATTAAAATATAAAAATTCAAAACTATGTGTTCTTTATGAATTATTTTTATATTATAATAATTAGAAAACATTCTCTTTTCTTAAAATAAATCTTTGTTTATTAAATACCTTTGTTTATTATTCCTACAAAAAAAATAAATAACTATTTTTGTACACAATTAATATATGTATTAATGTTTAAATTAAACAATACTTAATTTTTTATATATTTATATCAAAAATTTCTCATAATTATAACATTTATTATTAACAAAAGGTATTTTTTATTAATTTTTGATTAAATTTGAAATAAATTATAAGTATAGAAATTTTCAAATAGATTTATTTTATATTACTTTACATAAATAATAAAAAGATTAAAAATTACTTTCATAAATATCAACATTTTATTTTACAAAGACACTTTTTTGTGTTGAATCCTATATTTACCAAGAAATTAAAATACTTTCACGACCCTATGATGAGAAAATAGGTCGTTGTACCGAAATGCGTGTAAAGATGAATAAGAGAATGCATGATACACCTAACCATCAGTATATATAAAGAGGTTATTTCCCACGAGAATTTCATGCCAACGGAACACCAAGGTTTATTATTGGATTCATACGTTCAACAGCTTTGAATAAACAAGTTAATAGAGTATATGGACAGCTAATAACAGAGCTTGGTATACGATTTCGTATACAAGTGGTTTTCCTCTAAAATGTTTCCGTGTTGTTACATATAAATCAATATATCAACATGTATTATACAATTTAATTCGTCATAGTTAATATTTTTTTTTAATTATAATTAATATAAAATTCTCTATCAATACATATATATATATATATAATCATCAGCCTCTTTTTATTAAATACTGGATAAAGATTAATCTTAAAACATTCATGGTCAACCGATACAATGCCTTCTTTTCTAATACACGATGACAAATTTTCTCATGTTTGTATCCATGTATTTATTTACTCTTGAATCTTTTTATATTTTTATGTTCCCAATTAATAATTTCTATTCTTCTTGCTGAAGAAATATCCCATTTTCATTTTAAATCGTTTACACTTATTAAATGTTTGTAACTATTGTTTTTTTCGAATCCATTCGTTTCCCTTCTTGTATGTATTTTTTAACATACTTTTTTTCCATTCTTCTCTGTTTTGTTTGAAATCATTGAAATATTGTGATATTTAAAATTCATGTTACGATACTAAGGGTAAAAAAATAAAATGTATTGATTAAAATGATTTTTTTTCAAACCTATAAAAATATTCAACTTCATAATATATATATATATATATATATATATATATATATATATATATATATATATATATTTGTGTGTGTGTATTGTGTGTGTATGTATGTATACATATGTGATCAGCAACATTATCAGCTTCTTTCTGTCCACTATTGGATGAAATCCCCTCCCAAAATTTGAATTTTCCATTTTAACTGATCTATGTCATTCCCTTTTAGTCTAATATATATATATATATATATATATATATATATAGTGTGTGTGTGTGTAAAATAAAATATATATAATATTTAAATAAAATATTTACGATATTTATTTTCTTAGAAATTTTCTCCTTCTTCACCTAATGCTCTGTTATCGTTTTAAAGAATCATCTTTTAAGAAGACACCCTGTTTAATTGATATAGTATGCTCTTTAAAAAGTAGTTCCCATTTATTATTCTTTCTAAGATATTTTTCAATTTAAAGAAAAGGAAAAAATCATACAACACTAAATCTGACTGAAAGTGTACGTATTTCAATGTTTTACCTGTTTTTATTACATTATACATTAATTTTTATTGAAATCCTCTAAAAAATCATACTATTATTTATATATTGAAAATCAATATTTCTAAATTAGTTTTAAAAATTGCATACAATGTATTTTTATTCTTTAAGTATATTTTATTCGAATATTTTACGATTTTTTTCTTTTGACTGTATTTGTTGTTTTAATACCATTTAAATTAATTATTTATTTTTACTTGCACATATTTTTAATTACACGAAATAAGTATAAGATTATAAGAAAGTATATTTTTAAATATAGTCAAAATTTTGTTCGACAGAAACTATTGCTAATGGACTAAGAATTGTATTAATTTAATAAAACTTCCTAATTTTAATGTAGACTAGTTGTATTAGAAATTTAAGATAAATAATATAGGGTAATCAAATGTGACCCCTAGATTTATGTATTATTAAAAAGAAACATGTGTATAGAATAGTATATAAGGAAACATGTGTATAGTTTCTTTTATTTCTTTTTACTAAAATACGGATTTAGACGTCACATTTGGATGTCCCTATACTATGAAAAAATAAATAAATAAACAACACACATTTTTTCAAATTGTTTTGTCTTTTTCATAGGAAAAATTCTTTACTGAATAATACAACACAGTATTCAAAAATGACTGAAGTGAAATAAAAATAATTTATTATATACTGTTATTGAAAATATAAAATAAATATTAGATAATATTTAAGCATAAATGTGTTAATAATTTTATATGAAAATTCTACCTTTCTTTTAATTTTCACGAAATGGTTATATTATAAAGTGATAATTACTAAATGTATTGAATAAATAAAAATTGAAGTCCATAATTAATTTATTTAATTATTTTTCATCTATTTTCACATCAAATAAATGATTTAAATTTACAATTTAAACCATATTTTTAAAATAAAATACGAGTTTGTAAATTGATAAATTGTTACTTTATGAAATTTGAAGACTTTGAAATAATATTCTTCTATATTTATATTTTTATTTTATTGAATATTAATACAGAGTAATAATAAATAAACTTAAATGGTAATATACATTTGCAACTTAATTACGTAATATCAAACAGGAAAAACTACAATTCCAAACCAAAGTATTCCAATGGTCGAATTCTAATACAACACTAAGATTCAAATTTTATACAAAATCTATTCATGTGTTGTGCATCTATTCAATATTTGTAACATGATATAAGAGATAAACAACTTGAAATTCGTGAAAGATAACATAAAACATATTGTATACAATGTGAAAATAAGCAACAAAGATCTTATTGTATTATACTGATTTATCTCTATGGTTACTTTATCAGCCCGAAAGTTGACCTTCTGACATATACGTTTATGTGTGTGTATGGGAATGTTTGTACGGATATATATATATATATATATAATATTCATTCACTTCACTGCCCATTTTTCTTGAAAACACGTATCACGAAGTATAGAAACTAGAAAACCTGATAGAAATAGTAATTAAATGTATATATATATATATATATATATATATATATATATATATATATATATATATATATATATATAAGTATGTATATATGTAATTCTATCTATATGTATGAATACAGGTGATCCAAATGATACTAAAGAATGTAAACCGGGTCTGAAAGTTATATTCTTCAATTTTATTTGGATCACCTATTTATATATATATATATATATATATATATATATATGTGTGTGTGTGTGTGTGTGTGTGTGTGTATGTATATATGTATGTATGTATATATTAACATATTTTTATATGCCAATCCTTAGAAAAATTTATAAACACAGATGTTTCAAAAAAAATATATCAAATTAACAATTAACGACATAATTAATAAAATATAAAAAATAAATACTATTTTTTTTTAATTATAAATTGCATTTATTATTATTATTTTTAAAATGTAAATTATATCAAAAAACAATTATAAATAAGTGTTATATACATATAATATTACAATATTAATATAAACACATTTTTGAATCGAAATTTAAATACTTTTAACGTTAATATATCCACATGAAAATTACATAACTCCAGAAAAATTAAATAAAGTCTGTACATCAACAAAAAAACTATTTTAAAATAACCTTAAAACACTTAATATTTGTAATAAATTTTAAGTCAATAAATTGATTTTAAATATTAATTAATAAAAATATATACTGTGTATACACACACTCCGATTAAATTTGTTCAAAGAATTTTATTATTATTTTTTTCTTATATTTGATTTATTTAATGATCATTAAAACTAACAATTTTATTTTCAAATACATAAATTTTCATAAACATAAACAAATAGAAATAGGGTGGCCCAAATGAGACTAAAGAATAATACGTTATAGTAATCAAGTAAATGTATGACTAAACCCTTCAGTTTCATTTGAGACACCCTATATAATTAATTAACCATATTTTTGTACTAACTCAAAAAATATCATATTATAACATATAGTCTTCTTATTTTCTAGATGTAAAAATACTGTTCGAAGATACGGTACGTAACAACAAAATTAAAAACACTAACTATACATATTGATAAAGAATAACAAAAGTTTGTGCACTTTTAAAAACGTGTTCAAAAAAAATAACAATATCTTGGAGATATATACGACAAATATTATATTTTTTTATATGAAGATGTATAAGTATTTATATATATATATATATATATATGTATGTATGTATGTATGTATGTATGTATGTATGTATGTATGTATTTTGGGTTGGTCAAAAAGTATATATAATTATAATATATACTTTTTGACCAACCGAAAATATTATTTTTGATTGGTCAAAACGTAATACAGAATTTTTAGTAAGAATTATAGAAGAAAAGGCTTTGACAATGATGGCGTCGCCATCGAAATGCATCAGCCGATATAATTATGTAATTATAAATTATATAATTATAAAAACAAGTGAACAATAAGTGATTATTGAACACTTAAAAATATTGTGGTGTAGGGGTGAAAATTCATTTGTGTAAAGTGAATCAGCCACAGTTCCAAAACAACTAATAAAGAATTATAGTATATTTTTTTTTGTATATATGTATGTATGTATGTATTTTGGGTTGGTCAAAAAGTAGGAAATGTTATTAAACAATTGTATTTAACTATGATTTGATCCAAAAAACATTTTATAGTATATTTTTTTTAATATAGGAAATGTTATTAAACAATATATTAACTATTTTGATCCAAAACATTTTACTATCTAGTGGAAAAAATATAACATTTATAATTCATAATTCAATCCTTCTAGAACTTCCCTTTTTTGGCAAAAAATCTTGACAGATGCATTTTCCAGATAGAGAATCAAAGTTCTGACCATCTAATGAATTTTGCATAGATTGACACAAATTTTAATCTTAGGGTCAAGATTAGATAAATATAACAAATAAATGAAAGCATTCCTACCAAGTTTGTAAATTATGCGAATACTCTCGCGTTACCTTGGTGGAATATTTCTGTTTTTCTTAAATATTTGTCTTAAATCAGTCCAGTTAAGAACAATACTTCTCTATTAATGTTTTGATTAGATGAAAAAAAGCTCCTAATAGATTATTCCCTTTCAATTCTATCATGCACATACCTCGACCTTCTTAAGATATAAAGTAGCTTTAGAAATGATTAATGGAGTTGATCTTGGCTTACCCCAATGTCTTTTTCGTTCTACATTATTGTGAACAATCCATTTCTCATCGCCCTTAACAACCCGCTTCAAAAATAATTCATTATTAAAATGTTTCAGAATTACAAGCTAAAATTTAATCAGCTAAATTTCTCACTCAAATTATACAAAACCAAAATATCGCATCCGAAAATTATTCCAAGTTGGTGTGAATGATTTTTATGCTGAATTTTAATATTTTCAATATCTAAAGAATTTTTCGTGTTGTGTAATATAAATTATTTTCAACTAGAGTGGATATTTGGTCATTATCAATCTCAGAACACCTACCAAAAAGTTTATCATCAGCCGGACTAAAATCTCCATCACGAAACTTTTTAAGTTATCTTAGAATCATTAATTTATTTACACTGCCATCGCACTAATCTGGAAATCTATTGCATTTTGTACCGCGTTTTCACTTTGTATGAATAAAAAAGCATAATTACTCAAAAATACATCTTCTCGTAACTCATTTTCGAAACAAGGTCAATTAAAGGAAATTTAACCAAACTTAATATTTTTTTAACCATGTGTTAAAGTGGCAGCTATCAGAATATGTATATATTTGATATGTTAGGAACAGTGCTATGTATTGAAAGTACAAAGCGCCATTTTCTGCAATAATCCGGTATTACTTTTTGGCCAACCCAAATATATATATATATATATGTAAATATGTATGTATTATAATAAAAAAGCAAATAATTTTCCTAAATACTAGTATAAAAAATTAAAATCTGTTTATTATATTATTCTATTTGTCCATTAAACATTTTTTAAATATTTTTTATACGTATACATATTACATATCGAATAATTTATTTATTAAACAAAAAGTCTATTTCGAAATATAGTATAATTTAGAGCAACAAATTTACTAATTATATTTTAATTATCAACATTTACTGTTCAGAATAGACATTACTGTTCAGAAAACCTAAAAGCAACTAAGTAAAAACATGATATAAAAACAAATCCGGTTCCAATTAAATTCAATGTACTAATTAAATATTATATATATATATATATATATATATATATATATATATGGGATTAAAATCTGAGGAATATTTAAATACGAAATTAATTAAAAGCTTCATGTTGATACATATAAATTCATGTTCTGTTAAACATTTGCATGAATATAAAAATTCAAATTAATAAAAATATCAAACTAAATACGGTGTATATATAGGGTTATCCAAATGTGATGCCTAAATTTGTGTTTTATTGAAAATAAAAAATTTGTGTATAATTTCTTTTTAATGAAACAAAAATCTAGGCGTCACATTTTGATGACCCTATATATATATATATATATATATATATATATATATATATATATATATATATATATATATATATATATATAGGATCATCAAAATGTAACTTATATATATATATATATATATTAATTATTAAGGAAAAAAATATTGAAATAAATCAATTATAATTGTAAAAAATCTGTAATTGTTGATATAGCATAAATTATGTTAATATATATGTGCGATACATATTTTAAATAATTATGCCCAATATTACTTCACTGCGATTAATATGACTAACTTTTTCATTTTTCACACATATAAAAAAATTCCAATTATTCCTTTATTAATTTTTATTCAAATTTTGTAAATGTATGTAATATCTATTGATTAAATAACGAATATAAAATTATAGTTAATATTTTCAATTTTTCAGTTTTCAAAATTGATATTTAAAAAATATTCATATTATTAATAAAGAGATACGCACATATAATCACTTACACACACATACACACACACACACACACACACATATATATATATATATATATATATATATATATACATGTATGTATGTATGTGTGTGTATCAAGAGCAGCAACATCAACCTCTTTCTATCAATACTAGATGAAAATCTCTTCCAAAATTTTTCAGTTCTAATAATTCAATACGTCTGTCTTCCAATCGACATCAAGGAATTTTCACATTTCTCTCCAATATATCAATATGTCTCTTCGTGGATCTTTCATATTTCTTAATTTCCAATCAATAATTTATGTTATTCATCGATTTTTTTACTATATGACCGGTTCATTTTCTTTTTAAAACTTTGACTCATTTATAACGTTAATTACTATGATTTTTAAATCCACTCGTTTATTATCTTATCTCTATATATTTTTCCAAACAGGAATCTTTTTTTTCTTGTATATGTTGCCTGAAGTTAATAAATTATCTTAACATTTAAGACATATGTTTTATTACTATAAGTGAAATCAGATAGAATACATTGATTAAAAATATTTTTCTTCAAATATAAAGAAATATTCGTATTAGTAATATAATCATTTATTTCATATTAACACAATTTTATTTTTATTCTATTCTTCACTTCATCTATAAATTTCCTTCTGTATTAATGAACTCTCGTAAATACTCATATTTTTTAACTTTTTATATTTCTGTTAATTGGATTTTCTTTGGGATCAAATATTCTTCTCAAAGAAAAAGTTTTAATTCATTCAACAGTGAAAAAGAAGAAACTAATGATTATATATATATATATATATATATATATATATATATATATATATATATATATATATATATATATATATATAGTATATATATATATAAGATTATTCAGTCATGTATGTAATATTCTGTGTAGTACTGTTTGGAAACTAATATCGGAAAAATGTATTTATATATATATATATATATATATATATATATATATATATATATATATATTATAATTAATAATCAGATTTAAATACTTTCTATATTATTTTTAATATTAAATATTAATAAGCTTTGGTTACAAAATAATGTATTTAAAAATATTATTACACATTGTTTTAGTAAATTATTCCACTGTGAAAGAAAAAAAATATATAAAAGTAAAATTTAAGTTTTATGAATATAAATTTCGAAATATGCAATAAACCAACGTTTTAAAATTAAATATAAATATTTTGAAATTACATATATTTATTCTACAGGTAAATATTCAAAAAGAATGTTAATTATACTAAATTTCAATGTACACGTACAACTAATTATTTATATTAAACTACCGTAAAAATACACTAATGACAGTAATTCAAAATGCAAAATAAAAGAGATTCAGAAAAAATATCGCGAAGAGGTACTTTATATGATTAAAAGCTTTCATCATTATTTCTTACGGTATTTAAAAGAATACAAAGCAGACTGTATAACAAAATGTCTATAATCAAGAAAGAAGGAAGTATCTTTCTCTATTTCATTCTTTGATCTAGAAGCAATTCGAATACGAGTGTAAATTTGTATATATATGTATATATATATATATATATATATATATGTGTGTGTGTGTGTGTGTGTGTATTCCGTGTGTGTGTGTGTGTGTGTTTGTCTGAGTATGTATCTGAGTGTGTGTATTTGTGAGTGTATGTGTCTGAGTGTGTGTGTTAGTCATAATGAAAAAGTTAAATATTCAAATCCAGTACAAAATTAATATTTTCAATAAATTCTAAGAAACTTCTGAATATTTCCATATGGTCTAATTTTTTTTGTAAAGATTGTTCTATGTCATATATATAAGTATATTAACATGACAAAAATAATAGATAAACATATGAGTTTAAATAAATATTCTGGTCGCACCATCATCTTCAAAAAATTAGAAAATTTCTATCAGCATATAAAATTTAATAATAAAAAATATATTAAAAAATTCTTTAATAGTAATAAAAATTAAACAATATTGAAGTTATAATGTTTAACTATTGCAAATATTTTAAAAAGTATTATTTGTTGTAACAAAACATATTCTTTTTAACATAATCCATAGTTAAAAAAATCACTTTCTTATCCTAAAATATTTTTTCTATGTAAATTTAGAACAGTACAATAAACTATATTATATTACTAAATTTTGATTGGAAATATTAAGTACAAAATTAAATTATAAATGTATTATTTTATTGTAAATATTTTTACTTCCATATAAAACTCTCTTGCTTGACATATTTTAACCTTGAAATTGTTTTTTTGCACCATCGCTTCATTTATTCATAAAATTTCACTCTCATACATATATTCAAAATAACAAGCCGTTTTCCAAATAATCTTTTTCTTCATAAAAAATCAATGCATAAAACCATTATAAAAAATATGCAGTAAAATCTTCTGTTGTGCTCGTATACTGTAATATATATATATATATATATATATATATATATATATATATATATATATATATATATATATACATATATATACAAATATTTATAAATTTATTTATGTATAAAAATTATAAAAAATCTAAATTCATTTCAACTAAATAAATAGTCAAAACAATAAAATACACCTATGTGTTTTGTCATTAATTCTCCATTCCACGTGAAAGTTCCAAAGTGTTTCGGTAGTAACAAAACTTCGTAATGTCACTGAATGTAAATATATTAAACTTATGTATTATATTAACGGGATCTCCATACAAACTAAGCATAGAAATTTAATCTCAGTGAATTTGAATATTTATGAGTTTGCCGAAGTGTCTCTTAAAATAATTAATGTCATTATTAAGAATATATCGCATGGTTTATCGCTTTCGACACTGATATTTACATTATTTTAAGTTATCAGAGATACACGTCTGTATTCAACATAAATATATCCCAAGTCCATTACGTGATTGAAATATGCCTGGAATCTATACGTGAAAATAATTGTTATAAAACGTTTTCTTATTATATTATACTATCAATTTATCAATTCTATCACATATAAATCTATCTAATAAAAACCGTTATATTCTTCTATATAAGTTTAATTTTCTTATAAAATGTTATTACAAATTAGATGAATGTGTGTGAAATAACATTAATATAAATTGAAACAAACAATCTACACAAATGAAACGTAACATTGCGTGTGGTCAATTCCAAGTAAGTGTTTCGAAAGCGTTTAATAAATCAAAAGATTTTGAGATTTTTCTACATTATGTTATAACTTACTGTAAGTATTAAATGTAACGTACAAAACTAACCAGTTACCCACAAATAATATATCTACTCATGTGAACAAACGTTCTTCTAGGAATTATATGAACAATTTCATTATTTTTAACGACGTACTAAAATCCATATATCTTTGTAATTAAAAATTGTTTCGTAATAATTTTTAACCTGTATTATTTTTTAATGGCCAGAGCTCTGATCGAAATCATATAGAAATAATTAAAAATTCTATTTAGGTATAAAATTCTGTTATATGTTATAAAAAATAAAGAAAATTAAATTTAATTCATTTATTTAAATATTTATATCATTCTATTTTATATTTTTAAGAACTCACTAAAGAAATTAAATTTAATTATTTCAAAATTATCGTATAAAATATAATTTTATAATAATTTATATAGCCAATATATTTTAAAAAAAAAACAACCTGTAGTGTAGATAACGTTTCATATTTAGCAAATAAACTAAAATCTGTTTATTTTAGACAGCTTTATAACTTTTTTTCCATTAATAAACATATTTAATAACTGCATAGAAAAAATAATATTAATATTCTAAATTTTCATTTTAGCAGATTTATATATTTTCCTGCTTGTATTAGTAATTAAACGTATATGATAAAAAATATATTTGTATTCAGCCATTACAATAATGTACAATAAGTTATATTGTATCGTAAACGAAAAAAATTAATAATTGTGAAATGTTAAAGTTTTTGACATTCAATTGATTTTTCACAAATTTGTAAAATGTAACACAATTCTATTTTTTGTACTTCACTTCAGCTTTTTTGAAGTAATTAAATCGTTATTCGGAAAAAATCTAATAAATTTGCAGTAAATGTCATTAAACAATTTTTTACTAAGATGAATAAATAGCTCAATATTAAAATTTGTCAGTACTTAATATCTTTTATTTTTGAAAAAATATAATCAATATTAATAACTAAACTATAAACACTAATAAAAAAAAAACAAGTTTACTAGTATAAATTTATCAATAAGTTGCTGTCATAAACTGTTAAATAACTAACTATTAAAGACCTTATATTGTAAATGACACATTAATTAAAAACACACAAGTCATTTTAATACAACCATTTTAGCTTAACTTAAGTCGTTTATAGTTTGTTATTATGAAATTTGTGATGCACAAAACTAAATTTAAACCAGCATATGTAATAACAACAACTTCATAACCTATTTTAACATAAATAATCGATTGCAATTTTTAATATTAGAATTTTTAATTATTTTTCTAAAACAATACTTAAGCCAACGAAAATAAAATACGTACATTTATGATATAAACAACGTTATTTCAGAAATAATTATAATACATTAAGTATAAGTTCTATATAAAATTATTATCTGTACTTAAAATATATACATTCATATATATATATATATATATATATATATATATATATATATATATATATATAATATAAATCATTATTAACGTTTGAAAAATTGCAAATATATCGTTTATTATTTTTTTTATTAAATTTCATAATCAATTCATAAATGTTTATTTAAATGTATAAGAGTATAATTTTCTACTTTACTTATTTATTAACCACTAAAAATAAATTTATTACATGTAATTGAAAAGTTATATTCATGTTCAATGAATAAAAAGAAGATAAAATAAAATAGGCACGTAAATATACCAATCAAATAGGATTATTGTATTTAAGTAAAACATCTATATTAGCAGAAATAGAAAAATAAGTAAATGCGAAAAGAAAAACATCACTTTCATATTATTAACTCGTTCGCTATCATCGTCACACATGTGTGACGACTCGATTTTCTTACCTCAGCCCAGCGTCACAAATGTGTGTCGGATCTGTGACATATGATGCATAGGAAGGTGCACAGATGCAAAAGAACGGTGACAGATGATCATTATTAGTTTATGATAACTGTTTGTACCAAATCGTACCGCAAACAGATGAATTATGTTAAAAACAATAAGATCTGGGCGTCACTAATATATATATATATATATATATATATATATATATATATATATATAT
>CP092089.1:24380125-24395125 GCA_029203775.1 Neoneuromus ignobilis
CACGTTATACTTTATTTTTATGTCTTTATGTCTTAAGTAAATAAATCCACATTTCAGTATTCAAAACAATGTAACAGATATAACGTACATTATTTGGTTATTAACATAATTAGTTATTAAAACAAAATCAGTTTTCAATTAAACCAACCAACAATTTATTTAAATAAATTATATATAATTTATTGTGTAATAAAAAGTAACTTTTGACATGAATACTAAATAGTTATATTCTTCTTAATACTCGTACAAAATAACTATATTTTAATAAAATGTTAAAGAATTCATAACAATATATTAATTAAATTCTTTAAAATTGTTACATACACTACAATCTTGATAAAATAAGATTTTGCAAGAAAACATTTTACGCTTTTGCGCGGTAACCAAGTAGATCTAATTAATAATTCATCAAAGATTGTCTCAATTTTATATTCATAAAATATTAAATTTCGTGTCTGAACAAAACAATCAATCCGACTACTGTCTATTCGAAAAGAACAAGTACCGAATTTGAAAGTATAATACTGTGACACTGTTTTATAAAATATTAATCAACTTGATTACTAGAGTTTAATATCTTTGAAAGTCAATGATGAACAATACACTTAGTTTAATAAGGAATACAAAGTTAAAATGTAAAAGAATATTTCAATCGAAATATCTCTTGTATATTATATGATGCACGATTGCGATATCGTCAGAAATTTCGCGAGAACTCTCGAACAATTTCTTATTTAAAGATAAATACATTTATGAAATTTTTGAACGAAATACCTTTTTATAAACATAATATAAAGTATAATATATACTTACACATATATTGATATATATACATGCATGATGCAAATTTCTTTATAATACATGTACTCGGATGAACATTTTGTTGATATTATAAGAAGACATTGTAGCAATAACGAATAATTTACAACCTTGTCTTTTGCACTTGCTTTATAACAAAGTTCAAAGTTCTAATCTTATTTCACTATATAATGTTTCATCCAGTTACAACATAAACTTTGATTTATTGAACATTTTCTAAGTACTGTCCATTTCTTTTGTAAGAAAATTTATTAAAATATTTGAATATAACACTTGTGTATTTTATCTGTTTATAAATACTCGTTTACTTAGAATTTCTACATGCTTTTCACAGCATATGTTTACTAACTGTTTTTAATTATAAACTTTAATATAATATAATATATCACTAAGTTAAACACTTTATTAAAATTCCAACTGAATATTTTATATATAAACTGTACTTGTTAATATAAAAGTATATTTATATATTTATTTTCCTTTCTTTCTATAGAGCATTTATAACAATATCTTTTATTAAAAACTGAATCAATGTTTTATTTGAAAAAATCATTTATAATTACATCAGTCTACGATAATATATTTTACTTAGTTATTGCTCTCTCATAATTAATACACATTTCGATTTTTACGATATCAAATTATTGATTTTGAGAGATAGAAATTTGTCAACAATTCCAGGAATTTAGTAGATATTGTGAAATATTTTTTTAATTATTTCAATGATCAAAGTAATCAGTTATTTAATGGAATTATTGAAACTTTCAAGCTAGATATATACAATTATTATTGAGTTTCTATCACGGCGAATGACGTAGTGAAATGAAATTAAAAAATCATATATTAGGTTGGCAAATATCTCCCTTCCGCCTTCTGGTCTTTTGAATTTCGCAGCTATGTACAAAAAAAAAAAAGCGGAAGGGAGATACTTACCAACATAATATTTTATCTTAATTAGTTCTGAAAATTTTTCGTAAATTTTGATTCATTAAATAATTAATTTTAATACACGTTAATGAACATTTACGCAAAAGTCAAATATACAAATACTTGTGAATCATGAAATACTTTTATAAAATGTTATGATAAAAATGGATTTCTTTAAAAAAATTCAATATGCAATAAAAATACTTTTCTTCTATTAGATAATCGTTCATCAAAAATCATCTGAAAAAAAATGATGTCACAAATAAAGGAACTATATCTTTATAATTTAGAATATTTCGATTTTTTAATTTTATATAATTTATTTCAAATCCCCATTTGGAATTACTAACTCCCTATCAAGCATCTACCTAAGTGACGAATAGGAAAAATTCTCATTAGAAATACTTGAATACCAACAAACAAAAGATCCTCCCAGGTTAATCAGATCACTTATAAAAATCTTCAATTTAAAAAAAAATTAAAAACAAACATACATGGGAAATAAGACGCGAAAAACAATATATGTTATAAAAAAACTCTTGTGTATATATATATATATATATATATATACATACATACATACATACATACATACATATATATATATATACAAACAATACATCATAATGTCAGCTTATATCAGCTCATAGCTGAACAAAAACCTCATTAAATGTTACCATACTTTGATATTTGGCCACATCCACCATATTGATCAGACGTGTTGATGAAGATTTTTCATTTAAAGTTTACTCCCTTAGGTAGGTTATCCTCGGCTAAAGAACCCCGCCTACTCAGTTTCTTCAACAGAGGATCAAACTCATTCTCTCGTATAGTAAACGGTGATGTTACACAACTACTACACAACGAGTCGATTATATAAAGTCATCCAAATGTGATACTTATATTTGTGTTTTATTAAAAAGAAACATGTGTTTAGGGTTGTGAATAGGGAAACATGTGTATAGTTTCTTTTTAATAAAACACAAATCTAGGCTTTACATTTTGATGATCATTTTTATGCATATATATATATATATATATATATATATGCAAATCAAAATTATAATTTTCTCTCAGAAGGAAAAAAATAAAATTCAAGATATAATATACGTGAAGAAATTATAAACTATAAAATATTATTTTCTAACTTTTTTTAATTTTTTTACAAAAGCAAAATAAACAATTTCATTTCTACATATTTTGTATCGTGTTTAATATTAATACATACAATATTTTATTTACATTAATGAAAATCAGTTTATTCATTAAATAAAACATAATTATATAATTATATGCATTTTTTGAATACCAAATTTCACATAATTTATTTAATTGAGAAAACATATTTATTTTGAAAATGATATTAGTCGGTAATTTGAAAAAACACAATTCAATTTTTGCTCATTTTTCAAGTTTAAACAATAATTATCGATGCACACATATGTACATATATTACATACATTATATATATATATATATATATATATATATATATATATATATATATATATATATATATATATATATATATATATATATGAGTGTGTGTGTATATGAAACTGTGTGTTTGTTGTGAAATACAAGTTAATTATTAAAAATTTCGCATCTCATATTTAAACACGAACTTTTTACAATTGATTTATTTGAACAACGATGAGAGTATTTGAAATGTTCATTGTCAAATTAAAAGTTAAATTCATTGAAACATGAAAAGTATTTAAATTTTTCGGTAAAAGTTTAAAGAAATCTCAATATTTGCTTTGTGAATTCAAATAATAAAAATTAATTTAGAATGTCAGTGAAATGAAGGAAAAATGATTGGAATAATACCAAATTCATATATATATATATATATATATATATATATATATATATATATATATATATATATATATATAAATTTATATTGATATATACATATTTTAATTGAATTAAAATTCAAAGATATATTTCATCGCGATTTAAATTTTATTTATTAATATATATGGGTAGCCCAATTAAAACTAAAATATGTAAACCGGAACTGAAGAATATATCCTTTAGTCTTATTTGGACCATCTATAATTTGAAAATATATATCTACATAAATCTATATAACTTGAAAAGTACTGACTGATACTAAAATGCTGTTGTTATCATCGAAATACAGCTAAATGACTTACACTTTATAAAAAAGTATTATAATTTACAAAATATACTAACTGTTCTACTTTTCTATTTTTAAAATTATTAAAACTCGTATGCCAACAAATACTACAATGTACAAAAATAACTAAACGAATTAATATTATTCACGAATTGAAAGAGATATTATAAAATGCTTTTTTATTTTTCGAATGTTTCATCAGTCTAAAATAATAACATAAAAGTCAATATTTCTTATTCCATTAATATTTATTTACTACATCAAACAATAATTTCTAAAATTATTGAAATATAAAATTTCAACTATATAAACCTTATAAATGTTTTTTAATTATTATTTTAACGCATAGACTGATCAAATGATATTATTTTTAAAATATTTCAAAAATTAACGCTTTTGTTTTTCTTTCAAGCGATTTTTAATAAAATTGTGACATTTAATTAAATTCTAAAAATAAATAAACGTATTATTAATTAAAATTATATTGATTTTTATCAATGCTGCTTTGAAAATTATTTACCCTTACATTATTATACTATTTTTTCTATTCATTTACGTTATAAAATTTTAAATCTACATAACATTTCAGATATTTCGTTTATTAAGAAATCAGATGATATAATTATATGTTCTAAAAATACCAAATTTATAATAAATTATTTTTTTTGAAAAGAAAAATATTTAATGAAAATTATTTCACTTTTATATATCGCGTATTAAAATAATGAAAGGATATAATATGGAAAATATTCCAGTTATTTAATGTAATATAATCTTTTTGAAATAAAACATTTTTGTAACAAGTACATTCCTCAATAAATAAACATTATTAATTTTCATTATTTATATTATTTTCATTTACAATTATTTTAACATTATATATAAATAGAGAGAATTTAGTACGTTTCATTTAAAAACAATATTTAAGTTAAAAATATTAATTATTATAGTAATTAAAATTTTATATTTAAGTTTATATTACATTTAATGATATTTATATATTTATAAAAGTTTGATAATAAACTTAATCTTGTTAGTATTTTTTAATATATAATAACTTCTATAATGAGATAATTGAATAATTTACTATAATATATTAAATATTTAAAATAAAATATATAAAAATAAATCTAAACATATTTTAATAACAAAAATTTAACTTTTTAGTATAATTAATATATCGCAATTCCGAAATAAGTTGTTAATATTCCAACGTTTTACATAAGTTTTAATTTCTCTTAGAGTATTTTTTCAGTACGTTATAAATATGAAGTTACAAAGAATCCGTTATCCTCAAATATTTTTTTTTAAGTCACAGTATCTCGTGACGAAACGTAGATTCATTTCTTTGTATAAAAAGAAAAATATTCTATAAATGATTTAGAATGAAGTTCGAAAATACTCGAAATTTACTATCAAGCACCGTTCAAAATAAAAATTAAGAAGACCAAAAAAAATACTTTTCAAAAAAAAAGTTTCTTACTATATTATTTATTAAATTTTAACTATTATATTAAAAATAAATGTTTAATAAAAACTAAAAAAAATCTATTATAGAACTAACCTTCGTGTAACATGGAAGAAACATTCCACAAAAATTTCTGGCTAAGCAAATCGTATTATGCAAAATTCGTAAAAACGATGGGTTACGATTTCATACAAAAGAAAAAATTATTGTCCAAATTTTTTTTATATAAAGCACCATTTATAATTTAAGATGGAATTAAAAAATAAACTTAATTCAAAAATAAAATTAACAATATTTCAATACTTCATTTTTCATTATGTGATTAAAAAAAGAAACATATGAAATTAATTTTAATCAATGTCAATCTCTTGAAATTACATTTCTTCAAATAAAAAAAAAATGTTATTATATAGACAACTTAACATAATTTTTATCATTTAATAAAATCATATTTTTTACAGAAATAAAAATAATAAATCCTTAGTTTATAAATTATTGTTATTACTTCTACTTATTTGAATTTAACCAAAAGCACAAAAAATTAAAAACATAAATACATATCTACATATACATACATACATATATATATATAAGGTGGCCCAAATGAGACTGAAGTATAATAAAGGACAGCAAAAACTTAAATGTACGTCTAAACCCTTCAATTTCATTTCGGCCACCCTATATATATATATATATATATATATATATATATATAAGCCTATATCAGCCCATTACTGGACGAAAGTCTTATCGAATATACTTAAATGTTTCTTCAAAATTCTTCCATTATTTCCTATTCGCGGCTAATCTCATCCAACCCTCACCTCCACTTTATTTCACATTTTCACCATTCTATATTTCCTCCTTAATCTCTTCTTGTGTTTTGATCACAATCCAAAAAAAAAAATTATTCGTCTATTATCTTCTTTTTTTGTTATGTGTTCTGCCCATGCTCATCTCATCGATATAATTTGTTCTATTATATAAGTTACTCTTGTCTATTTTCGTATCTATTTACACGTTTTTAAATCACGTTTAGAAATTTCTCATATTAAAATTTTCATACTTCACTGGATTATCAAAAATTTTTGTTTTATTTTTGCGTTCAGTGTCCTTGTTTTTGACCCCTTATTATAAGCAGATAGTAAACATTGGGTTATATGCTTTTCATTTCAGGCTAAAATATTTTACTCTCCATTATGTTAAGCATTCTTTCAAATGTTGTTAATTTTTCTCTAATTCTTGATCCAATCTCTAGCAATAAATCACTGTCATATCGTATAATTTTTCTTAGGTATTTTATTTCATCCAGTTGTTTCAAACATATATATATATATATATATATATATATATATATATATACATATCATCATCATCATCATAACGCCCACATAAATCACTGTCATATCACCACGCTATAATTTTCCCTCTTAGACAGTTATTTTATTTCATCCCCTCGAGTTGACTTCGAACGCAATCTCCCGCATGAACGCGGTGATGCTAACCACTGTATATCGGTATATATATATATATATATATATATATATATATATATATATATATATATATATATATATATATATATATATATATATATGACTCTCTAACTGTATATTTTCTTTCTCTATAAATCTATTAAACATAATTTTAGTTTTGTTTATATTTATACACACACACACTCATATATATATATATATATATATATATATATATATATATATAAGAATGTATATATGTATAACTTCATAAGTGATTTCAAAATTAATAAACTAAATAATAGAAAATATATGTTTTTAACAATTGTAAACTTTTATTATTAAAAATATAAACTTATGCACAAATCAATTGGACAATTAAAAAATTCGAAAGAATTTAATTCTGTTCCATCCAAATTATTAAATGTATAATAGTATTTTTACAAAATAAAAAAAATGTTTGTAAAAGCATACTTAAACTGAATGAAAATTCTAGATAAAAACAAGTCTAGAATGAAATCAAAGAAAAACATATCATAAGAAAACAATCATATAAATAAAAGTAAAAATACAAATACAAATATGTTTCTTCATTGCTTTCAAACGAATCTGAACAACAAATATTTAAATATTTTACATCATTATATATTCATCTTTTAACCTGTTCTCGACAAAACTCCCCTACTTTTGTAAGTACTTCGCTTTCAATTTTCAATTCCACGAAAGTTATTTTCTAGTATCTTTAGTCATACTCCAACGCTTCTTTTTTATTACATCTTAATCTTCTACAAAAAGTCTTTATTCATAATATGAACAGTCAGATCTGTAATACTGAACAAATACTTCTATATTTTAAAAACTTGGTTTTATTTCATATTTTACATTTATTTTAGTTATTATATTATATCCGAATTTCTTTTCAAAGTACAAGTATTATTTTTACAAATATTACTGAATATTTTGATATATTATAATTATTTTACGCATGTTTAAGCTTTTTCGAACATACATTTATATTACAAATGAAAAATGATTATTTTTCTACTATGAGTAATTAAATGATAAGCATAAACTAACAATATGTACTGTATTATTAGTTCATAAAACATAATCACTTTAGAATAATTAAATGTTCGAACTGTATATTACTAAAATTATTAACTATACTTATTTTGTCTATTTCTGTTTTTTTATTTATTATATATATATATATATATATATATGTGGCGTCTTTATGTATCTATAAACTGGTAAAAAATTACCGTAATTCTGTATATATTTTTGAACATACTGAATTTTACATTGATATCATCTTTTACGGTTATTTAATAATTGTGTATTAAATTATAAAAAATCCTATATATGTCAATTTTTCCAAACAAATTTATGAATATATATATATATATATATATATATATATATATATGCGCGTAAGTATGTACATTTTGGTGTGTATGTATATATTAGGTTAAACCATAAATAATTTTTATTATTGAGAGCAAATTTCAATGACTCATTACTCAACCTATTGACTCACCATACATGATAAGTATTTGCTTGTTTGAAATAAATGAGTAATGCTTAGTTTTGTTACGACATTGGAAGCTTAATCATCGTATTCAAATAATAAATTATTGGTTGTAAAATTGAACTATCTAACGTACACATTCACCATGTAATGTTATAGGAGTTTAAGCAGGGGAAAATGCTAGAAATAAGTGAAAAAATATGCGGTGTGTATGATGAAGGAATCATAACTGACCGACAAGTACGGAACTGATTTGCAAAATTTCGTTCCAAAGATAAGTCAATGAAAGGTGAACCTACACCAGGGCGCTTTTCGGACTAAAATCATTGGTGGAATGCAATCCACGCCAAAGCACTCGAGAATTAGCAGACAAGTTAAACACGTTACAGTTCACCATTTATCGCCATTTGGAAAATATGAATAAAGTCAACAAGCTGAGTATTTTGGTTCCACGCCATCTTAGTAAAAGAAACAAACCAGATCGTTTATTGATAGCGACAAGTCTTCTTTAAAGACAGAGGAACGACACGTTTCTGGATAAAATCATTACTAGCGATGAAAAGTGGATTGCATGTGACTACGTTCTACACAAAAGGCAGTGGATTTATGAAGTTAAACGTCCAGAAACGGACCCAAAGGCTAAGCTTCATGAAAGAAAAGTAATGTTACGTATATAGTGGAATCGTCATGGAATTATTCATTTTGAGATTTTAAACCAGAATAAAACAATAAATGCAGAATTGTACGTCCAAAAGCTGCAGCGTGTTTACTAAAGTTTATTTGAAAAACGTCCTGCACTCGTCAATAGAAAAAAATGTTATTATCCTCCATTACCTCATACAATAAGAGTAACAACAATTTTGGAGCTTTGGTGGTCAGTACTCATCTACCCACTATACTCACCAGACCTGAAAATATCCGATTATCATTTTTTTCGATCGCAGCAAAACACTTTGATGACCACAAATTTATCGAATGAGAACCAGGTTCGAAATATCGTCTAAAACTTTTTCGAATCAAAACCATCAGAATTATATTCAAAAGGCATAGAAAAACTACCCAACAAATGGCAACAAGTCATTGCAAACAATGGCGAATATATAATAGATTAAAGAAAAATTGCTGTTTTTTTATTAAAAATTAAAGTTGACATGCAAAAACGGAAAATATTTATGACAACCAAATCTCTCTCTCTCTGTATATATATATATATATATATATGTGTGTGTGTGTGTGTATGTGTGTGTGTGTTATTGTGTGGGTAAAATAGTATTAACTATAAATGAACAGGGTGAAAGGTCATTATAATAAATTCAAAATAATAACGGGCAGGTTTCAAGCCAGACATACTTACAGGAATTAAATAATGCACAACGCAAATAAATTATTTGTTTTCCTAGACATGAAGCATTAAATTCGTTCATTTCTATCTAAATCGATTTCTTAAGTTCACTAAGAAAAACTATATCTACTTTTCAACAAATTTTAAGACTAGTTTTCACCTATAAAAAACATATTTTTATCGATGATTTCAGACTTGTAGGACATGTATGTATATATGTGTATATACCTCTCTCTCTCTCTCTCTCTACATATATATATATATATATATATATATATATATATATATATATATGCGTGTGTGTGTAGCTAATCGAAGATGTTCATACAAGATTTTAATTGATAATAATTCTTAACAATTTTAATTATCTTTAATTAATTATTTATTATCTTTGAACATTTTAAAGCCATTTAATATTTATATTTTAGTATTTACAATTTATATATATTTATATATATATATATATATATATATATATATATATATATATATATATATATGTGTGTGTGTGCGTGTGTGTGTGTGTGTGTTTGTAGCTATTAAGAAGTCCACATAAAATTTTAATTTACAAATATTTTCTTAACAATTTAATTAGTTGTTTTCTTTGAACATTTTAAAGTCCTTTAATATTCATTCTTTAATGTTCACAATTTTTTAAAACAATTATGTAATGCCATAGTATATGGAATTAAAGTTTATTGTTTTTCATCAAAACTGTATGTTTTCCTTTAATGTAAAATCTCCGATACACACACAAACATACATATTATATATATATATATATATATATATATATATATATATATATATATATATGTATATTTGTTTAATATTCGTGAAATAAATATTGTAATCAAATAAATATATTCGTATATAACTAGACACTATTCATTGAATTAAATAATGATTTCCAGTTCAACCAAGCAACTAACTTAAGAAATCTGTTTCGTTAAACAGTTTAGCAATTTAACATCAATTTCGTATTCATAGAATCGAAGTATAAAGTAACGATAAAAGAAGGAAAAACCATCTCACCGAATCGTTTCACAATGGCTTGAACGCGACGGACTTTCCACATAAAACAGTGATGGATGGACCATTTTATCCGTTTTCCATGTCGTAGCAATATAATCCTGAGAAAACGTTCAGTCATTACAGTAGATTGTATTAAAATAACTCAATGTAATGGATATACCCATTACGGTTATGTTACCTATTACCTGTAGCAGAATCTGTCAACCGTTAAGTTAAAAATGTTTGTGGTGAGTGGAAAGATTTTTTTCACATCGTTGTGGATTTTAATTTGTCGAGAATTAAATTGATATCAGGGATCTTTTATGAGCTATTTTTAAGTATTTGGCAATAACTTATCTATTTTTAATATTTTCATCGACAGTATGTAATATATAACAGTATATGGATTCATGTATAATTTTAGTACACATATAACTGTCCTTTTCAATATAAAATTTCAGGTAAATAAAAAACAACTTTATCCATTTTTGCATAATAATAACTGAAAAATACTTTAATACTTTGTTATATAATTTTATAAAATAGATTTTTTTTAATGACTTCAATGTAAACTTTTCTTTTATAAGTCCTTTTCCGAATTATCTCTTTCTTTCTTATAATATTGTATAATATTTTTGAAGCTTTAAAATTGTTTTAATTACTTTGAAAAGTATTTTACGCCTGATAGGTATCGTAAAAATATTTGAAATAAATCCAATTAAATTTCATTTACTAAACACTATTTTTTATAAACATGTTTTTATATCATGTTATTGAAACTTTTTTTAAAAAAATATGAACACTCATCCAAGTTTACATTATTGTATATATTTACATGCACATTCATATATATATATATATATATATATATATATATATATATATATATATATATATAAATAAGAGCTTCATTTTATTTGCGTTTCTCTTATTTCATTATAATTTCTAATAGTCAGAAATAATCAAAATACTTATATAAAATAAAAAAATCGTAATGTAATCTGAATGCTTATATTAAAATTGAACAAAATTCAAATTGACAATATTTATAATCAAGTTCAAATACGTTTTCAAATTTTTTTATAAAACTTTAATAATATACTATCTCATTCCATTTTTTAAAAAGTAATTTCTGTAGATATTATTTTCGACGACAAAGTTTTATTGATATTAACTACATATTCTTTTCTAATTCAAACGCTTAATTAATAATAACTTAATATTAATGACAATAACAAAACATTATATACCTTATGTTCTTTGAAATATTAGAAACTAAGAAATCTCTAATTATTTTCCATTGTCAGTATTTATTGTATTAATTTTAATTATAAATAATTTACTTATTTAATAAACACAAGTTTATAAAATTAGCTTACTAATAATATTTTAAAAAAATTAACAATTTTTTACAAATATAAAAATATAACAATTATGTACTTTTTTTATTAATACAAAAATTAAATTTAAAAAAAATCGATTCATATATTCCCCATTTTAACACTAGAAATTCAGATTGACTAAAAACAATAATTTTATGTATTATATTAACTACATCAAATGGAATAATTAATTTAACAAGTTCTCACTCACCGAGTATTATATCAATGACATATTCTCAATATTAGTAACGGAATAATTCATATTTGGGTAAACATTTTTAAAAATAAATGAAAACTCGATAGAATTATGATTTATATTCTGCCTTTTTATATTATTTTTCGTTAGAAGTATATTGCATAAATCTCTCTCTCTCTTTCTCTTTTTCTCTCCGTATATATATTTATATATATATATATATATATATATATATATATGTATATGTATATGTATATATTTGATTGGGAACCCAGAGATATGAAAAGGCCCACGAAGAGAGTCGGGGATAAATGGAATAAATACATAATAAAATTCATTGGTGTGAAATAAAAGAGAAAGGTAATGAATCGCTAAAAGTATAAAGTTTTAGGAAATGTCTTAATCCAGCAATAAATGGAAAGGAGCTAAATATATATATATATATATATATATATAAAAAATATAAAGGTACAATATAATTATTATAATATGTATGGTACAGCATAATACAAGAATACAGGAAAGTACACATAAAATGATTTTCTTCTCTTAAATATTTTTATGTTTTATTGATTTGAATGTTTTGAATACAAATTTTATTTTTATATTTATTTGATAAATACATTTTCCTCTATATACGTATATTTTACTCTATATATCGTATGCTAGTGTGTTCAAAAAACAGTAAAACTATATCTATTACTATATCAATTCAAGTGGCACGAAAATTCCATTCATTCAATTTGTTTATTTTTCTGATAGTTTTAATAAATTTATTTTTAAGATAATCTCAAGAAAATATATAAACTGTATATATATATATATATATATATATATATATATATATATATATTGTATATATTTCAAATTTCTATGAAATAAGAATGTATCATTATTTCTTTTCGCATCAAATTAATGAAAATTTAAAATCATTGAATAAAATAGCAACTATTTTAAATATCTTTGTAACAAAATTTTATTTCTCTCAAAAATTAAAAATAAGTTATATTACCATATTGAATTAAAAATATTAAATACAAAGAAAATATTTAAACAAATATTAACTAAATATTCAATATCAATTCAATTTTTCAAAGCTATCGTAGAAATTTTTTTTGAAACGACTAGTATATGAACTGTAAAAACACTGTGAAAACATGTTTTAAAAATTTTAGAAGTTGAGTTATAACATAAGCATCAAATTACATTTTTCATATTCGCGCATAGACTACTTCTCTGAAAATATCATAAATGTTAGAGAGGAATATAGAAAACAATTTCGCCAGGATATCAATGAAATAGAAAAACTGTTTAAAGAAAATACAATATAAATAAAAATCTATTGAAGCGATAAAATTCAGATACGATATAAATATTACATATTTTATATATATATATATATATATATATATATAGTGTACATTTTTAAAAACAATGAATATACGTTCAATAAAGATACATTGTTCAATATTGTATACACAATATATATATATATAATTTTTAGGCAACCTAAAGTTGAAAACTAAAAAAGTGTGATTAACTATTATTAATTAAATAGTAATATTTAATTTTTATAAATAAACATACACTCTCATTTTTTCAAAAGCATCATTAATCGTAATATAAAATAAATAATGTTTTTCGTTGAATTCAACTTATCTGATTTATATATATTCAAGCAATAGAAATTCAAGAAAAGCAACTTTTTTGATTTAAAATTAATGCACTTATATATTTATATATATATATATATATATATATATATATATATATATATTATATTAAATTTTATTAGCAAATATTTAAAATATTATAACATATTTCGGTAAATTTGTAAAAGAATAAATTAACAATCTGTTTTTATTATTTAAATACTGAAATATTGTATAAATTGTTAAAATGTTTAAAAATATAAATTTATTTTGTTCAGAACTCATGCTAAGCTTAAAATGTAATCTGCTAATTTTATTAAAAATAATGAATGTGTTGAAGTCATTCTCATCATATACATTTTATATTCATATTTTTTGTACAAATAATATAATAAAGTTTTCGACCTATTGCGTGCATTTATATCATTAACAGAAATCTAATTAACTAGAATACAATATGGTTTTCACATCCAGTTCGTTTTGTCGTTTTCAAAGTAATTTATTTGATAACTCGCACTGATAAAATCTTGCAAATTACATACTCGACTGTAGTTATGATCCCTCCAGGATCAATAATTTCCGTTTTGTCCAAATGTTGTTTTTTTATGCTGATATAAACCAGTATACTTAATGACATTATCTCATCTAGCTAAAACATATTGGAAACGATCCAGAATGTCTATATAGGACAAGACATGCCGAAACTAAATTATGTGATAACTGATACATAAATCGAAATTTTATATATATTATATAACGATAATGGGTTCGTTTACAGACAGATTGTGTTTTATTTGTTTTCAGTCGCTATAAGTTTTAGTGGAAAAAATTGGTGTCATATAAATAAAATCTCAGGCGTATTGCCAAATAGACAAATAACTCGGAGTTAAATTTTCAGAGTATTAAATTTTATAAAGCGTGTCGACTTATTTAATACTTTTTTACGATTTTTTATTTTTAATAAAATTCTCTCCATTCTTACATATAAATATATGTGTGTGTATATATATATATATATATATATATATATATATATATATATAGAAAGAGA
>CP092089.1:24400125-24410125 GCA_029203775.1 Neoneuromus ignobilis
TGTTTTAATCATTTAAATAAGTAAACATAATTACTATCACAAATAATAAATATTTTTGTTTATTTACATTCGAAATAAAAATACTGCATTTGAAGGAACAGTAGTTATATCAAAAATGGCGCAGAGATGATTAAAAAGTTTAAAGTGACGAAACAATATAAAATTGTTTGTATAAAATAGGAAAGAAGTGGAAGTTAAGTAAATGGCATCCCACACTTTTAACTATTGATAACAAATTACAGCATCTTGACATTTGTACATCTCTTATTTCTCATCTAAAATCTCAAAACTTTTTGAATCAAATTTTCATCTCTGACGAAAAATGGATTCTTTATTCGAACTATAAACTTAGTTACCATTGACTATCATCAAATGATCCTTTGCTACAAACACCTACAGCAAAATTGACTTCAAGAACAATTCTTCTCTGTATTAGATGAACTTGAAAAGGAATTATTTATTATGAGTATCTACAAGTGAATCCAATCCTCACAGCGAACATGCACAGTGAACAAACAGTGCGAAAAGTACATAATGCTACGAGTACAACAACCAGCGTTGGTAAATCATCAGAGTTGTAACGTTATATGTTTTGCAAGATAATATTCGGCCACATGTTGCAGTAATAGCAAGATATAAAATTACGATTTAGAATGGGAAATTCTCCCACATCTCCCATATTTACCAAGCATATCACTATTGAATATCCATTTATTTATATCTCTGTATTATCATATATGAAACAAAGAAATTTATAGTGATATAGCTTTACAAACAGAAGTTTTTTAATTTTTTAAATATATATTCATTATCTTTTCGCTGGAAAAGGGTAGTATAATATGAATGTGGATATATTGCCGAATAAAGTTATTTTAAGTAAAAAATACAAGGGTTCTTATTTTAATCTCAAAAACGATAGAACTTTCTTGATTATTTAATATTTAAGAAAAATAATTGACTTTATCTTTGTTTCTTGGTAATTTATCTGTTAAATAAAATAAAAATTATAATTATTAATTTTTTAAAATATTTAGTTTACACATGACTTTTCTTGTGCTCAAAAAAATTAAGCATAACATTATACATTATCTTTTAGCACGATTAAATGATTTTTAATTGAATTGATACTAATCATGTACTTTTATTATGCATAACAAAAAATTGTAGAAGATAAAAAAATAGCATTACAAAAAAATAATTCAATAAATGAAAATAAAAAGATATTAAAATAAATAATTATATATATATATATAAATTTGTTAAATATTTTTCTTATTTAATTTTTTTAATTGTTCTCTAAATTATATATTTAAATAAATCTTTAATCTTATTATATATTTGAATTTAATTTCCAGTGTTTCATTCATATCTATATATAAATCATTTGAAAAATTAAAATAATCAAAACATATTTCAAAAGATAAAACAAAAAAAAAATATTAACTATATCAGAAAACTATATTATAAGCCCCGAAAAAATAAATAAAAAATATATCTTTCTATTTAAGAAAGAATGATGCTCCGACGTGATGTTAAAATTTCTTTTCCAAAATTTCCCGAAGTTTTCCTAAAATTACCGAAAAACAAGTTTTATGAAATAAATTAATGGTACTTCCTACATTGTTAAACAGAAGCAAGTTTGGGGGTCGGCGAGCGAAGCGAGTCGAGGGTGAAGCCCTCTGATATTAAAAAAATAAGAAATTATCCTTCAATAACTCATCAATTACAAATATATATACTTATATTAGGTTGGCAAATATCTCCCTTCCGCCTTCTGGTCTTTTGAATTTCGCAGCTATGTACAAAAAAAAAAAAAAAAGCGGAAGGGAGATACTTGCCAACCTAATATATATATATATATATATATATATATATATATATATACATGTATGTATGCATGTATGTATGTATATGTATAGATAGATAAATGGGATAGATGTATAAGAAAATTTACTGGTGTGGAATGGAAGATAAAAGCTCTAGATCAGTAGAATTAGACAATTTTAAAAAGAACCTATCCATCAATGGATAAAAAAGACTGATGATATTTTAAATATATACATATATTTATATATATATATAGAGAGAGAGAGAGAGAGAAATGGGAGGGACTATTGAAAATAGTGATAAAAAATAGTTTAGTATAAGAAGAAAGAAGTATATATTCAAATATGCTTACATTTTTCATTGTAAAGCTTGAACTATATTTTACGATCAGAATAACATATTATAAGATGTATCACGGTGTATACTATAATTTATGGCATCAACGTAAAACCGTCGAGATCATCAGACTGTCGTGAAACATGGTAAAGTCAAGTTTCATCGTACGAGTTTAAACGCAATACACGAAGGAGGTGTTGTGTGCTCAGACATCGTCAATGAACGAGGAAAACTCTGTATAGGATTTTCTTCGTATCGCCTCTAAAGAGCGGCCACCCGCGAGCGAAGTAATAAAGTATGAAAGTCACGGATGAAAGAAAAATGTTGACACTGGTGATTCTTTCTAAACACAGTACGTAATAGTAGATGTACGAACGAATTTTCTACTCGATCGTGAAAACTTGAACATAGAACGATGTAAAAGTTTCACTCACACTGAATTTTAATATAGTTCGCACGAAGGTATTATATAAATAGAGTACATATATATTTCAGTTGAAATGTTCGTAAGAGATACGAACAAACCCAGGACAACACACATTTTATTACTTTTACGACATAGGTATATTAGAATCTTAGAAATGGTTTTGACATTTGTGTTAGAAACAGTATAATTTCTAGCCTATATAAATGTAATATATATATATATATATATATATATATTGTAAATATGTTGTCAAAACACAATATATATATTTTCAATAAAATCAATAATTTTTCTGTTTTAACTAATGTTTGACAACAATAAAATAACTCTGTTTCTTTTTATAACTTAAAAGATAATTAAATCAAAATAAAAACGAATTTCAATATTTGATATTTAAAAAAAAACTCCGGGAGAATTAGTTTATGGACAAATATTTGATCGAATTAAAAATTGGTTTATATTAATGTAACTTATATTTTCTACCGGCAACATTTAATACTCTTAATATATAAATCATTTCGAGAAATAAATTATATAAATCGAAAAAATATAAATCGATTTCACATAAATTAATCATTCACCCTTTAACACTGCAAAATGTTCTAAAAGTGTTCCACTTATTATTTATTTTATTTGTTTATATGCATTTCGATAACAATACCATTAGCATCACTTATTTTTTGATTATAATTTACTTATATAACTTTTTATATTTTTATTGTCGTTATTCAATACATCTCCAGAGTGGTTATCTCTTTCTTTCCCATTACTTTTATGCATAGTAGACATATATGTGTTTATCAATAAATAACTATTCTATTATTTTTAAGTCAACGAATGATAGTTATTGTTTTTAAAACATAGATTGTGTATTGAATTGTATCCTTTGAAAGGAAACTGATTGTAGTTTCAACAATACATATCAGTATACGTTTATGTAGTGAACTAGACACATTACCAAACTGTACCAAAACAAGTAGTTTAAATTTATTATAGTTTGTACATACGAGTATATAGGGTATTTTTAAGCGTGATAAAACTTTAAATTGAATCTTTATCGAACGTTCTATATAACCTAAAAACACATTTTATATATGTATTTAATTTATCAATTAGAAATGTTTATTATACATTATAATTTCATGATTTAATTAATTTTATTTCGTCCCTTAATTATTAAAAATATTTTTCATAACAAATTACAAAATATAATAACGCTTAGAAATAATTTTAAATTCATCGCAGTTATTTTTCAATATTTTGTTTAGTTTAAAAATATTTTTTTAAAATAAACTATTAAAAAAATCAAATATTTATTGTAGATGTAAAAAAGAAAACATTTGTTTATTAACAATATATTTTAATGCTATCACTTATAAATTAACCAATATTTTAACACCGTAATATTTTATTAACATTTTTAATATTAGTTACTTTTTACTTTTTAATATACAAACTCATTTGAAGATGATATCATCAAATTTAAATTTAATTATAATAAATATTAAACTTTAAACGTCTTCACTCCTGCTGTTTTGGTATTATCATCAAAAGAAAAATAATTATAAAACAATTAATTATTTTTTTTAAATTGGGTATAATTATTTTATTATAAAAAAATGTATCAATATTGTTTCGTTAAAAGTATAATATTTTAACTCGTGCTTATGAATTCTGACCGGTATGATCTGGTGTATATATATACTGTTTTAATTCAGAAAATTAACAAACCGAAACGAATTAAATGAATTAGAATTTTTTTGAAATAAAAATTATTTTTTTAAAATGTGTACATACATAACTAATTCCAATTTAATTTTAAATGTTCGCAACAAAAAAATTGTTCAAATAGCAAATATTCCAAAACGTTCAAACAGTTTATTTTTTAGTTTATTAAAATTATTCAATATTCTTGTTAGTAACAAATTAAATTTAATATTATAACGATACATATTTTTAATACGGAGCTTTGTAAAATATATACACGATTATTTAAACAAAACTCTGACAATTTGTACTCTGTGATAAATGAATATCAGTGTACCATGTTACCAAGAGTAATTAAATTAACAGCTTACGAGAATGAACTATAAATCCACTTTCGCTGTTGGGATGCGGGATTAATACGACATATGTAGATTCACACATATCCTCTTGAAGTATATACAATCTGATGTTGTTTTTATTGTAATGAAGACACAGTAGTCTGATGACCTCCCCGTTATTTAATAATTGCACACGTGTACATAATTGAAAAGGATTATACGGACAGTAATGAATCCATTTTTTTAAATTTGAAATAACAACATTCCCGAGATCACATATTTCATTTTAACGTTTTACTTATTAAAAACGTAATCCACTTAATAAGAAATTCGTCATGTTTTTGTAAATTCAGAATAATTTGTAAGTACCATTTTACGTCATACATTAGTATCCTTTTTATATTAAATAAAATATGTTTGGTTGCGTTGTTGAAACATTTTTAAAAATCTAATAAGGGTCTCAAACGTAATTACAAAAATATTGTATATCTATAATCATAAATATAATTTAAAAATATATATATATAAGCAAAAAAATATTATTTTATATGTATTAAATAAGAAAAATCATTTTTTAAAAAATAGAATGAATATATATAGTTCTTATAAATTTTTAATATTTTACTTGGATTTATTTTTTTAAAAAAAAAATAAAGTTAAGATAAATACTTAACAAAATATTATTTTAGCAATACAAAATTCTATACATCATTTATTTATTCATGACAAAATACATTATAGCTTTATTTATACACACATATACCTATTTATTACTTTGGTATTTACTTTAAATCTTCTGTAAAATTAAATTATTTTTAATCATTTAAGATAATATATATGTTTTAAATAATATAATAACACATGGATATAATTCAAATTTATTCATGAATATACCTGTATTTGTATATTTTATATGATAATTCATATATACATACATACATGCATATATATATATATATATATATATATATATATATATATATATATATAATATGTATTATATGTATGTATAAACTATTCTGTGTCACATTTCATATCACTACACAATATACTAAAACATAATTTACTAATATTTCATTCAAATAGGTACATTTGTCAGAAGTACATATCTTATATATATATATATATATATATATATATATATATATATATATATATATATATATATATATATATATATATATATATATATATATATATATATATATATATTTATATATGTATGTATATATGTATGTATGCATGTATGTAAATACGAATACTAGTTTATATAAAATCATGACGTTGCTTGTCATTACACAAATAATATACGTTCAAAACAGTGTCATATTTCAGAAATCGATTCTGAAAGCGATTTCACAAATTAGAGGTAAATTAGTGGTATTAAAATATTTTGCATATAATATATAAATCATTATATTTGACATAAAAGCTTTCGTAACATAAACAATAAATTCTAATTCAGTGAACGAATATTTCACGGCAGTAAAATTTTGAACGTCAACTTTTCTTTAAAGTGTGTTCTATTTTAATTCTCAATGCTTTTTGCACCTTTACAGTATTTTCAAACTGATTTTATACATTTTAATAATTCTTAGACTTCAAAAATAATTAATTTGAAATCGATTTAATAATTACTTATACTCTTATATAAATTTTATATTTTTAATATTATTGTTTTATAATTATTAATTATCAATTTTTAATTACTTGTTCAGAACAATTAATACATAATATTAAATATTTTATATTTTAATAAAGATTTTATTTGTCTGTCTTAATAAATTTCTCAATATTACACATTTTAATTGATAATTTTATTATATAATACAATATTAAACCCACAAATTTATATATATATATATATATATATATGTATATGTATGTATATTTATAAATCATAAGCTTATATCGTCCCACTGCTGTGCGAAAGCCTCATTAATTGCTACCATTCATTGGTATTCGATCATACTCTCCATGCAACCAGTGGAATTGATAAAGATTTGTTATTTTATGGTTTTCATATGTTTAATTTTAATTCTATTTTCATTTTTATTATTCTGATCAATAAATAACATTTATCTATATCATAGAAACATAAAAAATTCAATATACTAATGAATATTGTTATTCGACAAAAAAAATAGGAAAAAAGATCTTTTAATAAAATTTAAACGTTGGATGAAAATAAATATATCATTATATCTCGAAATGAAAATTTTCTTACATAAAGCAACGTAATTTAAATTTAGTACTTAGCAAAAAAAACACGACAAAGCACTTTTCAAAAAAAAAAATAATAACTTATTGTGTTTTGAACTCGAACAACCCGTTTTAATTAATTTTTTGTAAAATAAAAATCAATTAATATGGCTTATTTAATTATTTAAATAAGTTTCTCAAAAAAATTAAGTGATCCTTTAGATCAAATAAATATTTTGCTAGAAAAAAATGTCCTGTTATATATAATATTGCTTACTAACATTTCATAAATTGAACAACTGTCGCTCTTAATTAAAATATGCTATCATATATCTTTGAATAACTTTGAAATATGATTTGTTTAAGCTACTGAAAACATCTCTGTAAGATGAATGATTTTCATCAAAATATCTTTGTACAGGACATAAATTTGCACCTTAAAAACTAAAAAATAGTATGTAAAAAATTAAAAATTATATTAAAAAATATACAATTGATTATATATAAAAATTTATTATTTTCTTACCAAAAAAAAATCAATTTCAACTTAAACAATCCTATTATTTTTATATATTATATAAAATTTCATCAACAGTCATTATTTTTCCAATTTTGTAGCTAATAAATTAAAAATTAAAGGTAGATAAATAGAGAACTTATATTAATAAATTCAATATCTGATTAATATTATTTTTTATACTTTTAATAATATATCTAGTAAATACATTTTTGTTACTGTTTGTTTCTAAAAATAAATACTTCAAACAAATAATTTACTCTTTTTAGTTATAAATTTAATAATGATTTTAAATGTACTCAGTAGTGTATTATAGTTTATTTATTATAAAAAAACACTCGATTATTCAGTTACTACAGAATTATATGTATATAAAAAACTTATCAAAATTTACTTATTAATTTGTATTAAACTTATACATACATAGATACGTTTTATGTGGTAATTTCGTATATTGTAACAAAACAGAGTGAGCGTTCTATACAAATGATTAATTAAATGTTCTACCTAGTATAGTAATTTATAGAGTCGTATTTGTACCAGAGCTTTGATTATACTGTTTCGAGGTTATTTCATACACAAAAAAGCTCATTCAATGTTATCTCGTCACTTGTCATGTGCGAGTCGATGACATGCGTAAAATGATATCTTAATAAATGGAAAAATTCCAGCTGTAACAAACATATACAAGTCATGTTTTTAAGTATCATTTTAATACTTCGTATATAAAAAGAATATTATTATTTGTATACTTTCAGCTTTTGTATAGACAGCTATTATTTTGAGTCCATTTAGATATGGTTTTATGTTTATATTGTCAAAAACACAATAAGCATATAAACAAATGACAAATATTTTTATGTAAAATCATAACCATAAGTTATAATAAATTCTTATGAAAGGATGTAAGTTTATGTTTCATTTTAACAACTGAGATTCATTATTTGTCTAAAGATATAAACTAAAGTAATTAACGCGCACTTTAATTTTTCTTTGTACATATATATATATATATATATATAGAGAGAGAGAGAGAGAGAGAGAGAGAAAGAGAGAGAGGGTCATCCAAATGCGATAAAATATATAAAACACAAATCTAGGCGTAACATTTGGATGATTATATATATATATATATATATATATATATATATATATATGTGTGTGTGTGTGTGTGTATGTGCGTGTGTGTGTATGTGTTTATGTTTTACATAAAAAAATGTATAAATGTAGTTAATTTATTTTGAAACTAAAAAGCTTAAGAACAGCAAAAATTAAGGTGAATAAATCATAAGAACGATCGACAATATGTGCAATTTTTTTAGTATGCATAAAGCGTTAATCAAAAACAGTCCATGCGATTCCTATCAAAGAATATTATAAAATGAATGATTTACTCATATGAGTAAAACGAAAATTTTTTATACATTCTAATTTATATCAATTAAATAGTACACCATATACTCAAATTATATGATCTTGAGTTAAAAAATTCCGTACAACCTCGTTGACTGTAAATAATTATCCACTGAGTCCAGCATGCATTGTAACATCGTCAGAAAACATCGACCATGCTAAGATAACATTCCAAAAATTCATACCAATCGACAACATTAAGAATTTACTGATTAAAGTTGTAACGAATTATATAGAAAATGATAAAATTTCATCTATACAAAATTCAAATCGTTTAACGTTTAATTACTACTAATTACGATCAATGAACAATTTTCTGTCAAACGATGATTGATTGATTTTGATAAAATTGCGCTTTTGAAAGTATCATTTTTACTAGTGAAACATTTTCTAACTTAGTATGATAGATGTATAAAAAAGGAAAATTTTCGATATTGGGTAATAGTGGAAACTAAAAAACTATTGCTGCTTAGTATGAACGACTATAGAGTGTATAAAATCAGCTAATAGAATCGAAAGGCTGTTTTTCAAGAATAGCAAAAACAATGCAATTACTGTTACTGCAATCAGATACTGTGTTATAACTCTAAATCATTTTTATCAGTTACAATCATTTCTTAGTTACAACCAGAACATCTAATTTCAACAAGACAGAGCTACGACACACATTTAGAGAGTCGGTTTGAATGATAAAACCATTTGTTGAAAATCGATTGATATTTCAATTTGGAGATATTTTCTAATCACTCAAGTTACCAAATATTACTCTAATATTTTTTTTTGTTTTATTTTGAGGATACTGAAAAAGTAAAATTTATGTCATCTTTCCGAACTATTTTTAACTCAGCTAACGCAAATAAATATAATTAGTAATATTTGAAATGGAATTGCAAACATCATCATACACTGGTAAAAGAAAATCATCCTTATTAAGAGGAGTTTATAAAAATGGACAACATGTAGGATAATTTTATCATTAAATTAATAAATCCCCATTTGATTCATTTATAAAAATATCAATAAAGTTTATGTAGTTAATCATTTTTTTAAACAAAATATTCCATTAATTATCACATATATGTATATATATAATATATTATATATATATATATATATATATATATATTATAAGTATCTCCCTTCCGCTTTTTTTTTTATTTTTTTTTTTGCACATAACTGCGAAATTCAAAAGACCAGAAGGCGGAAGGGAGATATTTGCCAGAGAGGGAGAGA
>CP092089.1:24412625-24452625 GCA_029203775.1 Neoneuromus ignobilis
GAACAAATATTATTTTTTTTATGAGAAAGTCGTATTTTTATTGAATACCTTTATTGAAAAGTCATTATAGAGTAATATTACAAAATAAAATAATATTTGTTATAGAATATCGTTATTTGTTGTTTTGGAATTGTAGCTGATTCACTTTACACAAATGAATTTCAACCCCAACACAACAATAGTTTAAAGTGTTCAATAATCACTTATTGTTCACTTATTATTTATAATTATATAGTCTATAATTATATCGGCTAATACATTTCGATCGCGACGCCATTATCATCAGAGCCTTTCTGTTGAAATCTAGACTTGTTTTGACTGTATATATATATATATATATATATATATATATATATATATATATATATATACTAATTTGTGATTTGTATCCTTATTCAATCCATCTACAACTGGAGGTTGAATCTTTCTTTTCATTTCGTCATCTGGTCTGCAAACATGAAGTGTTTGCAATTATTTATTAATTATTTTAAAAAATTAAATCACAAAACTGACGCATGCAGATATTCAATTCATCTAGAACAGACCTCACAAATCGTTAAAAATTTTCGAATATTGTCACAAGTAATAAATAAGTCAATTTAGGTCACCAAAAAGATCACAAATCTATGAAAAAGAACATGTTGTAAAAAACAATAAATAACACTAAACACTTCATGTTTGCAGACCAGATGACGAAATTAAAAGAAAGATTCAACTCCTAGTTGTAGATGGATTGAATAAGGATACAAAACATAAATTAGTACACACACACACACACACACATATATATATATATATATATATATATATATATATATATATATATATATATAAAGTCAAAACTAATCTAAATTTATAAGGGTTTTTTAAAAAAATAAGGGTTTTTTGAAAATTTTCCCTTACACTTACCTTCATAAACACTAAAACACATCCAAACAGAAATACCTGAAATCACCTCATACTGGTACAATATTTTCCAACAAATAATACACCACACAAACTCAGATTCCATTTATGTAAATCATTGTAAATATATATTCGAGCAATAAATTTCATTTGATTTGATTTGATAGTCTAAATTTCAACAGAAATGCTCTGACGATGATAGCGCCGCCATCAAAATGCATTAGCTAATATAATTATAGACTATATAATTATAAATAATAAGTGAACTATAAGTGATTATTAAACACTTTGAACTATTGTGGTGTTGGGGTTAAAATTCATTTAAATAGAATATCGTTAAAAGTAAAACAAGTTCGAAAAAATAATCAGCTCAAATTTTAATGAAAAACTATGCAACAATATATCTAATCTATATATTTATAAAATCATATATTAAATATATACATATAATGAACACACATTTATATACATATATATATATATATATATATATATATATATATATATATATATATATATAAATAATCAGCAACAGCTTCTTTCTATCCATCACCGGATGAAAGCCTCTCCAAAAATTTCTACTACAATCCAATCAATATTTTTCTCTTCCAATCCATTCTGACAAATTTTCTCATATCTCGATTCTATCTACCGAAAAATCTCTTCATGTGTCTTTTTTATATCTAGGTTCCTAATCAATTATATTTTCCATCATGGTTTTCTCTTCTTGCAATATGACTGGCTTATTTCCCTTTTAAACTTCTTACTTTTACTTTAAAGTTTTTGACTTTGGTTTTCTTTCTAATCCACTCACTTCTCTTTCTGTTTATACGTCTCATGCTTAACAAACATTTTCCGTGCTTGTTTGGATTATCTTGAGCTGCTGAATTAGTCTGTCATTTAAAACTCGTATTTCATTACCATAATTGAGAACAAGTAAGAGATACATTGATCAAAAACTTGTCTCTTTAAACATAGAGAAATATTCAACTTTAAAATAAAAGTAAATGAAAACATTTTATCACACTGTCACATATATACATATATATATATATATATATATATATATATATATATATATATATATATATATATATATATATATATATATATATATATATATATATTAATATGTATATATATATATATATATATATATATAAAAGTATATAAATAACGTACAATAATAATTATTGTTTGACTGACAACGAAAAGTCGATTTTATACCTTCAGAAAATGTATTAATTTACACTCTACTATTTTTAACTATATATTTTTTAAACCACATCTTTTTAATTTACATTATTTTATTTTATTATTTTTAGATTAATTTCAAAAACTTTTTTTAATGTTTATATTTATATATATATATATGAATGTATGTATGTATGTATGTATATGTATATATTCCTTTTTAAATTATGACATAAATATAAAAACAAACATTAAATCATATGTTTTATCAAAATTAATTACATGCCGTTAAGCATAAATTCCATACACAAATTTAAATTCGAATAACCACTATACAATACTGAGAGACTGATGTGGTTATCCATATATATTATGATTAAAAAATGTTTTAAAAATACCAATCCGGTAATAATAACATTAATTATTAAACGAAATAATTAAGCTTCTACGTACTAAATACCAGAATTTAATCAATGTTAATAAGATTATACAAAGAACAAACAAGACTAGATTATATATTGATATTATTGTACTATCAGAATATATATATATATATATATATATATATATATATATATATATTTATATATTTATTAAGGGTATGAAAAGGTTTCATCTTTGACCTTTAGATATCATTAAAAATTTTGTTAATAATCATTTACTCTTTATTAATTATGTTAATGTTGGTAAACTTGAAAAAACTGACAAATATTATTGTTAACATAAACACATTCTTAGTTTATTTAAGAATTGAAATAAATAATTAGTACATTTTCCACTTTATGCTATTTTTTAAAAAATCGTAGAACCGTTACAAAGCCATTATAAATATTTATTAAACATAACGATTACGCTGTAGATGAAATTCATATCGAGAATGATATCAAAAGTTTGAAATAATAACTTAGACCTGAAAGATAAAAAAGATTTTAAGTAAAAATAATTGACATAATCAAGTGTGTATCTTCCAATATCAATGAAAACATTGTAATTCGGCATATGCATAAAATGTAAATAAATTCCAAATGAATTTTGGAAAAGAACCATTACTAACCGGATCAACACTTTTTGGTTGTTCAGTCATTACCGACGAAAAAGTTTATGTTCTGAACAATCCGAATGCATATCACATTACTGACTCAAAAAACTCTAATAGAGTTACAATGAGAAGTACTCTCCTATCGAGCGTATACTCCAGACATTACTCCATTTGACTTCTACTTATTTCGCTCAATGCAACATTAACTTTCAGATATACTGTTCAGTAATTCTTAGAAAATAAGGAAATAGATTGATGATTTGAATCGTTCGAAAGACGGGGATTTATTTAACTGCAGTATGGATCTATTAACTAAAAGATATCAACAAGCATTAGAAAATGTGGAGAAAATATTATTTTATTTTTGAAAAATAATATTGTAAATAAATTTGTGTAAAACCGATAAAATATTTTATATACCAAATATATATATATATATATATATATATATATATATATATATTTGTATGTGTGTGTGTGTGTGAATGATTTCTTTTCGGAGACGAATTTTTCAATTTGATCATGTTAAATTGTTACAAATCTGTTACCTGAAATCAGACGCAACTTTACTAAATGGTTGCCTGCGATTCAACTGGCAACGACACACTATTAATTTAGTATACTGTCAACATCCTCAGGGAATGCTATTTACGTTCTCATCATTTAATGAGAATAACAAATATATTTACAAAAATGTCTTTCGGCTTGATTGTCCCTAATATTTCACCAAAAATCAAAATAGCGAAATGAAAAAGAATATTGTCGTATAAAATAATTCATGTGACTCGTTATTTATGTTTCACATTAAGTCGATTTCAAATGACAGAACAACATAATGAAATAACGGCACGTGCCATGCCCTAGAATAATGTTTTCTTTGTGCTCTCTTTAGCCTTCAGAACAAAGTTGTTTGAAATTATAATGACTTAGTGTTAACGTCATGTTTTACAATTCAATTGTGTAAAAGCGAATGACACGACAAGTGTTTGATGATTCTCGAATAATGTTCAAAAAAATTAACAAATACTTTACAAAAATATAAATATGCATAACATACTTCTCCTGCAGAGTTATAAATTATTAAACAATGTATCATTATTATTATATCTTTATTTATTTTTGGATCATTATGAATAGAAACATTATTAATTAATTTTTAATACACTCAACTTTCTAGATATAATATAATTCCTCTTTTCTTATTTATTTTTGATAAATAAGTAATAGATAAAGAAATTTAATCAAATATAGGTCATCCAAATGTGACGCCTAGATTTTTGTTTTATTAAAAAGAAACAAAAAAAACTATACACATGTTTCCCTATACGCCACCATATACACATATTTCTTTTTAATAAAACACAAATCTAGGCGTCAAATTTGGGTTACCCTATATATTCGTCAATTTACTAAAAATAAAACTATTATTGACAATAATGATTTGTAAGCTTTCTATTCAAAAAAGAGTATTGATCCGCCTTTGGTGTGATATAAATATTTTGTTTCCGAACTTTCTCAAAGTTTTCCGAGAGTTAATGAAGTACAAATTTTATGAAATATTAAAATTAATAAAAAATGAAAAAAAATTTCAAGTAATCTTTTCAAACAGATTTTTGAGCAAAATAAATTTTAATTTTATTTTCATTAGATTTGAATACACACCAATCTATAATAAACATCGTCTCCACATTAACAAGCTTTCTAAACGTTTTATTTTTCATAACTTATTTACATTATTAAACAGAAGCAAATTCAGTGGTCGACGAACAAAGTGAATAGAAAGCGGAGACCTTTGGTTTATAAAAAAATAAATGTTAATGAAAAAATAACTTTAATTTTGATAACAATATTATATTTGAGCTTAAAAATTTAAATTTTATTGAATAAAATTTACTTTGTATAAAATAAAATATCTCTACATTTGAAATTTTCTATTAATTAGAATATTACAAGCATATAATGATATTTTGAAATATTATTAATTAATATTTTCATAAATAAAAAATTAACAAAGTGATTATTTAAATACTTTATAAAATGTCATCTAATATGAAAGTAGTTTTTAGATTAAAAAGAAAATTTACTAAAACGCTGAAACTGTGATCATATTTCAACATTATCATTGTTAAATTTAATGAGCATAAACTGTAGAAGTAATTTTGTTCATGTTTTACATATATATATATATATATATATATATATATATATATATATATATATATATATATATATATATATATAGCTTAACATTTATATTTAAAAAAATATATATGAGAAATTGATAATTTTAATCCAACTTAATCATAATCTTATTTTTAAGTGAAACAAGAAAATTTAAAAACGATCTCTTATCCTTTTGTAAAATGGCACATAAAATTGATTCAAATTTGATGTTAGAATTACTATAAATTTTCATGTACGAAAATATTTTTGAGTATTTTATTCGCTTTTAAACAATTTTTTTTTTTTAAAAAAAACTTTAATCACGTATTATTTTTAATAAGAATACCGCATTTTATTCTAAATATAAATTTGTTTAACAAAAAACATCATGAACAATTTCCAGAATTCTAATTTTGATAGCTAGAAATTCAATGTCTAATATAAAGTTATGGTCATGAATAAAGAACGTATAAGTCTTAAAATATCGTGCCTTTACAATTTTTAACATCTACATGAAAGTCAATGCAAAATCATAATAAACTGCTAAGAAAACGACTTCTCTGCATTTGACAGCCACGTTACGGCCGTTAGCAACCGCAAACAAAAGAAAAAAGGCTCTGGTTTTGTTATAAAACTCAATATGCGAAAACTTCAATCAGTTGAAATTCTAATCATTTTAGCAAAAAAATGTTTTTTGAAATACGTTTATATTTATTATAGACTTATTTAAATTTTTAAAAAAATATTCGAATTATTTAAAAAAAATCTAATTGAATAAAAAGGTGATATTTTTTATAACCATTAAAATTAATATATTCATGAAATGAAATTTAAAATATAGTTTTGTTCATTTATGAAACATCATCAATATTTTATTTGAACTAATCTTCACAAAAACACTAATCGTTTCTTATACATTATTAAAAGAATACTTTAATATAGAGTCATCCAAATGTGATGAAATTTCAAGAAACATAAGTATAATGTGGTGTATAGGAAAACATGTGTATTCTTTTGTATCTTTTTAATAAAACACAAATCTAGGCGTCATATTTAGATGACCCTATACAAATCAAAAAATATAATATAAAAACTATATTAATTATATATATATATATATATATATATATATACACACACATACAGTGAGTCAAAGTGAAACTCATACAATATTATGTTCAATAATTTTTTAAATAAAAAAAATCCCTTTTATATTTGACTTAAATTGTTAATTAAGGATATTTTTATCATATAAAAATAAATAAATCATAAAATAATACTTAAAGTCCAAAAAAAAGTACGAATTCTGAAAAATCATTCAAAAACACATCAAAATGAAACTCATAAAACTAATAAATTATTTATTAAATTAAAATTTACAATGAATTGAATTATTTTAGTACTTAGTAGAGTAGTCTTTATTAATTATATAGCCTTTAAACGATTCAGGATGGATTTAAATATTTTTTTACAATAAGCTAGATCAATTTTTTCATTCTTCTAATAACGCTTTTTTAAATCATTGTTATTAATAATAGTGTGTTCTAATGGCAACTTCTAAGTGAGTCCATAGATTTTTAATCATACGTATATTAGGTGATTATGGTGGTGTTTCCAGTACTTTGGGGCAATTATATAACAACCAACTACGTGACCAACTACGTGTTTTATAAGTGTTGTGCTTGGGGTCGTTGTAGTGATAAAAATGAAATGTTTGTAAAATCCCAAGTTTTTGAGCACTAGCTTTCAAATTTTTTCTTAATAGATCAATATAAACATTTTGATTCATAATGCCATCTATAAAATTAAATTTTCAACCCCTCTCGTAGACATACACCCCCATACCATAACATGACAGCTCTCATATTTGACTGTAGGACGTAAGTGTTTTAAAGACATTTCTGTATTTGGTTTCTATCATACATTATTTCTCCCATTGGATCCAAATAAATTATATTTGCTTTCGTTCGTAAACAAAATATGTTTTCACTAATCAAAACTTTTATTAATATGTTCCCAAACGAAGCTTAACCTCTTGTTGCGATTAGCTAGATTTATGAAAGGTTTTTCCTGGCAATACGAGCATGAAACCCATTTTTATTTAGTATATTGTGAATTGTTTGGGGGCTTGATTTTTTATTTAGATACTTTTCGACTTCTAAAGTTAATTTAAGCGCGCTAATTTTCGAATTTTCTTTAATTTTTCGTAGAATCCAACACTCGTCATGGTCATTCAAAATCTTGCGGAGACTCTTTCTGACTTTATCGTCAACATTTTGGCCGTTTTTAAATCTTTTGATTATAGAATGCATTGTAGCGTAGCTTTTATTAACTATTTTCCCAATTTCCCGTAGAGTTTTTCCATTTTTGTAATGAAAAATCATTAGCTTTCGTTCGTTCGTCAATGATTGTCCCCTTTGTCTACTCAAAGTGAAAATCCAACTTATATTTTCTACAAAATGATTAAAAACGACTTAACAATAGGTTTTTTTTGTTACCAAAGTGACCAAACACATATTTTAAGAGCATACTTTCTTAACAAACCAGTTTTCAAGTGAGAGTAATTCGTTGTATGAGTTTCATTTTGATGTATTTTTTGTTTATTTTTCAAAAATGATTACTTTTTCTAGGTAGAAGTATTCATTTACGATTGAAATTTTCAAATATAATAAAAATAACTTTAATAAAAAAACTTAACCAAGAGAAATTTAAAAAATTGTTATTATATTAAAATATATGTGTAAAATTATTGGAAACATAACTCTGTATGAGTTTCACTTTGACTTACTGTATATATATATATATATATATATAAAGAAATAAATTCATTATGAAATCCGTAGCATAAATGAGTTTGAACATGAGTAATGATACTAATTATGGAATGAATTTATAGTTCTTGCATTCTTAATTACTCCATTTGACAGTAGAAAATGAGATATATGCTACCATTTAAATTTCAGCGAGATATTTGGGAGATTACTACGTTCTTCATTTTTCGAAAATAAATGTCTTCATTTGCATACAGTTTTTTTTCGAAAATAAAATTTACTTTTTACATAAAGAAATAATAATAGCATTATTTTAAATCAACACATTTATTAAATTCTTCATTTAAGTTCCATTTATATAAAAAAGTAGTAAAGTAAAATATAATAATGTGTAATTTTTGGAATGAATTAGTACAATTTGTTGAAAAACAAATATTACAAATAGAAGTTTAAATAACTTATTCATATATTCAATTCATTTTCTACATGAATACACCTTTGTCTATAAGAGAAATGCTAAGAACGTTTATAACAAATAAAGTTAATCTGTCTACTGAAATAACAATTTAAATAATAAAATTGGTTTATTTGTTTAAGAATTTTCACATTACTGTACGCATTTATTTACTATATAATTTACATAAAAGAATCATTTCTGTGTAAAATGAAAACAAATTCGTAATTATCTCGTAAACAACACATCTCTTAATGATTATTTTATAAAATACAATAGATATTTATCAGTTGTATTTCGATAAGTTGTTTGGAATAAAATCTGTAAATAATATTCATATTTTATATTTACTTAAATAAACATCAATTGCAATCAAATTATTTATTTATTTAAAATTGAAAAAAATATAGTTTTTGTATTTAAGTTTTTCCAAATAATTTTTGTGAATTAATATTATACAAAGTTTGAAAATACTTTAAAATATTAATATCTTTTCGTATAAATACAAGTACAATATATTTTCCATTCAATATATATAAAACTAATAATGACAATATTTTTGAAAATCGATTTTTTATCATTAAAAAGTCTTTAACATCTTAATTTACAAAAATTTAATATTCTTCGTTTATTAAAAATTATTGAAATTATTTCAATATTGTTTAACTAAATCGTTTACGTATAAAATTAACAAATATATCATTAATCTTTAATTACAAAAGAAAAATATCCTATCCAAATAAGTTTCATTTCTTTTTTTCAATAACTGGATTTTTACAGTGCTATATATTTACAATTTGGCACACACTTATATTTTTAATTTTTTAACATGAAATGATTTTAATATACTGCATTGCGTAGAATAGTGTTTATATTTTCTTTTCTTCATTTTCCATATACAATATGTAAGTAAATAATAAATAACTTATTTGTCTAGAAAAATGATATGGAATTATAGTTTTTTTATTTATTTCCATTTAAGTATTGAAAAATTTAGATACTTTAAAAAGTGTACAATTATTTTAATATTTAATACAAACATAATTTCAATCAAAATAATTGTCCAAATAGAAATTAGTACTACAGTTGAAAAATACTGATTGTTTCATTTGAAATTACTATCATTTTTTCATAAAACTAGTAAAATCTGTTCCGACAAATTTGTTTCAAAAATACTTGAAATCAATGAAAAGTATTATAATAATAAATATTTAACACACACACACACACACACACATACATATATATATATATATATGTGTGTGTGTGTGTGTATGAGTTTTGTGTATATGTATCTACTTGAATTTAATTAAAAATAATTAAATAATATTAAAAAAAACATAATAATTAACATCGGAAGAATTAACATTTTAAAAAAAGTGAAAAATTCTACAAAATTTCAAAAAATACAATTTAACAAATATTTTTTCTCCATTAATAATTTCTTTCAGTTACAAAATTAATATCAAAAATTATGAAAGTATATAAAATGAACTAAAAATTGCAAACAAAACAGTATTAAAATATTTATGTCCATTAAACAAAAAAAAGTTAAACTGTAAAAAAGGTAATTTCTGATTACACAATAACAATAAAATTTAAAATTATATATTAATATTATTTAAAAATATTTCATTTATTTATTGTTTTTCAATCAATATATGTAATATTAAAATATAAATAAATCACTTACTGTCTTCATGTATATATTTTTTTAAAAAATAGTAAATTCAATTTTTGGAATTATTAATTTTAATTTCATTTATAATATTGAAACATAATATTTTAATTCTTAATAAAATTGTGGAAATATAGGTATCCTAAACTGTCAATTGCATATTTCAATTAGTATAATATATTCATTTTACTTAATATTTTTAAATATAAATTTGTCAATGTATTTTTTTAAAAAATCCCTTAAACGTATTTTAAATATCATTAAAATGTTAATAAAAAAATAACTGGAAAATTTTCTAACCAAAATATAATTTAATCACATTTTTTTAAATAAAACACAAAGTTTCTAATTTAATTTTATCACCAATTATCAACTGTATATGAAAATTGTGTAACATGAAAATACTATAAAATTAATTTAACAGAACTTATTACAGTTTTTATACCGCTCATAAAATATTACTATAGATTATATCGATAGAATGTGTATATTTGATTCAATTAACATTTATTAAACATTTATATATTTTTAATAATTGAAAATAAATTAATTTTATAAACTTTGTACAAAAAATCCCTACTAGAAAGCAAATAAAAAAAATAAACTACACATTTTACATATTATAATTTGATACAAAAAAAATGAGATATTAGTGTAAAAGTTTTAATATTATATTTACATTCATTGTTTATAAGTCGAAAGTAATATAAAAAAGATATACTAAATAAATAAACCTATTTTTAAAAAATAATATTTTTTTATATTTCTATATACTAATACAGAATTTGAAATGTCATAAAAAAAAATTAATAAGAATATATTGACTCCATTTACTTTTTCATATTGTTATAAATAATATAATTATGTTTCTATTATTACACAATACGAGCGATTAGTATATTATTATACATAATTATTATTTACGTTAAAAAATATGTATATAATTAAATATTTTTACAAAATATTTGAAAATATTGTACACATATAAATGTATATAGAATATTTCACAAAGTTCTCTTTTATAAAAAAGCATCATCTATCAGCTTGGTAATTTTCCTCGCATATACGTGTCTTTATATTATAAATAACCTGTGTGTTTCAATTACGTGCACAAATCAGTGATTCAGATTAAATATTAAAAAAAACATGCTAACAAATATATTGTTATTGCGTTATATAGAAAAAAATTATCAGTGCTCGATCTATAATGTCATGCAATAGAATATACTTCAGGTTAATGCTTAAATGTATAGAAAAAATATCTATCTATATTAGAGAAATATTATACTACGATATTTTTAATCGCTATTTTAATTACTCTGAAAATAAAATACAAGATGTATTATTTGATAAATCAGTTTACTTTAACTAGTTGTGAACTTTAAAATCTCACGTTTGTTATCGTGTTCAACAGTTACTATTTATTATTACCAATCCATCATCTAAAAACAACAATTATAGTATTCAACATTAACATCAATGCTGTTATTAAATATATTGTTATTGAAATTATTTGACAAGGAATATTTTAACAACTAAAATTAATCGCAAATTTAAATTATAATTCAAGAATAGATGTTTAGTTGCTCGTTAATAATCTAGTTACAAATATTGTAGTTCTAGAAAACTGATAATTTTTTCTAAAAAAAGGATAGTTTCTTTTAATTTCTTACAAAAAATTAATAAATAAATATTTTCAGATTATTACAGGTAAATCGTAAAAAAATCAAAAAATATCATTAGATAATAAAAACAAAATTGGTTACTAAAAGGTATCTATCTGTAATAACACTACCTCAGTTTCTGCTATTTTAACAACTGTTCCTATCACACGCTCTCTATAACTTTAAATTGATGTAAAGTGATTACCATCTGTTTGAATCACAAAAGACTTTTTTAGTACATAAGTAATTTTCATCGTACAAAAGTAATGTACATCATCTAAAAATATTTATACGTGTTAATAAAGAATTTCTTTAAGCAATATATTAAAGTACCTCTTGGACAAGTAAGAAAATTTATTCAAAAGTAAACTATTATAAAAAATATTAGTAATACATTATGTAATTTATAACTTTTATTAAATAAAATAAAAGCTCATTTCATCTTTAACAGCTCTTATCACTTATGAGAACTACCTTCTGTCCGGAAACTAATAGAACTTTCTCATTTAAACTACGCGCGCTTGTGAAATGTTATGTAGTAATTTTTTGTTAAGTTGGTACATCTGTCAATGATATTTGTGTCAAATTTCATGACGCTACACTCATTAGTAAATAATTTACAGTGGTTTTTATAAGACGGTGATTGTTGTTCACGGCGATTTTTACAATGTCGAAAACAATTGATCAAAAATGTTGCATTAAATTTTGTATTGCGAATCAAATAAACTTCACGAACATGTTGAAAATGATAAGAAATGCATACCCTGAGAATTGAACGTGAAGCAACGACCATTGCGGTCAATTGTTGGAGATGTACTTCTCTGGAAGTAATTACTCCAGATGCGCAAATGATTGGTTGACGCAGGGTTAGGATAGAAATCACTAGAGGAGCCTATCTCGAATTCTAGTTTATTTCAACTAGAACTGTTGCATTATCGCGAACAAGAATTTTTGAGTAGCATAAGGCGTTCAAAGAGAACCATGAAGCCGTCGATGATGAACCACGATCTGGATATCCATCGACATCAATTGACGACGAACTCGTCATCCAAGTCAAGGGATTGGTGCTCAAAAATCGTCGTAAGTCCGTCAGAGAATTATCAGCTGAAACGGGAATCTTTAAAACACAATGCCATGTCATTTTGGCTGAAATATTGCGAATGAAATGCGCCGCTTCTCGCATAGTGCCAAGAACACTGAATTTTTCGTAAGTTTTTGGCCAAAAACTCGACCAATTTCATTCCGAATGATCCATATTCACTTAATATGGATCCGCGCGACTTTTTCCTATTACCAAAACACAAATTGTCGTTCCGAGGGTATAGTTTTGAGTCGATTAAAGCCATAAAATTAAATTCGCTGTGTGAAGTAAAGGTTATACCACAAAGGGCGTTCACGGAGGCGTTCGAGGACTTAAAAAAGCGTTGGCATATGTGTATTACTTCCAACGAGGAGTACTTTGAAAGTGAAAAAATAAATACTGATGAATAAATAACTTTATATATGCTTTATGTCAAAAGTTCCCTTAGTTTCCGGGCTTAATGTATTTATTACAAAAAAAATCCGTTTTCAACAGTAGTTTTAAAATAATTAAAAAAAAAGTACCATATATATTATTTATTTTGTATACAACTATTAAAAAATATTAATTAGACATTATGATCAAAGACATGAAAAAATAAATAAATTATAAATGAATACATACCTGTAACATGGGTAAGAAAAAGCACAAAAACTGTCCAAAGATCCAATTCTGTATTAACAGCACCATTAGAGTAATCGGCAACACACACACACATTTAATGATATCACACAACGCCAAATTTATAATGAAACAATACGTCGGATCCCGATGTAGACGATACCGTACTATATAAGCAATCACAATTAAATTCGAAATAGTTCCGACAATGATGAGCAGAGCGTAAATAAATACAAACAACGGATAGATATGTTTTATTGTTGGTCTCAGGTGTGGTTTTGTGAAATCTATTGACGTATTGTTAAATCCCAACAAGAATTGAGTGATGTAACCGAGCCATTGCTCAGGAATAGCGTTAACTTCGGCGCGCGAAAGTCGCATCTTTGATTGAAAACGTGAATGGATATATTTTATTGTCAATGTTCCAATATCGTTTCAATTAAATATTGGTCTTTTTTATTCTCAACATTACACTCGATACATATTACACATATTTTATTCCATTATATTATTATTACACACTTATATTTTTAAATTTTATTCCTAACTTTATTTTAATATAATAATTTGGTGTATACATTTCTATTTTTTATAATGAGAGAATATCTATACTATATAAAATATATTTAACAAATAGATAATTAATGGAATTAATCAAACATATATATATATATATATATATATATATATATATATATATAAAAAAAATGAATATAATTGAGTTTGTACATAATTATATATATATATATAGAGAGAGAGAGAGAGAGAGAGAGAAAGATTTTTAACAAGTAGCTTATTAAACTTACTTATTATTAGAAAAAAATCGCTAAAATATTTGTATAAAAAATTTAATTTTTATTCAATTCGGTAATTATATAGTGTCATCCAAATGTGATGCCTAGATTTGTGTTTTATTAAAAATAAATATTTATATGAGGTGATGTATAGGAAAACATGTGTATAGTTTCTTTTTTATAAAACACAAATCTAGGCGTCACATTTGGATGACCATATATATTTGTCTTTTTAATAAACTAAATTTTAAATTATTTATTTACTTATATTTTTTTATTTCAATATTATAGTATTTAACTTTACAATTAAATTATCATTATAATATTTAACTTTTTGAACATTAAGGTAACACAATGTAAATTATTAAAAAAAAAGTTTATTGTTTTGAGTATTAAAAATATATATTTAAATTCATATATTTTTTATATTAATATATATACATATTTTTTTATATATACATACATACATATATATATATATATATATATATATATATGTGTGTGTGTGTGTGTGTGTGTGTGTGTATGTATGTGTATGACCTACATCCAAAGAGTAGGTCAAGAATCAGGGCAGTTAGAGCAGCGTTTGAAATGATAAATAATATTGTTTAATAAAAAACAAAACTATTGAACCTGTAACCGTAAGCGTATAACTAATGTTTTGTACCTGTGTTACTTATGGATCAGAAATTTGGAAACTGAATGCAAAAATTAAACAAAAACTTTTGACAACCCAGCAAAGCATAGAAACGATTATGTTAAGAAATTCGAAATGTGATCGGGAAACCTGTAAACGGATATGAAAACAGACAAAAGTAAATTATATAAAAGAACATTAAAATAAATGTATCAGTATGATAATGTGTGTGTGTGTATATATATATATATATATATATATATATATATATATATATATATATATATATATATGTATGTATATATATATATATATATGTATGTATGTATTTATGTACGTATGTATGTATGTATGTATGTAACTTTTTTCAAGAACAAAGCTTTTAACTAACACAAACTTCCCATTTTAATCTGCAACTAAAAGCTCTTACTGCAAAGCAAAAACGTTACCATTTCTTTTAAATTCTAACATCTCGACTTTAAATTTCATTTTTTTCATTCAATATTTTATAATCTTATTTTAAAAAAAAAATTTAAGATTTTTTTATTTGCAATTTCCTTTACTGTTTATTAAAATTGAGTATCATTATTTATTTTAATTTTTGTTATCTTTTTATTTACTTTAAAATAAAGGTATTAATAATTTTACTACAATTTTGAATTAAATTTCAAATTTATATACATGGAATTAAAATATAATGATATATGAACAATCTTTTTATTTTTACCATATTTGAACTTTTAGAAGTAAAATAAAACTCTTTTTAATTTAAATTATTATATCAATAATAGTCCTAATTTTGATACAAATTTATTGTACTAATTACATGCTAAAATCATAGTTTTAAAAAATATATCTCCGGACAAGTTAAATGGAATTGTTATGATCAAAATATCACATTAGAAAAATATCATTTTTTATGTTAATACCTACATTTTGTATAATAAAATCCTCTTCAATATTTTTTTTATATAAGTTCACAAAGTTATGAATGTATTTCATTAAATGTATGAGATCTTGTATCTTTTTTGTTACATTATCAAATTGTAGAACTCATTTTACCAAAGAATGATAAAAAATTATATTATCCTATTATTATATTCCTATTTTATTTCTATTATTATATTCCTATTATTATTATGTTATCCTAGGTTCTTGATATCTGAAAGACAAACTTTCCATCAATAATATACACGTCTTTTAATTCGTAAATTTATATGCAAGAATTTTTAAATAAATAAACATCATTTCGTCATTAAAAACAAAAATAAAACTTCAAAAACTGTCATTAAAATTAAAAAATCTTACCAATTTTAAACAAAACAATCATTCAAGAAATGTTCAGATAATTTTTTAACCAAATATTAAAATGACTACTGTATTAATTCATTTTCAAATCCAAGTATTGTCATGTATCTAAAAATATATTTATTTTAAAATATAATCTTATAAATTTCAAATATATAATCTTAGTATATCTGATTTGATTTGTTATTTAATGTATTGATAGTTTCGTATTAAAAATAGTATTGTTCTTTTTTCAAAAAAAAAATATATAAACTTGTTATTTCTTAAAATTTAAGTATTTTTAGTTTAATTTAAACATTTATATACAAATTTTAAACTGTCACGATGTTATAAGTATTAGAAGTTAATCCTGTGAATATTATTTTACTTTTATACTATTTTAATTAATTTTTAAAAAACTATGATTACCTAAGAAATATACAATTATATTTTATTATTTATTTTTAATAAATATTTTTCCTTATTTGAACATGACCAATAAAATATAATTTAATGAACATATACCACTATTAAAAGTCTTGTTTAAATTTTAAAGAAAAAAGTAATTGATAGTAAAATATTTTTATTTATTTTATATATGTTATAAAATTATTCAATTTAATTATTGCTTAGTTTTTAACATTTGAATAAATATTTATTCAATTTTTAGTAGAAATGTTGAAATATATTGATTTTTTAAAGACAATTTAAAATTATTATCTTATTAAATATATTGATGACTCTTCTCACATATACATATATATATATATATATATATATATATATATATATATATATATATATATATATATATATATATATATATATATATATAATTTAATAAAAGATATTACTATTTGCAGTAATTGGTGAAATAAATTGTCTTAAAAAAATATATATGACAATTATTATTTTTTCATTTATATGTATTTAATATTATGTGTGTTTATTATTAAGAAAATAAAATTATAATAACTGTATTCAAAATTACTTAATACAATATCGCTAATTAAATTATGAACTGAAGGTTATTACAAATAAAATCGATAATGAAATCGGTTTGTTCTTCTTTCATCTTGTATGTGAAAAAAGTTGTTTTCAAACCAATTAACTTTATTTAATCAGTTCTACATTTTTTTAAATTTGTAATTCAGATTATATCTTTTACATACATAAATGAAATATAAAATTTTGTTATTTAGTAACATAAAATAATTACGGAAATTGTTTTCAACTTCGTATTGAATTGTGACAACTAATCAACTTGTCAACAATCTCACAATTTAAATTTATTCAATTTCGTAAACTTCCAACATGTATTGAAATGTAAACAGAAGAGAAAATAAGCTTATATACTTAGTTTGGTTGCTAGTTTGTTTTTGACTTGTGTCTGAATATATTCAGTTTGGACTATAAATTTCTTAAAAAGTACTTAAATTGAATAAAATAAAGTTATAAATATATTTATCTAAAATATTTTCTTTGCAATACTTTAATTGTATTTTATATATAATAATAAAAACTTTGTAAATAATATATAAAATTCAATTACAGAAAATTGAATTTTATCAAAAATAATTTTAATAAAAACATTTATAATTTTTAAATTGAAAAAAATATTATAATTTAATAGTAATTTTAATTTTTTTGGAATTATTATTTATAAAAGTAAACATATGATTTGTTTCTTCAACTGATATCATAATATTCGAATTAGGACATATTAATTAAAAACAATTACAAAATATGTTGTCAAATAACAATATTTGAAAAATATTGTGTAATTTAATTAATTTTATGAATTTTAAATATTTCTAAAAACAGGTTTATTATTATCTTTGTACATTAACAAATATACAATATTTCACACACACACACACTTATATATATATATATATATACACACATATATATATATATACACACATATATATATAATATAGAAATATAATCTTTATTTAGAGTTAAAATTACTTTGATAAATTAAATTCTTGCCAGTATCAACTGTAAAATATACGTTAGATTATCAAAATAAATCATAAAATAAATTAGTTACACATCATAAAATCGTATATGGCTGATTCACTATAAAAATCAATTCTATTTTAGTTACTCTTATGAATAAATATATTTTTCAGAATTATCAATACTATATAAAGAACGAACAGAAAAAATACGATATTTATTGCAAAATAGTACGAATTAATATTATTTTATTTCACTTGATCTACTTTTTCGAATGTTACAAAATTTTATGTACAGTATTTTTTTTATTTATTTATGTATATTATATTTGTGTATGTATATACATATGTACATATTTTTATACATAACTATGTGAGTGTTTGTGAATACACATACACACACACATATAAATAAATATATATATATATATATATATATATATATATATATATATATATATGTATAAATATATATATACATTTGTGTTTATATCCTAAATTTTTAAATTTATTTTGTTTTTTTAAATATAAATAATATGAAAATAAAATTTCTCTATCAAAAAATGAATTAAAAAACAATATTTTTCTATCAAAAAAACAATCAAATACACATACATTTGTAAAAATAAAATCTTACAAATATATACATATATATATATATATATATATATATATATATATATATATATATATATATATATATATATATATATATATATATATATATATATATATATATATATATATATATATATATATATATATATATATATGCAAAAATTTAGACAAATACTGAAATTATCATTTTCTTCATTTACATTGTTGTCAGTTAATAAATACCAAAAATACTTAATAGTTTCTCATTTCATGTTAAATTTAATGCATGTAATTTTTGCATATTCTAGATTATTAATCTATTTTGTCTAATCTGTGTAATCTGTATTATACAGTTTAAAAATATACCCTGTAAAAAAAGGCGTTAAAAATGCTAACTCAAACTGTTTTCATTCTAGTATTTGAAAGTAATTCTGAATAAGAATGTAAATACTATTATTTCATTACTTATCATTAAAGTTTAAAAAAAAATATCTAATTTATAAACTTCTTAAATTATAATTTATTTCAAAACAAATACTCAGTAAAATTCAAAAGGAACAAATCCATGTCTTAATAAAAGCTATACTAAAACATATTCTAATAATTCGAAATGTATGTATGTTAGTAAACCTAAATTTTTAAAAAAACACACACACATAGAAAAACCACAATTGAAACCGAACACGATTTAAATAAAAAAATAATTATATAATTTCTAACTCTAATCAAATATTTATAAAATATTTAATAAAGTATTTGAAATGCACTATTTAAGCTTTTTCGACATTTTGAGACTGTTATTTATTATGATATTGAATTAAATTAAGAATTATTCTAATAGTCCTTTCAATATATGAATAATCACAATTTAATAAAACACATGATAATATTTTTATTTTCAAAAATAAATAGCAACATTTTTATTTTGTAATATTTAATTAATAACTATATACTTTCTAATATTTAACAAATATTTTTCAAAAACAACAATTCTAATTGATATAAATAATATTAGTATGTGTATATATATATATATATATATATATATATATATATATATATATATATATATATATACAAAATAAAATATTCTATGATAAAATGTTATTCTGGTATAAAACATGAAAGTGTTTTTCATTATTATCCTTTGACATAAATTAAAAATAAAAAAGAAAACGAGAGAATAAAATTTAAGTTTAAATACATACAAATATATATATATATATATATATATATATATATATATATATATATATATATATTAACACTTTTCTACATAAAAATTTTAAACAAAGCAACGATTTAGGCAATCTAAATTAAAGAGAACTAATTATAGAAATATCTTGCGTAAAGTCTAAATAAAAATGAACATGGAAACTGAAATGAGTACTTAAAGATTTTTATTAATTTAAAAACAAGGGCATAGTATATCAACATTTCTTAAATCTTTAATAAAATGAAATTGTTTTGCTTAATGTTAAAATATTTCCAACTTTTCATATAGTTTTAATTATTATAAGAGATATTTTTTATAACCTTGAATACTTCTTAACTTAAAAGTAGATATTCAATTTTATAGTATTATTATTGTGTAATTCAATGATGTCAAATTCTCAAAAAATGATTCAAATTAATCAATAAACTCATTTATTCGTTACTGTACGGGAATAATAACGTGTATATATATATATATATATATATATATATATATATATATATATATATATTTAAAACTATTATATAGAAGAATTATAAAGTTTAAAATTTCTTAAAATATATTTATTAAATATTTCTGCTACTCAATATATTTAAACCAAATTTATATTTTTTTAAAAAAAATATGAACCTATTACAGAATACATAGAAATAATACAATTCATTTACTATAGCATAAAATTTTCACTAATATTTAATAAAAGAAAATATGTTATGAAATATTTTTTTATTTTTAAAAAAATAAACATAAAAGTAAATGCGTAAACAGTTTATGTATATATCAACCTTAATATACATATAGAAAGCAAATATAATCATTGATATCTCAAGAAAAACATTTATACCAATGTTCAGAGTTTATGATTATTTAAGCTTTATGAAATTAAATGCTCTAACACAAATGTCGATGAAAGAGGAAATTTAAATTTACAATATAGTAAGGCATTTACTAAAACACTATGGTAATTTAATAGGTCTAAAATTTGTATCTAAACTATTATACGTAGAATGAGTTCAAAGGAATAATGGACGTTTTACATTACACAAACATTTCTAGTTGGAATTAGTTATAAATATAATAAACATGAATAGGTAAACATACTTTGTCATATCACTTATATTGTAGAAATAAATTTTTATATACTAAAATTATTGTTTTCCATTGAAAAGTAAAAAGTTATAAATCAATATTTTCTATTTTATAAATTTTTAAAATATCATGGGATTGTATAAAAAAAGATAAATAACTTTATTTTGGCAAAAAAATATATTAAATAAGAAATTTATAAAATAAAAAATATATTTTAAATATATAAAAATATAATTTTTTAATTCTAAATTTCGCATAGGTATTACTAAATAATTATTCATCACTTTATTTTAATAAAAAAAGTTACATAGTTTTTTGATTCCTCGAATAAACTTAACATAATTGAATACAAATGAATCACTCATTCCCAGCATCGCAAAATTGAAGTGTTCAGTAATCACTAATTGCTGATTTTTTTTCGTTAATGTACATTTTGGTAACGATGTCATCATCATCAAAGTACTGAATTATAAAATGTTATAATCCAATACTCTGGCAATGATAGCATCAACGAATAAAATGAACAAGTGATTATTAAAAACTTTTATAAAATCTTACGATATTAGGAATAGATTATTAATCTATATTTAATAAATTTACCAAAATTCCAAAATAAATAATAAAATAAATATAATTTGAGATATTATTAACTGCCTTAATATTTCAAATAAAAAAATATATATAAATTCTAGTATTTTTATTTTTTTCAATTAAATTCCAGTATTTCAAATTTTAAATATAAACTTATTTTACCTGCTTGTCAAAATGATCTATAATAATATTATATAAACACACACATCCGTATATATATATATATATATATATATATATATAAAGGGAATTGAAATAATTCCTTCCTTAAAGTTTAAAAAACATTAAAAGTTATATTGATGAACATTCATTCCTGTTTTTATTTATTTGGTTTTCCCATAATAGTAAACATGAATAAAAATTAACCCATGACGAATGTTATTGTAAAAAAAATGTTATTATTTTTGATCTTTGTAATAGTAAATCTTTATTAAATCGTAAAATATAATATTCAGATAAAAATCTTTCTACGTCAAAAACAACAACAAATTAATAAAACATAATAAAATTATATTGTATTGAATTTAAATTTAAATAAAAATAGAAAATTTTAAATAAATATACTATTAATTGTTTTCGACTCCAAATTAATTTGTATATAAAAAGATATACTCGATTATTTCTTAATTAAAAAGAAAATATACAAATAAATTCTAAAGCATATTATCTTACTTAGTAAAAAATTAAGAATTTCTTTTTTATTATTGAAATTGTTTGATTTCATTTTATTTTAAAATATGGTAGTATTAAGTAGAAAGACAATAATTAATATTTATATTTACTAGTTCTTATTGTTTACAAACTTTAAAATCACAGATATGACAACAAATTTTATTTCAAAAATTATATCAAATTAAAAATAATGAGTAAGTCCTATTCGCATAAAAATACCATTGTCAAATATATAAAAATTATTATTAATAAATACACTTACATTCACAATAGGTCTAATTAATCTCATTTATGTATTAATTAAACAAAACCGCAAATTATTATTTAAAATTTCTGTTTGGGCATTAATAACAGTACGTTTCTTCAAACAACAAGCAAATAAATTATAAATATGCATTTTCTTCATGACTAACGAATTTTTTCGTTAACTTAGGTATTCCGATTTCCCATTATGTCGTATTGAATTATGACTTGACGTTCAGATAATCTTTCAAAAAAAGGAAATCACAAAATGATTAGATGTCAGTCTCAATACATGATGTTGTGCTTAAACTCGAAATATATTCAAAAATATGATTTATTATCAATCATAAAATACCATATATATATATATATATATATATATATATATATATATATATATATATATATATATCTGTGCATGTATGTATATGTTATGTATGTAAATTCACTTTAGTAACTCAAAAATAAATTTAATCTTTATACTTTCATTATCAGTTAAAAATTACTCTTCAAATATGTAGTTAGGACTAACAAAAATTATTTATCTTGCCAAATCTGACAAGACCCTTATATTAAAGATATATTTCAGAATTTGTTACAATGAAATAACAGATTTTTTTTAATTTCATTAAAACACTTATTTACACTTTTTAATTCTCATATATATATATATATAATGTTAAACAAATTAAACTTATATCCATAATTATATTTCTCTTAGACTAATTTTTAATATAATATATCAAATATGAGCATATTTACTAAGAAACAACTTTCATTTTGTGTTTATTTTTTTACATCAAACAACTTTCAACTATATCTTAAGTAAATCAAATCGATTAAAAGTACATAAATTCATTTATTAAAACTTTAATTATAACTTCTAGAAATTCGTTATACAATTTAATTTACATACAAACAAATAAATTCTCGCAAATCAATTTACTATTCTAAAATTTAATTGCACCAAAAATATCAATAAATGGTGACAAACGAAAATCAATCATGTAGTTAATTAAAAATAAAAACATTATAGTACTCATAATTTACTCATTTTTTTATTACAGAAAAATATAATTTGTTTAAACATATTTTTTTCGAATTTCATTATAAATTTTTCAGACATTTACAATTATTTATATATATATATATATATATATATATATATATATCTGTGTATGTATTTTTAAATTTGTATAATTGTAATTTAATGGTTTGATTTAAAAATATTACCACTTGATTTATAAACACAAATATTTATTTCGTTACTTATAGATATTAATAAAGAAAGAACTATAATCTCGTAAATAAATAATAAAATTTCTGAATAGTTAAAGAAACTATTTATATTTAATGTAATTATATAAAAATATTATAAAAAAATAATTATTTACCATTGTAAATAAACATTTAATATTAATTGTAGTTACATATATTTTTAGATAGAAAACATATAATTTTATTATTTCTTTATTTTAATAAATACAAAAACAAACTACTATTGTTTTCTTTTCGGTTTTACGTAAATAAAAATTGAAATTATTTTTAATAATTATCATTTTTTATTTATTTGAATTATAGGTATATATATATATATATATATATATATATATATATATATATATATATATATATAAATTAATTAAAAAAATATTTTTATTATCAGTATGTATGTATAATTTTTTTATTTTTAATATTATTTTTATTTTTCAGTATTATTTTTCTAATTTTTCCGAATATTGTATGTGGTCGTTTGTGTGTTATTTGTATATTTAGAAAGATTAAACAAAATTATTTATAAAAGATATTGTTTAGTATTTATTTTTTGGATATGTTCATTATAAACATATACAAAAAATAAATACTAAGCAATATCTTTTATAAATAATTTTGTTTAATAAACCATAAAAGTTATTTGAAAAATGATTTTAAAATTATTATGAAAAAAATCGTGAAACAACTCAAGTATACGCATTTTTTTAAAATTGCAAATTATTTTGCAAATTTTTATAATATGTGAATCTCCTAAAATATATTTACCTAAGTCCACATAAATTGTTTATGAATTTTTATTGCAAAAAAATATCATCATATATTTAAACAGAAATAATATGAAATATGTATGTGTATTCATGAATTTATATATATATATATATATATATATATATATATATGTGTGTGTGTGTGTGTGTGTGTGTATATATATATATATATTTATATATATTATATATAAATTTATATATAATGAAATTGTAATTTTATATTTCTTAAAAAGTATTTCATGTCATGCTATTTTATTTTTTCTGCTAAATAAATATAAAAATATATTTTTTTCTTTGTTGGTTAAATATAAATATATATATAACTCACATTTTTTTTTTTGATATACAAGTGAAAAAGTATACGTATACAATTTTTATTTAATATAATTTTCAAATGCAAATATTATTTGGTCAATCATCATTTTATTAATTATTGGTAAAAATAAATAAAATTTTAAATAATACTTTAAAATCGGAAAAATCAACAGTAAGAAAATAAAACACGACACGATCAAGATCTCGTCAGTGCTCGCGTTATTTTACACCTGCACTTGCGAACACGAAGCACAGCACTGAAGAAGATGCGTCTCGATGTCGTTAAACGACGCCCAGAGTCATTAAATATCATGCGCCGGCGTCAACAAAATAGTACATCTCAAAAATAAAAGACTAAAAAAAATAATGATGGAATATTTCCATACTGTTTTTATTTATTATTATTTTATGGACAATAATAACACACATTCTTTTTGCTTAATAATATTCTAAACGTATTATTTTTATATTTATCATTTTTATTTTTGAAAATGAAATTGTTTGAAAATTGCAAGTACATGATATAAAATTGATAATTAATTATGTTAAACGAAATAATAGACATAAACATTTTTTTATTAATTTTCATTTTCTATTCAATAAATGTTATTAAATACTTCATATTAAATATTTTTTAATTTTTGTTTATTTAACTTATTACCAGCTATATAATATTTTTTTAATTAAATATATAAACCTACGAACAATTAAAGTTAAAATAAACACTTGATTTACTTTAAAACTAAAAAAATATAACATATAATAACAGAAAATGAAATATATAATTCTTGTAGTAAATAATTTACAACATGTATAAAATTACTAGTCTATTTCTGACTCATATAGTACTTTTACCCTCTAGTTTTGTAACTAATAAAACTTAGTTTTCATTCCATATTAATTTACATGACTAAAATCTCTACAGATTATTCTTGAATTTATTTTTTTATCTATTCGATTTTCTCCACCTTTATTAATATTGTAATATTTCATGTTCTCATTCTTATCTGTTTCTTATAATTATTATAAAAATATACTAGATAATGACTTGAAATGCCTCACAAATCAATATTTCCCTACCAAGTAATGAATTTTGAAACACATGTTTAATAAAATGAAAAATTTGAAATACCTTCATTGTTACGTATTTTATATATATATATATATATATATATATATATATATATATATATATATATATATAAAAGAAATTATAGAATTCAACATTTTAAAAGAAATATAACCATATATATACTTTTTATAGCAATTGACGAAAAAATTCTAAATTGACATAAACTTTTATTGGTAAATATAAAAGAAAAAAAAGCAAGAAGAATAATTAAATTTAATCGACTCAAACATTTCTCTTTTATTACCAATCACATTTATTTATATGGATTTTTTACGTTTTACATCCGTGAGGTCATGGTCACAGGGCACGTGTTGAAGAGCAGTAAAGAATCGATGCAATTGACATGCTTAAACCGTCTGAACGTACATCAATTAATAATACACATAGTTCTGCATACAAAATAATACGTTGAATAGTCTTAAGGAAAATAGCGAGAGACTTACAATTTAATTAAATGTACCGTATAAAAAGTTATTTAAGGACAGGATAAAAAACTTGTCCCGAAATAGAAACTATTTTTAAAGTAATTTTTCAAAAATGTACATTATTTAAAATATCGTCAATTGAAAATACTTGTATTAAAATAAAAATATTTTTATTTTCATGTATATATAATATATAGATAATATTAAAAAAAAATTTGGAATTGAATATTATAAAAATCATATTAAAAACTAATTAGAACAAATTTTCTATGAAATATTTGATATTAATTTTTATAAACATTAAAATATATTCATATATACATACATATATAGGTGACCCAAATGAGACTGAAAGATAGTATAGAATAGTAAATAATAGTAAACAAGTAAATGTATATCTAAACACTTCAGTCTTATTTGGGCCAGCATATACATATCATTCCCATCAATTTTTTTAAAGCTGTAAAATATTATAAAAGTTTAATTATAATTCATACGTACTTTATTATGCATTGAAATAAGAACAAATGTTAAAAAAAATATTAACAAATTAAACAAAGAGAAAATGCTAAAAAAAGTAAATATTTTACTAACCTTATTATTTATTTAAATTCATTTTAATTAGGAAACGATTGAAAATATTTTTCCTAATTAGAAATCATTGTAATCAAAATGTTGGTACAAACTTTATTACGGCCTTGAAAATAGTTTTTGTTCTGATAAAAGTTTACATTTTAGTTACTAAATTAAAAATTCTTTCAGATAAAATGTCATTAATTATTTAATTAAAATAATAACACTAACGATATATATATATATATATATATATATATTAGGTTATGTAATATGAAATGTCGGATTATTATATCGGAAATAATATAAAAATCCGACATTTCATTTAACACGACCTAATATATATATATATATATATATATATATATATATATATATATATATATATATCAAAAAATCGTTAAAAAACATTTACATGGAATATTTGATTACATGAAAATAAAATATGTACTTTAGCAGAGCAAAATTAAGAGAGTATAGAAGAAATAAAAATATAGATATGGAGAGAGATGAAAGTCAAAAAATGCCTAAACAAATTAATTTAAACAAAGTACAAAAAAAGGAAACTCTTAATTATCATTGACAGAAATTAATTTGTTTTGATTTGTTTAGAAGCACGAAATTAATACTACATCTATTAAAAGTTGATTGACACATTTATAACAAATACTCTAGATGAAAAAGAAGAGAAAATGTATCATAGAATATTAATGCACGAACTTTAAGGGAATAAAAAGAAAAAACAATACTTTCGGTTCTATCGATGAAGCAATTTTTTTAAGTATAATATTATATACAATATAATATATAGGGTCATTCAAATGTGACGCCTAGATTTGTGTTTTATTAAAAAGAAACTATATACATGTATTCCTATACACATGTTTCTTTTTAATAAAACACAAATCTAGGCGTCACATTTGGATGACTCAATATATCATCATTTTCATCATCAGCCTCTTTCTATCCACTGCTGAATGAATACCTATCCCAAAACTTTCCACTTCGACCGGTCCAACCTTTCTCTTCCATTCCATTCCAACGAATTTTCTATGTCTTTGTCATCTCTATACAAAGGTCTTTTCTTAGACCTTTTTATATATCTAAATTCCTAATCAATAATTTCTCTTATCCATCAGCGGTCTTCTCTTTTTATTATATGACCTGTCCATTTCTATTTTAAATTTCTCACTTTTGCTCTAACGTCCGTAACTTTTGTTTTCTTTCTGATCCACTCGATTCTGTTTCTACCTCTACATGTTATCATGTATTACCTAAAACCGTTAAATTATTCAAGATCCATGTTGCATGTTATTATAAATGAGAACAGGTGAAATGCATGGATCAAAAATGTTTATGTGTATATATATATATATATATATATATATATATATATATATATATATATATATATATATATATATATATAGATATAGATATATATATATATATATAGATATAGATATATATATATATATATATATATATATATATATATATATATATATATATAGGATATAGATATATATATATATATATATATATATATATATAGATATAGGTATATATATATATATATATATAGCAATATCTCACATATTCCGGCTAATCGGTTTCACTGATTAGCCGGACTGTTTAAAACCGGACTAACATTAACTAAATATAAAAAACGTTAATTGGTTCCAATCAAATTTTTTTCCTGTTTTTCAGTAAATAAAACGAGGGTAATATATTCAAATGTTTGTATGTATCAACAAAACAAAATCAGAGGTTTATACATTCATTTTAAATACATTTTAAATTCATTTTCATATGGGTTATTAAAATTTAATTATCAAAAAATCGACTTTATTCTAGAGTTGAGAATCTAAAACTAATAGAAGATGAAAAAAGATCACAAAACTAGAATTGCACATGCGTTGCGCATAATATGCATAAACGATTTCGGTTTTCTTTTTTATTATATTTTCATAATAAAGGAGTAAACTTGAAAATTTTCGTAAAAAAATAATTTTATGCATTAATTTTTTGGGATTTTTTCAAGAAAAACTTTTTAGTAGGATTTTTTTCAACTAAAAAAAATTTTTTTTAGAAATTTCAAACCGGGCTATAGTGAAACCGAACTAATCGAAACCGTACTATGCGAGGTATTACTTTATATATATGTATATATATATATATATATATATATATATATATATATATATATATATATATATATATATATATATATATATATATATATAGGAATATTTATCTTCATAATATGATAATTTCTTCCGAATTAATATCATCTCATTTTTATTCTCCTGGTCACTTCATCTGTAAATGTTTATTTTGTGTTTATTAAGTTGTCGTAGATCATACATAGCTTTCAACTTCTTATAATTCTACTATTTTGAATTTAATTTTTTTTAATCTGAAAATTCATTGTACATTATTTTTTACTTGCTGAAGATTTATTATAAAAAAATTTGACTTGCTTAATCTAATTCATCCATTCTTTTTTCAAGTTAATTTATGTTTGTTGATAAAATAAAAGTGCTGTCAGCAACTCTTAAGTTATTAAATATTTCACCATTTAACGTTCATTTCTAAAAATTTTAATTAAGTGTCTTAAATACTACTAAACTCGCTATAAATAGTTTTAGAAATATCGCATCGCCTTGTCTTACTCCATTCATAATTTTAAACTTTTCTGTTTTTTAATATACATACTTACAAAGAGAAAGAAGCATTTCTATAAATATAGGGTCATCCAAATGTAAAGTCTAGATTTGTGTTTTATTAAAAAGAAATATGTGTATAGGAAAACATGTGTATTGTTCTTTTTTAATAAAACACAAATCTAGGCGTCACATTTAGATGACCTATATTTCCTAAAATTTCAATATATATTTTTTCAATTCCTTGTTTCTTCGATGCATTTAATATCGCCGGTGTATTGACTAAATCGAGAGTTTTTCAAATTTTATAGATCCGAAACAGAAAAATATTTAATATATAATACAATACATTTCACGACTAATAACTTCACTTACTAGTTGAATTTGATACATTGTGCTAAATTCTCTTCAAAATCTTTCTTGAATATATATATATATATATATATATATATATATATATATATATATATATATATAATAAGAAGAGATCATCGATAGACAAAAGAAATTATTGATTAGAAATCTATTCATATATAAGAAGGGCCTAAGAAGAGACCCATGGTTAGATAGAACAGAGAAATAAGGAAATTCATTAAAGTAGACTGGAGAAGAAAGGCATTGGATCGGTCATAAGAGAAAATGTTGCGTGAGGCCTTTATCTAGTGGATTTAAAAGGGCTAATGATATATATATATATATATATATATATATATATATATATATATATATATACAAACAAGATTTCAAAGAGAATTTAACACAATAAATCATTCAAGTAATAAGTGAAGTTATTAATGAATGCAATGAATATCAAATATTTTATTATTTCAAATCTATAGAATATGAAAAATCCTTTAATTCAGTTAACACATCGGCAGCATGAAATGTATTAAAGAAACAAAGAATTGTAGGCATCTATTAAATTTTTGGGAAATATTTATAGAAATGCTACATCAGTGACGCATCTTGCATCCCCGTTTATTATGCAGAAAATTGCATTCAATCGTATGTCAAAAAAATAAGTCAGGCAGAATTTCTTAATCGTTGAGAAAGCAACCTGCTTAAGTAATACTGTGTTTTTTAAGTAAATTCTGAATTTATAACACAACGTTTACACATTTATAACGACATTTCCATCGAAATACTTATTACTTTATAAATAAAGAAAATAAACAACAAATAATTATAAACATTTTTTTAATATTTTGTGGTGTTAGAGTGATAGTTTATTTATGTGAAAAATCCTCACTAATCCAATAACGTGGTGAGTATGATCAACACTAATGAATGATAACATTCAATGAAGCTTTCATTATCAGCATGGGCTGATATAAGCTGATTTGTTGATTTTATATATATATATATATATATATATATATATATATATATATATATATATATATATATATATATTATCAAATCAGCTTATATTAACCCATTGGTATATATATATATATATATATATATATATATATATATATATATATATATATATATTATATATACATGTATATATAACGAATAACAAAGCATTTATTGATATCAATAGATTAATAGAAATTTTTGTACAATGTTTTGTGTTTTTGTAGTTTTCTATTTATAATAAATATTATACTGAATGAATTGTGTCTATTATACATTTATGCCGGATTTTAAGTTTCAGATTTTTAATTTACAGGAAAAATTTTAAAAATCTGTTTATGAGCATTAATTTTTATAAAAACTTAACTAACCTAATCCTAAAACTAATACAATAACTAAAACTAATACTAAATCTAACTTACAACTAACCGGACGATGTATTCATCTTGTTTGATTCCTTCAGGACGATCCAATATGTTATGGTGACAACCGAGGTGCTATGCTGGTTGGGGTCGGAAAACAAGTGGTTGATAATATTTGGTCATGGTGGGAAAAATGATGGATTTAGCCTTTTTAGACTTGTAGGATGGGTGTTGAACGAGGAGGCTGATTAAAAGGTTTTTATAACGGCTGGCATGAATAAATTATCTGGGAGTTACATTGCTGATATGATCGTCTACTGTTTCCAGGCTTGCACGTAGTTGGAAGGCAGTGATTGGTGTGACTTTGGAAGCGTGCAGTGCAAACTTTAGGACTTTGTTTTGAAGTATATGGAGTTTGGAGGATTTACAGTGCACCAGATCGGAACCTATATATATATATATATATATATATATATATATATATATATATATATATATATATATATATATATATATAGATATAGAGAGAGAGAGAGAGAGAGAGAGAGAGAGATAGAGATATATATATATATATATATATATATATATATATATATATATAGATAGTTAAATAAATATATGTAAATAGAAAAATAAAGTTGTATAGGGAATTTACATTTTTAGTAATGTTGGTATGTAATCAGTAAAATTTATATGTCAAACTAATGACAACCATGCAACACATCTAAATGAACAGCAACTTTATCGTTCGTACAAACGTAACCATTATAATTGAAAGACGCCATTTTACGGCATGGCGGTGTTACTAGTCGCGTTTAATATGTGTATTCACAATTACATATTATCCTTTAAATGATAAATATTAGTAATTATCGATTTGAAAATTGTTTGACGTAAATATCATAAAATGGATGCTGTTAAATCTTTTAATGCAGAGGTAGAGTATTGTTTATCATTTAGATGATATAATAGTTTTTATTTGCAATACACTTTATAGTGCGAAAAATATTTGTTATATCTGTTTAGTGTGTATATAAAATCCACAGCAGTTGTTACCCTTTAAATGAATTTTTATTAAATTACTTCTTAAAACTAAAAAAAAAAAATTAGTAATGTACTTGAAGTTAAAAATTATATTAACAATTTGTATTGAATTAATCAACTTAAAAGGTATAAAAATATCTATTTTCTTTTATATTTTCATAGCTTTCCTCTCTGTATGAAGTCAAACCTCCTATATCAAAAGCTAAAATGACTGCACTAACAAGAGGAGCTATAAAAGCGATAAAGTTTTATAAACATGTAGTTCAAAGTGTTGAAAAATTCATATTAAAATGTAAGCCAGAATACAAGATACCAGGATTATATGTAATTGATTCTATTGTACGGCAATCTAGACATCAATTTGGAGCTGATAAAGATGTATTTGCACCAAGATTTGCAAAAAATATGCAGCAGACGTTTGCAAATTTATATAGATGTCCTTCTGAAGATAAAGTATAATAGTTTATAAACAAATATATATATATATAAGTTATATGTAATTTTCATGCCATTATTTTCAGAGTAAAATTATCAGAGTTCTTAACTTGTGGCAAAAGAATCAAGTATTTGCTCCTGAAGTCATTCAACCATTATTTGATCTTGCTGATCCCAACCATCCAATTCATAGAGAACCTCCATCAGGATCACAACCTTCAGTGATACCTGCTGCCAATGGTGTAAATACCTCACTGCTTAATAATGTAGTTAAAAATTCACCAGCAGCAAGAACACCTACTAGACTAGACTCTAATACTAGCGTGAGTATGAGAACTATTTTTTATAAATATATCTACTTCTGTGTATATGTTTGCATATACATATATATGTATGTATATATGTATGTATGTATGTTTATGTATATTAATCTTCATACACTTTTAGAATTCTCTTTTAAATGCTAGTGGAGTGGATGTCACCATGTTGGCACAGTTACAACAACTTCAACAAATAATATTTCGTCAGCAACAATCAAATTCAACTCCACAAAGCAATACAACATCTTCACAAGTCAATGCTACTGGTCAACCAATTAGATTTGATCGTAAACTGTTAGATTTCGATTATGGTAGTGAAGATGAAGATGATAAAAATACATCACCAGTAAATCAAACATCTCACTCAACTAACAATACACAACAGTCAAATAATATAGCAACTGGTATTGAGTCATTAAAAAAGTATGTTATTAAAATAAGAGCTTTGTTATTCTGATTTTCTTATCAAATTAATATATCTATTTTCAGTATTTTATCAAATCCAGAAGTTCTTCGTCAGCTTCAGACACTTCAGCAATTACAGGTTGGGGGACAGCAGCAAATGAATCAAGCACATCAACAGTTTTCTTCACAACAACTTGATCTACAAGAAAAAATGCGTAAATTAAAAGAAATGAAACAACAAGAAGAAGAATTTGATAAACATTTAGCACAAACTGTACCTGTAAGTTCTTAATAATATTTAATTCAATTATAATTAATTATTTTACTTTCTTCAGAAACTTCCATTTGCTGCTGAGTGTGATCTTAAACCTGTAGCAACTCAACAAACATATAAACATGAACCAACTTATATATTACCTTCAAATTTTGATATGACACAACCACCCCCTGGTTATTCTACCAATCAGCCTGTTATACAATCAACGATGCCACCTTATAATCCTCAATTAGAAGGAAGTCCATTACTTGATGAGGTTAATAACGAATCTGAAATTGAATTTGTCGATGAAAATAACACAAACAATGGAGATGTTGAGGTAATTATAATTTTGTTAATAAAAACTGGCTCATGTACATATCCTTACTCAGTTTTCACATAATTAATATTAAAATATTTTGTGGAAAAATATGTTTTTGCATTTATAATTAAAAAATGATAATGTAAACAAAAAAAATTAGTACTAATGTGAAAACATAAAGTATGTAAAACGCAACTTCAAATTGTGTTTATAGGTGATTAACTTGGACCAAACAGATTCCCAAAGTCCTCAGTCATCTAGATCAGTTGATGATCGTTATGATAGGCGTAGAAGACGTAGTAGTAGATCTCGTTCTCGTGATCGATCGAGGAGATCACGTTCTCGTGATAGAAGGCGAAGATCTAGATCACGTAGTCGATCAAGACGAAATAGACGTAGTAGATCACCACGTGACAGAGATCGTGATCGAGAAAAGGATAAAGATCGTGAAAAGGAACGTGAAAAAGACCGAGAACGGAGGAAAAGGGGTTTGCCTTCTATTAAAAAAGAACACCTGAGTGGTAAAAATAATTATGCTATATTTAAAATAACATTTACAAGTTACTATAAAATTAATAATAACTATGCTATATTTAAAATAATATTTACAAATTAACTATAAAAATAATAATTTTAACTAATGTGCCTGCAAATCATTAACAATTAAAAATAATATTTATCATAAAGATAAATATATTTTCTGTGTGTGCGCGTGTACGTTCATATGTATGTTTCTATATGTGTGTATATATATATATATATATATATATATATATATATATATATATATATATATATATATATATATATATATATATATATACACATATATGTATTAGTTTCAAATATAAAATAATTTGCTAAGGCTATACTTTTTTGTTTTATAGTATGTACAACAACCTTATGGGTTGGCCATCTTTCCAAATTGGTTCATGCTGAAGAGTTATCTGATACATTTGGAGAATTTGGTGATATTGTTAGTATTGATTTAATTCCACCTAGAGGTTGTGCTTTTATTGTTATGAACCGAAGGCAAGATGCAGCTCGATGCCTATCAAAATTACGAAATCACAAAATGCAAGGCAAAGCAATAACGGTAAATATTTATATTTTTCAATTCTGGTAATATACGATAATATATAATATTCATTTTATATATTAAAACAAATTAAATATAAAACTATATTTCGTTTATAAATGTTAGTTTCAATCAAAATGTATTTCAATAAAACTTTCAACTTTATTTATTTTTACTCTATATCTTCATGCAGTTAATATAAATAGAACAGTTTGTCACTATTTATTTAGAGTAAGATAATACTAATGCTTAAATGTAAGTATTGACCTGCAATAAAGTAAGCAATTGCAGGTCATTTGCCACATAAAACAGTTCAAATTTGATTCAGTATCACTAAATCAAATAATTTTGTTATAATCACATATCTATGATTATCTAAATTAATACATACATGTTTTAAAATAAATACATGATCAAATTTGTAGTATAATATTATTAGAAATAAATAAAACAACATGTAATTTAAAAATGTAGTAGTTATAAAGCACTTGATGTTTTTTATCATATCAGATTATGACATAATTGAGGTACATTTATATGTTATCATTCTACTTTGTTATTACTCAAAGTATACCTAACATAAGTTAATTATTAAAAATTGATTGTATAATAGAACCTAAAATAATAATTTAAATTTGTAGCTAGCTTGGGCACCTGGCAAAGGTGTTAAGGGTAAAGATTGGAAAGATTATTGGGAGGTTGAATTAGGTGTGTCCTATATTCCATGGTCAAAATTAAAACCAACAACTGATTTAGAGCTTCTTGAAGAAGGTGGTATGATCGATGAAGATACTATGCCACAATGGATGAAACAAAAATTAGAACAACAACGAGAAATGAAACAGAACCAACCTCTTCAACAAAATGCTGATATTCAATTACCTCCTTTAGCTGTAGCTGCATTACCTAATCTTGTACCTTTACAAACTGCAACAACAGCTGATTCAAATGCAGCATCTGGGTTAGTTATTGTTTTAGAACTTTATTTAATTACTAAATATTTACCATATTTACAGGAAATTTAAAAAAAAAATGTTTTTTTTCAGTTTCTTAGCTCTTCCAGAAGCTATCACAACAGTGCCTCCTCCAACATCATCAGCTAGTGGTAAACCACCACCATCTGTTACCAGTGTTGATACGACACAACCACCACCACCTCAAACTTTACAACCAACAGGTCCACCAGGAATGTTACAACCTATGGCATTACCCTTAGTTCCACCATTTCCACAACTTAATCCACGCTTATTGGGACCAACTATGCCTGGTATGATACCTCCAGGAATGATTCCTCCAAATGTTCCAATTGGTGTACCGCCTCCAAATTTACAACCTGGATTAATACCTAACTCAATGCTTGGTTTTGGGCAAAGTGTATTACCACCTCCCCCCCACTTAGGGCAATTACAACTTCCACCTAATACAACATCAGCAGGTTTAACAGATAAACCACCAGTTCCAGGTATTAAAAAAAATATTTTTTTTTATCTAGCATTTTAGTTAATTAGAAACAAATGATTATTTTTAAATAGCTATGCATGTATGCTTTGTATATATGTATAACTAGAAATCAATGTTATTTAAATTGATTTTTTAAGGTATGCCTCCTCCATCTGAGGGTACCTCATTACCACCACAAGATGCATCACTTCTTGGACCAGGTCCATTTAATTCACAGATTCAAACTGTTATTTCCACACAAAGATCTCAAAGTCAAGGAAATGTAAGTGGAACAGGGCAACATGATGATATGGATATTGAAATGGAAGATGCAGAACATAAAGATAAAAATGTTTCTGGAAACCAACCGTCTTTAAGTGATGAATTATTAGCATCTATTGGAAAAGGTAAATAGCTAATTATATATGATAAAATGTTGGTTCCAGTAATACTGGAATTGTATTTTTTTATATATTTGTTTTTCTTTACACATATTTTTTGTATTTTTTTTTTATTTTTATTAAATTTATCTAGGCACAGCATTTCCTCAGACCAATCAACGTCGAGATATAGACGAACGACAAAGTTTACCACCACATTTATCCTTTGGAGATCTTGATGAACGTCGGTCTAACTCTCGTCAGCATGAAAACCGTCATGATCGAACACGAGATTCTCGAGATCGAGGTTCAGATAGAAACGACCGCAACCGTAGAGATAGTAGAGATAGAGGTGGGCGTGATCGTGACAGAGATGGAAGGCGTGATAGAGATAAATCTCGTTGGTCTGATCGTGACAGACGATCTGATCGTGATGACAGGGATAAAAGACAATTATCAAATCGTGTTGAGAAAACTTTATCTGAAAGGTTACAAGAAATGGCAAATGAAAGTTCACGTGATGATTCTTATGATAATTCATATTCGAGACGTGGAGAAGAAAGACCTCCAAAACCTTTGCATAACTGTGGTTCAAACAACCCTCCATCTCTACTTGATCTTCCAACTGTACGTCCTAATTTATTAGATAATCCTAGTGGACCTGCAGATTCTTTTCCACCATATCATAGATCTACAAGTCCAGAAGATGAAAGAAATCGCCATGAAAGAGATTCTGGAGACTACGATATGAGAATGCGTAATCGAAATCGGATGATGGAATCTGAATTTGGACCTAACTTCGATTCACATGGAGGTCCTCGTCATTTACTTCATCTAAACGATATGGATCGAATGGATTGTGACAGGTATGAATTTGAAACTCATAGAGAACCATTCGATCGTAGAGACCAAAATTATCCCCACCCAGATGAACGTAGGCTAATGGATGATATGTATGACCATAGAAATCGAGGTGGGCCACCACATGATTTCTTTGGGCCAAATCGTGAAGGATTCAATATACGAGGTCCTCCTGGTGTACCACCCATGATTAGAGGTGGTCCTCCTGGTGGACCTGACTTTGTTCCAAGAGGACCTGATTTTTGTCCGAGGGGGCCTGATTTTGGACCAAGAGGGCCTATAATGGGTGGTCCTAGAGGACCAATGCCACCTCACATGTTTCATCCGAGAGGAATAGGACCTATGGGACATCGCGGTCCTAGAATAGGTACGTATATTGATACATGTGCAAACATAATTTGTAAAGAATTAAATTTTATATAAACATATTTAAAAAATTCAATAACAAAAAATATTAGTAATTCATTTATTTATATTAAATTCAAAAACATATTGTAGGTCCATGGATGGATGGCCCTCCAAGACCAAATTTTCCACCTCGTTTTGTCAGCCCTGATGGACCACCGGATCAGTTTTACAATTCTGGACCTAATAGATCTTTTGAAGACTCGCCAATACGTGGTCCACGGCGTGATGATAACAGACGTCGACATATTTCTGAAGATAAAATCAGTGATGATGATCGTGACAGTAGAAATAGAGATAGGAGATCACGTTGGAGTAACATTTCTCCAAGTAAACATGATGAATCTAAATCTGAGCAAACATATAATACTCAAAATGAAATTAATGAATCAAATGATGATAAAAAAGAAAAAGCTGAAAGTGAGTTTAGTCCAGACAATATATTGGTTAAAAAAGACACAAATGAAGTTGATCAAAAACTAAAAAATGAACCAAAATCTGAAAGTGAAGAAAATCAAATGGATATTGAAGAAGAAAAATCAGATATTAAACCTGTTCCCATAGCAGTTAAACATGATATCAGACATATTCAAAGTCCCCAATCGGATATTAAAAATATGCAAATACTTAAATCAGATCAGAACAGTTCTGATATAAAATCAGAACAAGATAGTATTCAAATATTTTCATCTGATAATAATGACTGTAATCAAGATAATTGTAAAAATTTTGAGATGGAAAATCAAGTTGATATTACACCTGCAGATGGTAGTGCTACTCCTCTAAGAGATGAGCATCATGAAGAAATTAACCGTGGCAATTGTAAATTGGAACAAAATGTGGAAGTTAGTGAAACTGAAAACACATCCACAGAAGCTTGACAAAAAGTCGATATTTTAAATAGAGTACAAGAAGTGAGACATTTTACTATGACTTGGAAGCATGATAGATAAATATGAACCATTTTATACTTCTTCTAGTGACAGGACACTAATCTTTTTAGTATATCTATTTGGCAGTGGCTCTTTAAAAATATCTGAGTGGGTTTGTTATGGCTGAAAATGATCAAACATATAATCTTCTTGTAATTTTTATCAAATGTTGCTAAATATCAGTGTTCATTTATTTATTTTTTTATCATTTCACTTTTTATTAATATTTCTGTTAAATGTATGTATCAAATTTCAAATGTGTTCCTAAAGTGCAATTATTAATAAATTAGTAAAATGAAAATAAAATTTGGAATAGATTAAAAGAAGAAACAACAACACTGATATTTACAACATGAAGTAACAGAGGGATAAATCTTAAAGAGAATGTTTTAAAATTCAAAGTTTTTCATCTCATTGTCATTTTGTCCCATATTTCTAGAAGTTTAAAACACTTCCAATTTTTGTTTTATTCCTCTTATGTACAAGAGGCTTACAATATCATTCAGCCAGACATACTTGAACTGTAATATCAAGTCATTAGGTTTATTGTTCTGCTCAGTGTACATAGTTTTTAATTTTATTGA
>CP092089.1:24460125-24497625 GCA_029203775.1 Neoneuromus ignobilis
GTTATTTTAACTCAGTTTTACTCAGTTCAACATTAGTACGCAAACGCATTGAACATTTGCGAACGTGCTGAATGTTATTGTTGTGTGCAGTAATGTTTATATAGTAGACCGGTGTTGAGTTTATGTTGTTTCTATTTATTATTATTGATATATTATATTTTTATCATTATAGAAATAGACATATGTGTATGTAGAATAATAATTACTCTAAATACATTATAATTTTAAATTAATTTGTTTGTGCAACTCTATTAAGTAAGGATATATTTATACAATTGTATGTTGTACCAAACATTCAATGTATTAACCTTTTTTATTTTTATTTTAGGAGGCGATATCATTGCAAAATCGTCCATATTTACATTGTACAACAATACCACTTTTATTGTTACCATCACTTCTAATTATTGCTCAAAAATATCAAATGATCTACATTCATACATTATCATGGATATTATTTGCTGCCTTCATAAGCCATCATACGAGGGATGCGTCACGACGTGGTTATTGGATTTATCCATTTGGATCAACTCCACCTATTCCGTATATTTTATACATTGTTGTAACAGTGTGTTTACCGTATATTATTGTTGAGTTGATGAAATATACATCTATTTCAAAAAAATATGAACTTTTAATAGACTTGAATAATGAAGATGCAAATGGTTGAAATAATACATACAATTGTTTGGTAATAAAATGGATTTAGATTTTTTCATATAATTTGGTATTAGTAAGTACAATTATCAATTTTTTTCCTAAATATACACTATTAGTGTGTGTGCTTTTATTGACAATTAGTTTTATTGTGATTGGAATGTTGGCTTCAATTAATTTTTATGGCATGTGAAAAAGTTTTATTTATTTGAACTGTCTAGTGCATTAGAAATTTCACATAATTTGAATATATTTCATTTAGAAGTATTTATTGTATTTATTTTATAGTAGTGATTTATAATTCATTAAAAAATATATTGAAGTTAATTAATTAAATTTACAATATATAAAGTGCACTTAATAATTTTAAAAGGATATTCAATTTAAAAATTATTTATTTAATGTTGAAAAAATATACTTTTATATAATTAAAAATGAATAAAAAAATAAATATGAGTTATAAAAATGAAAATTATTATAAAACATTAGTAAATTACATTTGTAAATCTGTGGGGTCAAGTATTCTTACTCTTAATACTTTGCCAAATTTAATAGATTCACTACATGAGTATAAAAAAAAAATTACTCAATTTCTTCATGATTATTCAAAACAAAATATCAGTTGTATTGATACAAAAATGATACAAATAATTTGCATTGTATTAAACGCAGAATGTAATCAACACTTAGTACCTTCATATGATTTTAACTGGAGTAAAACACAAAACTCCCTAGATTTGAATATGATGGATGTAACTAATGGTACGAGCTGTAGTAATAATGATAATTCAGAAATAGTGATGAAAAATAGTCATGTTTCAAACGGAATTAATTTAGACATTGAGAAAAACAATACTTTTAGTAACTCACCATTTAAAAAAAAAGAAAAAGTAAGAAAATTAAATTCATCTAGATTAAAAGTTAGTACAGAAGAACAAGATTATGCAATTCTAAATTTAGTAGATATTTTAAATTGTGAAAATCATTCTAGTGTACATAACGATTGTTCAAATAGCTCGCTCTCTACAAGTAAAAATATTTCAGATGTAAAAATAGAAAATTGTAAGAATCCGAATAGTTATTTAGATTTTCAAAAAATAGAAATTAAAAACGAAAAATTTATCGATTCAAATTCTTTCAGTAAAAATAAATGTATGGTATCAACAAATTCATCTAATATACCTTCAAATTATGATGTTGGTAATGAAATGTCTATTAAAATAGAAACAAACATTAATGATCAAAATTCTAATATTTCAAATATAATTACTTCATCTGCTCTTGATAGTAATGTAGATTTTAATTTAAATGAATGCAAAAACATGAATACTGCAAAACTGGAATCAGGTATATGGGATGTTAATAATAATTTTAAAAATACTAAATCTTATGATATAAATAAAAAAATAAGTTCGAAAACGTACTCTGACTTAAAAAAAAAATCAAATGTAGTTAAGAATCCATTCAATGAAATTTTTATAAAAAAATATAAAACAAATCAAAAATTGAATTCAAACATTCAAGACCCTGTGAAAAACATAACAGGCATCAACAAGAATCAGATACAAAATACAGTAGATATTTCTAAACCGGTTATAATGAACGACAAACAAACGTTACATAAATGTACAAATTATAATAAAAATTATTTTACTTCTGTTAATACAATTGCGAATTTAACAAATACTCGACAACCTGTTAATATGCAAAACCAATCAGAAATTTATAAACAAATATTTGTTAATAAAAAGGAAATCAGTATAAAGAAGAATGAACAAGATAAAGAAATAGATTGTGTTTCAAATATTGTTTCTGAATCGTTGCATCTAAATGAAAGTAACACGATACATGAAATATTAAACAAATGTTTTGAAAATAATAATAAAAAACATTTCAGTAATAATAATTTCACTGAAAAAAGAGAATATTCCTTGATCAATGGTCTAAATAAAATGATCTCTCCGGATATTCATAAATATAAAGAAAACATTTTAGAAAATCAAAATATTGAATGTGATTTACTTTACGATAAACAAAGATGTTGTAAAAATGTTGAACAACTATTAAGTGTTCACAAACAAATCAACACATTTTATAAATGTTCTAATACTAATAATGAAAATAAAAAATCGGAAATTGTTAATAACTCAAAAAATATAGAAAATAAAAAGTTAACAATTTTTACAAAAAATAAAAACGTTTTAGTAAAAAAATTATCTAATGAACCTAATTTCAAAAGGACGAATGAAAATTTCAGCCTTTCAAAATATAAGAAATGTGTATATATAAAAAATTCTAATTCTCCTAAAATAATTGAAAGATCACATATTACACATAAGAATACAAAAAATTATTATAAATCAGAAAATGATCTAGATTTTATAAATGTGAAGTTGTTGGATAATTATTTCATTTATTTTTATAAATATCCCAAAATTATATTTCATCGTTCTAAAAATCTCGAGATGAATTTAAAAAATGATACATTGTCTCCAAAAAAACAAAAAATCGCTTTAAAAATTTTTTATAAAAAATCTAATATCAACATATTAAAACATAAAGATGATGGTATAGTTAAAATAGATACATATGAAAAAAGTACATGTGAGAAAAAAAAATCCTGTTTGAAAAATATATTTAATCGCGGATTAAAAATAGAAGAAAAATTAAATTACAACAAAAGTAATGTATACAAATATACAAAAAACAAGAAACAATTTAATACAAACAAGACAGCTCTATTAAATTTCAGTAATAATTATACTATTACACATTTTGAAGATTTAAAAATGATATTAAAACAATATAAATAAAAGTTTAAAAATCAAATATCTATATCTTTATCTACATACATACATATTCATTATATAAAAAAAAAAAATAGTAAAAAGTTGAAAAATACTTTACACAATTAGATATAATCTGGTTTTTGATATATTTTTAGATAATTGCTTATCTAATAATGTATGTACTAGTAATTTTACCTGTAAATGATAATATTGTATTACACTCTACTGAAAACAATACCTAAGTTACTACTTTATTTTTTGATAAGTACAATTGATTTTATAATTGAAATTTGCCTGTTTATAAATATATGTTTTCAAATATGATATATAATTGTACACATTTTGGTTTAACTAAAGTGTATGTGTGTACACACACGCATATACACGCGTATACTTATTTATTAAGAAAAAAGTGAAATGTAATTAATTTTAAAAATTTAAAAAGAAAAACTAATAAGTACATTTTTCTTTATCAATGTGTTGTAAGTTAGTAATATATATAATAATTTTAAAATTAAAAATAAACGCCTGATTTTAACATTTTTTATCTGCATAAAGTATTTTTTAGGATTTATTGAATATTAAAATCAATCATTATGTTTGTGGCATTTTAAATATTAAACGCAAAACAATTTTAAATAATGATTTAAAAATGATTAATCAAATGTGATTCGACTATCTTTCAATTATTAAATCATTGATATATTTTAAGTAAAACAATTCGCATTAATGGCATTTTATAAAATGATGTTAAAAGATTGTTATTGTCTACAGTGTGATAAAATATATTTTCCAGTAAACAACGTATGATATATACGTGAAAATTTATTTAAAAAGTGAATAATTTTGTAAAAGAATGTTAATGTAGTTATTTATACCAGTAGCATGGAGGTATATTAATGTTTTGTTTTTTATTTTTATTTTTATTACTGTTCAAGCAATGTGATTTTTAATTAAAATTATATCGTATGAATGAGTTTGCCATTATTACGTATATGTTCGTGTATGTGTGTGTATGAATGGATATGTATATTTGTTACTAAAAACAAAGGCTGTTGATTATTTTTGATACAAGTACTAAAATTGTGATAGATTTTAAACTTACATCTGAGGGTGTTGTTTTACTTATATAGAGTCATCCAAATATGACGCGTATAAAATGCGTATAGGATGATGTGTAGGGAAACATGTGTATAGTTTCTTTTTAATAAAACACAAATCTAGGCCACACATTTGGATGATCCTATATAATATACTAAAACTGTAATTTTATTTGCATTGATTAAAATAATTATAATATAATGTAGAAACAAAAAGTAGTTTTATTTTTTAATATATGTATATATATATATATATATATATATATATATATATATATATATATATATATATATATATATGCAAATTTTAGTACAAATGTTTTCTATTCAATAATTTTAATATTTTATAAGTAAAGAATTTTTCAATTAACAGTAAATATATATTAAAAATTGTGAATTTAAGCAGTACAAAGCGTGTATGTTACTTATGTTCTATTTATCTTCATTCATATTTCTTTGTTTTAATTTTACTGTTCTAAAAAAGGTCAATTGTTCCTCCAAAATTTTATTAGAAGTAAATTGTCCTTACAATTTTTTAGATAATAATTTTTCTATGTTTATCAACTCATTATTTGTTATAATTAGAATATTAAAGATATTTATGTTCAGCTGCTAATAGTTTTAACATTCATTAAAAGTTATAGTTTTAATCGTTGAATGTATAAAATGAATAACTGTATGTGATATAAAATGTAATACAATAACCCTATGTAAATAAAACCAACTTTCTTTGTAAAATAATGATAATATTTATTTTTCATTGAATTGTATTGTATTAAAAGTTATATACACATTGCATCCGTATTTTTCATAAATTATGATTTTGGTACTGTTTTTAAATAATTTTAACTGGATAGTTCTAAATATTTAATAATACATATTAATATTAACTTTTTAATTTTTTTGTATTATTAAATATATTTCATAATTTCAGTTAGTAATTTTACATCGTTTTAGACTAAAAAAAAATAAGTAAAAAAATGTAATTAAATGTTTGTGATTTAATTAAATCTAAATATATATCTTTTCAAGTTATAATCGAATAATATTAAATTGTGTAATATTTATTTCCATTATAATGTTTATTTTAATAATAATAATTGTTATAATTGTTAATGTTGATATATAAATACATTTGTTACTTTTATTGCAAATTTTGTTTTATTATATTTTTTATCAGTGGTGTAATTCAGAAGTAATTACAATAATTTTATTTTAGTATTTAACTGGATTTTTTTAAACAAGAAAAGATATTTTTTATTCACATAAAAATATTTTAAATTCTTGCATATAACTTTTTATATAAAATGTAATATAAATATCCAAATGAAAAATTAACTTATTAGTATTTTAGATATAACATTTTTTTTATTATTATTTTAAGGATGATACAGACAATTTGCAATTGCAAATTTACATTGGTGGTGGAGTTCTTGCTGGTTTGATATTAATATTGTTAATTATATCTATATATTTATTAATCACTGTATCAACCTTAAGAAAACAGATAAAACTTTTAGAACAAAAAATAGAAGATAAAATCAGGTAAGAATTTTATTTTAACTATAATTAGAGAAAATGTTCATAAATTAAACTTATTTACTTATATTTGTTATCCAGCGCAATTTGTATGAAGTAAATAATGTAATTTTTATTAAAAAATTGTAAAAGTTGAATAATTTTTCAATATGTATGATTTATATATATATATATATATATATATATATATATATATATATATATATATATATAAACAAAAATAATTGATGTTACTAAAGTTATTTCGTTCAAAACATTTAAAAATTCCAAAAAAAATTCAATACTTATTTTGAAACAAAAATTGTATCAATTAATATTAGTTAAGAATTTTGAATTGAAAAATAGTGTACGTTTCTATATTTTCGGTCCTCGTAGTATGGTAAAAAAATATTTTGTATACAATAAAAAGGTATTAAATGAAACAAACGAACTAAAAGTGATTTACCAAGTTTATAGTGGAAATGTTTCACTTACTAATAAAATGTTTCGAAAATTTTCAAACTACTAAATACGTTAATTAAATCGATTATAAATTAACTTTCGTTAAGGTAGATGAAGCACTGTTCAATGGCCAAGAATCATAAGTTACAAAAACTCTTCCAATTTCATGTAAAAATTTGAACACAAATTTAATAATAAAGTTTAGTAAAGTATATTTCGATGTAATTATTATTGTATAACAAACAAACGAAATTTTTGATATCACCTATTTTGTAAAATTTACCTTTTGTCATTTGAAATATATCTTCGCAGTATTATTTTTCCATTTGTCGACGTCTGGACGTACATAATCAGTTCACAGTACCGTATCAAAAGGGTTAACTAAAAACAATTCACATTATATAGTCGTGCAACCCACGCAGACATGAAACATTTGTGATAATTTTATCATGTAAATAAATCGATACCGTACTATAATATATACCATTTCGAATAAAAAAAAATATTGCATGGCGTTGCCAATCATTACTTATTATTGGTGTTTAGGGAAAATGATTTATTTCTGATGTATAATAAGAAATGACTAGTCTACATTAATGCAAAATGAAAAAATCTTGAAGCATGCTACAGATAAGCTATCATTAATTTCCTGTAAAATCTATTTCAAAAAAGTAATAAATTGTGTTTAGTGGAATTGAAAAATTACTTTATAATTAACAATGCTATGTTTCTTTGGAAATAAAATAAAAAATGTACTTTAACCAAATTATCATGATAGTATTATTATTCACATTTATTCTCTTGTATACAAAATTTTCTTCCCGTTAAGAATTTTGCTTCTTGAGACAATTACAAAAACCACTTTGACTTGTTTGTAGCTTAGAAATCAGAAAATCGTATGTGGTCATTTTTATTCTATTTAATAAATGAGTCATTTATAAAAATATTTCATATATTGTTAAATAAAAAAAATGTTGAACAATAATTTTGTTTTTAAACTGTCTTAATTAACAAGTCTGTCTTAATTAACCTGTCTTAATTAACTGTCTTAATTAACTGCCTTAATTAACAAAATAATTAACAAGTTCGTTCTATTTCAATGAAAATAAAATTATAATAAAAAAATAATTAACAGTGTGTAACGTAAAAAATATTTTTATGCTCCAATACAAAATGAAATTAATAAAAATATATTATAAAAACATAATCAAAAGTTTATTTTTCACGTATCTATTAATTACAGAAACCAAAATACAATTAGTAGTCCAGTAATTAACCCGGACGAAGAATTATCAAAAAGAGGGTTTTCAATGTATGCAGGAAATGCAGATAATGTTTCAGAGTATGATTTTTATTTTTAATTATTTTTATTATCGTTTTAAACTATTTCCAAAAAAAAATAAAATAAATAAATAACAATAATAAGAAATCTTTCATAAATGAAAATTACTGTCAATGTCTTTGTTATATGTTAAAATGGTTCAAAAATCTTTAAATAATTATAAGCGATTAAACAAAATACATTCTTAAATTTATATTCTTTTTTAGGGCGAATGATATAAGAAATCCTATTAATAAAAATTACAATGATTCAGTCAATGAGATATCAACTATCTATTAAATATATTAATATCTGCTTGTGTAGGAGTGTATAAATATTTATTTAAATATATATCTGTAATTATCTATACACACAAACATATTCTAAAGGATATTTATATATTTTGAAATATATAAATGTATATATCTTTTCAATAAAGAATGATGTACCTATAATAAAATTTATTTCTTATTATAGCCAATAATTGACTGGTTTATAATTTTCACTTTTGTATCATTTGGCTAATTTTTTTTTATTCACTTTTAATAACATTTCCTCTCCTTTTAATAACATTTATAGAAAAAGATTTATTGTTGATATGTGTATTTTTATCAGATATGTATATAGTTTCATCAACTTAATTATAAAAATAACTAGATATTTTTATTTCTTTATTGATTAAACGTAATGCGGTCATAATCAGTTTAATTTATTTAAGTATTATATTTGTTACTTTATTTATTCACTGTTATTATTTATTTCTTTATTAATTATTAGGGATTTTCATAAATCATGACTCATTACTAAGCTATTTTTAGAAACGTTCCATATCTGACTTGCGCTATATTTCAGTTCAATTTCTTATATTGTGTGCGTACAACATTCAAATTTTTATTTACGTAGTTAATTTCCAAATTGTCCGCATTACGACTAAACAACGACCTTTCAATCTTTAGAGGAACACATAATATATGGTCAATTTTCACTGTTGATTGACAACTTAACTACAATTAAAAGGTGATATCTATCGTGATGTGTTAGAAGTTCGCAAATGTTAACATTGGTTTAAAAAAATTGCGGCAGATATCGTTGACCTTACTGATACACCTCGAAAACCTGTCAAATTTGATAGTGAGGCCTTAAAACCTCTTGTTGAATTTGATTCAGAACTAATCTTCAAGGAATTGTCACAACAACTTGGCCAACGGTCTACACGGCCAATAGTTTATAGACATCTGGAAAAAATTGGTAAGGTTTACAGAGAGGGGAAATAGGTTCCACATGAACGGTCTTCGACCAATAAAGAACAATAATTTGTAACTCGTTTCTAACGAAGCATAATAGGAAGTCATTTCTTCATAGGATTATAACCGGAAATAAAACATAGATTCTATACATCACGTTGAAACGAACTAAGTAATGGTTTTCACCAAATCAAATTTTATTTCTAACATCAAAATCTGATTTAACTCTGAAAAAGTGTCTTTTATGCGTTTGGTGGAATTTCTATAGAGTGATTCTCTTTGAATTGCCGAAACTTGGAGATACGATAACGGCTGAAGTCTACTGTCATCAGTTAGAAAGATTAAGGCAGAAGTTCTCAGAAAAAAAATTGCGTTGATCAACAAGAAGAGCACCATCTTGTAGTATAAAACGTGAAACTACATGCAACAAGAATTATGCAGGAGAAAATCAAACAAGTGAAATATTATATTACTGCATGCTCTCTACTCATTAGAAGTTCTGATTATCACATATTCATATTTCTGAAACATTCACTTGCTGAGAAAAAATCACCTTGAGTTATTTTTTTCATCAAAAAAACTAGAATTCTTTAAGCAAAACAATGAATCTTTAGTGATAAGATGGTAGTGACATAAATAATAATGGTTGATTAAAAAATATAAGCCTCTTTTTACAAACTTGTTTATATAGTTCATTTCAAATAAGTTATTTTTTATGGGAATCCCTATATTAGTACATTTTTTTTTCTTCATTACAGACATGTTTAACACTTGTTATTATTGCACAGAATTTATGTACAAAAAATATTAATCATTATCATCTTTTTCAAAAAGATGTATGTATATAAATGAGAATATAAATTAAAACTTATAATAAACAGTAATTATTATTTTCGTTTTCTTGAAAAAAATATTTGACTTCTGATTAAGAATTGTATTGTCCAATTTTATTTAATTTTCATTATTTTTTATTCAAATAGCAATATTATGTATTAGTTTCAAATATTTTTGATAATGTAGATTAATAATATTTATCAATAACTTTAACCATTATCAGTGAGTATTTTTAAAGTTCGTATTAAATTAAAATGAAGTTTTTAAAGATAAATTTATATATTAAATTTTTATTTTGCACGTTCATTATTATAATTATAATAAATATAAGAAACTTTTCTTGAAACATAAAATAAAAAGGTTTTCTATTATACACAAATAAAATAAGTATATATTTTAGTAAAAATAATCTTTCAAATGTATATATATATATATATATATATATATATATATATAACTGTTATTTTAAAAAAAAATATAAATTAAAAAAAGAGAAAAATACACATTGTTCATTTTATTTTCTGATGTACTTTTTAATAACCCAGGTTTCTTTTCAAAGTACTACATTTTAAAATGTTATTCTTTTTTATATTTTAATAAAATACATAAAAAATCCAACTTAAATGTAAATGTACGTACTGACAATCACTATTATTTTTTAAAAAAATTAACATTAAGTTACTATACAATCTTTTTCAATTAATCTTATTATTTTCCAAATAGTTCAATTTCTAAAATTTAAATTTTAAACTCTATCTAAATTACAATAAACACATTTCTATATAGTTATTTCTATATTTTACACGTTGTATTATTTAAGTTCCTTAATATAAATAACGATGAACAGAAAACAATTTTATATAATTATTTCGTTATGCAATAATTTGTAGTACACATAGTTACTGTCTACATTTTATTCACGTATAATATATAACATAATAATATACATTACATCAACTTGAAAATGTTCTCATTTTGTTTAGTAGAAAGAAGGAGTGCGGAATGATTTTAACTGTATTTTTTGTTGGTTATTATGTTTAAGTTTATTAAGTGTAATTTCTATAATAAAGTTAATTTTGTGTATTAAATATATATTTTGAACATTAGTAATTATAATCGATTAATCATTTGTATTTTAATATATGCATATCATTGATTTTTGTGTTAAAAATATGTTTAAGTATAAAAATATTGTGACTATTTTTGTGGTTTGTATCGGGACAAAAAAATAGATAAGTGCTTGGATTATTTTATAAGAAAAATTGATTATATAGTTGTGTTAAATTCATTTTTTCAACTCGAACATCGTAGTGGAAGTTGCACATTTTAATTACTTTTATGGTGAGTATTATTGTTTAATTTAAACCGTTAATTAAAATATTTACTTAATCTATATACAAGTGTATAAACATTTCTGTATATATATATATATATATATATATATATATATATATATATATATATATATATATATATATATATATGTGAATTATATGGAACCTATCATAGGTGTGATTGAAATATTATTAATTATTTTAAATCTATTTGATAATTTTAATAATGATTATATATATATATATATTTATATATATATATAAATAAATGTGTGTGTATATATATATATATATATATATATATATATATATATGAAACTAATTTTTAAAAAATATAAATTAAAAAAAAACAATGGAAAATCCAAACTTTTCATTTAATTCTCTGATGTACTTTTTAATAACCTACACATCTTTTCAAAACACTACATTTTAAAATGTTATTTTTTACATTTTAATAAAATACATAAAAAATCAAACCTAAATGTAAATGTACGATCTTACAATCATTTTTCTAAAAAATTAACATTAAGTTACTATTTAATCTTTTTCAATTAATCTTATTGTTATTTAAAATATTTAAATTTCAAAAATTTAAATTTTAACATCTATTTAAATTACAATAAACACATTACTATATAGTTATTTTTATATTTTACACTTTTCTGTGTAGTTCCTGAACATAAATAACGATGAACCGAATAACAATTTTATATAATTATTTCGTTATGTATGTAGTTACTGTCTACATTTTATTCACGTATAATAAATTACATCAATTTGAAAATGAACTCATTTTGTTTCATAGAAAGAAAGAGTGCAGTAGGATTTTAACTGTACTTTTTGTTGGTTATTTTTAAGTTTATTAAGTGTAATTTTTATATTAAACTATTTTGTGTAGTAATTACATATTTTAAACATTAGTAATTATAATCTATGAATCATATTCATATTTTAATATGTGCATATTATTAATTTTTGTGTTGAAAATACGTTTAAAATAATATATGAAAATATGTTTAAAATAATAAAAAGTATTAAAATAATATGACTTTATGGTTTATATCGGTGCAAGACAATAGTTAAGTGCTTAAGGTATTGTATAAGAAAAATAGATTATATAGTTGTGTTATGTTCATTTTTTCAACTCTGATGATCGTAGTGAAAATTACACATTTTAATTTTTTTATGGTGAGTAATTAGTATTTAATTTAAGCCATTAATTAAAATATTTACTTAATTTATATACAAATATATAAACACATTTCTGTATTTGTATATGTATATATACATATATATGTACATACATATATACATATATATATATATATATATATATATATATATATATTTTATATATACATACATACATACACACACACGTATGAATGTACACACTCACACATAATTCTATATGAATGTGTATGTCAAAAGTCATAAAATATCAATCACTTGTGATTATAACGACATACTATTATTGCGTGGTTCATAGGGTTAGAGATTTCACTAGTAACAGTTTAAGTACAAGGTAGTTTATATATACGTGTATTATATATATATATATATATATATATATATATATATATATATATATATATATATATATGTATATACGCGTATACAGATTGTGTCTACCGAAATAAGGGAATGGGAAACGCGCAGGCCGTTCGTCGGATGACACCGGCGGCCCTCAAGCCTCGCACGTTACCATGGTGACGGCACACACGCGAGAGCGCGGGCTCGAGCGCGACCCATCTGATATGTTTGTATAAAGATTTGATACCAATTACAGCCAGGGTTTACCAAACCTCCGCCCCTCTTTATCCCTAACCGTGCAAAGGACAGATAGATGGCGGTCCATTCGTATCGTGTTGAATACGATGCCAAGATACTTGATGTCATCGTCATCGTTTTCTTCTCATTTTTCTTCTTCTCATCCTTTTTCCGTTTCTTACTCGTACTACCACTTCTTTTTCAAGTGTTCGTAAGTTTAAAAGTGCATGAAAAATTGTCTACTTGAACGTGAAAAAGGAAATAGCTGACTGGAGCAGTATTTGTGTATACATTGTTATTTAATATTTTCTTTATACGAATATACATATATAAAATTAGAAAGAGAATATACACATGCATGTATGTATACATATATAAAAATATACATACAAACATACACACACACTATATGTGTGTGTGTGTGTCACATACACACATAGGTTTTAAAAATTTTTTTAAAAATTATTCTTTAAATTTTTACTTTGTCAAAAATTTGAGAATTGAAAAAAATTGCCATTGCTGCAGTCATGAATAAATAAATGATATATATATATATATATATATATACATATATATATATATATATATATATATATATATATATATATATATATATATATACATATACATACATACATATATATATAAATATATATATATATATATATATATATATATATATATATATATATATATATATGTTATTTTAAATACTTGAAACAATGTATATTATTAATCAGTATGAATCATTATGATAACTATAAGTCATAAATTCATTACATTTTCACATTTCTTACAAAAAGATTGACTAATACGTTTTTATTATACATATATAAAGGTTTTGTCAATTTAATTAATTTTATCAATTTAAAAGTGTGTTATGTAATGTTATGAGAATACTAAATTAATATCAATAGTCGTACAACAGTTTGAAAAAGTTAAATGTTAAAAATAATAGATACAATCTATAATATAATTGACTAATCAAGATTAGTTACAAAATTGATTTCTCATTCTATTCTATTTATATATTTTTTTTATTATAAACAAATTATGAATTATATATGTATGTATATATATATATACGTATATATATATATATATATATATATATATATATATATATATATATATATATATATATATATATATATATATATATATATATATATATATATATATATATATATATATATATATATATATATATATATATATATATATATATATATATATATATATATATATATATATATATATATATATATATATATATATATATATATATATATATATATATATATATATATATATATATATATATATATATATATATATATGTATATCAACGTTTAGAAAGCGTTTATTTTTTTTAATTTTTTCTCATCTTAACGTTCATTACAAATTAAAGTTTATTATTTTTTAATCACTTCTTTCTTTTCAAGAAGAATAAATTTACCTAATTCATTATCTATTTACATTACAGTTTAAAGAGTAAAACTATGCTCGCTTATATCTAAAGTTATACAAATGAGTGTTATTTTCACTGTTTAGTGATATTGTATATACATATGTGTGTGTGTATATATATATATATATATATATATATATATATATATATATATATATATATATATATATATATATATATATATATATATATATATATATATATATATATATATATATATATATATATATATATATATATATATATATATATATGTATATAATGTGTGTGTATAATGTATGTTAACATTTATAAATTAATTATTAGAAATTAACATTTTATTGACTTAAAATGTAATATGAAACGTCATATGATAATCTTAAAGAACACTGAAAATGTAGATTAAAATTTCATTAATTAATTCGTAATTAATATATGTACTATGTAAATTATGTAAGATTTAGAATACGGAGTTTGGCATATTAATTTCAATCACAAAACCATATAAATGATAATTATGAATACATAACATGTAAATTAGACAAATAGCTGAATTATTTTATTGTGTAATAAACTTAAAAAATAAGTTGTTACTTGTATGACTATATTCATAAATACAATATATAACTCAATTTCTGAATATCTTTGTTATAATAACTACACATTTTTTCCTCAATAAATTTAAATTTTGAAAATGTTCAATTTACATAAATTAATTTTCATCCCAACACCACAATAATTTAAAGTGTTCAATAATCACTTATTGTTCCCTTTTATTTATAATTATATAATTTATAATTATATCGGCTGATGCATTTCGATGGCGACGCCATGATCGTCAGAGCCTCTCTGACGATGATGGCGTCGCCATCGAAATGCATCAGCTGATATAATTATAAATTATTCAATTATAAATAACAAGTGAGCAATAAGTGATTATTGAACACTTTAAATTATTGTGGTGTTGGGGTGAAAATTAATTTGTGTAAAGTGAATCAGCCACAGTTCCAAAACAACCAATAATGTTCAATTTAATTTTTATTAAATTTATTCTAGAATATATTTAGGAAGGAATTTCCAAAAATCGTGTACATTTGTTAAAACTATTAACTATATTTAATATGCTATTTTTTAACCCTTAACTGTCGAATTTTTTTTATAATATATGACGAAAGAATATTGGCTAAATTTAAAGAAAATATTCGTAATAATAAAAACAGAAACTATTCTTATAAAAGTGATTTATCTATGTGCAAATTTTAAGTTTCGTTTTTTATAGGAAAAGTGTAATAGGACACTACCATATATATATATATATATATATATATATATATATATATATATATATATATATATATATATATATATCCGTATATAATTTTAGTTCAATAAAAACTTCATATAAAACGAATGTGGATTGTGTATGACTCTAACCGTTTAATTGGAATAAAGTCACCATAGATAATTACGACTCTATGGCAGAACAATTGTAAAATATAATAGTAGAATGAATAATACTGTGAAATACAATAGAACTTGCATGATGTCCTTTTATCAAATGTTATATGGTGTATGACACTAAAGATCACTGACTGAAAAACACGTGTCTTATTATCATAGTGTATGTACAAATATATATATATATATTTTGAGATTTCCCTTGTATTTTACGACACGTGCTGTTCATCGAAAGTTATAATGATTATGACGTTACTCCGCAAATTGGGGTAACCAACTTAAATCGAACATATTTGAAAATAAATGATATTATTTTGAACAATGAACAGCGAATATTTTTTTACTAAATACTTTCGAAATTTCCGCTAGCATAGAACATTTATATATATATATATATATATATATATATATATATATATATATATATATATATATATATATACACACACGTACAAACAAATACATATTAACTTTTCTTAAATTTATTGTTTTATTAAATATATAATATGTAAAATCTGAAATAATAGTGATTATATTTCTATAAATTCCCTTTTGCAGTCATTGGACGTATCAACGAGTTTTATAACAACCTGAGAAGATTTTTTATGATATATTTCTTTAATGTTTTTTTTTTAATATTTTCTTTAATGTTATTAAAGAAAAAAAACTTTTCAGTTGCATTAAGCACTGATGTATTTTTGAATAAAGATGGTATTTCATTTTTTTTAAATTAATTAATAAAATTCATTGCGAATTCCCAATAATAAAAACTATGTTACTTTGCTTTTTATAATAATTCCGAATGGTACCATCTCGTTATTTCCTTTTTAGAAAATGGGTAATAGAATATAAAACATAGTTTTATCTCCTGAAATAAAGTAATCGAATATTTTGTTATTTACTCATTCATAGAAGATTAATACATTAATAGATAATTATATATAATAAAAAATAATGTCATTAAAATCAAACATTAATATATATATTTAGAAATTACTTAAGTTCGATTATTTTACATATATTATTATTTTCTAAATATTTTCATTTAGAAATTATTTCCAATTTCTATTTCTATGTAGAAATTTATTACATATATAATCATCCATTAAAAGCAGTGACAATAGAATTTCAATTCTATTCTTTTAGTAACCCTTCTTTACATAAATTAGTTTTAACCCTATTTTTTAAAAACCAGAACTTTACTCTTCAAAATATTCTTATGAAAATCAAATTGTCTTCTCAGGTATTTTATAATTTTAATTTTTCGACTTTCTGTATTTTAGAAGACCTTTTCATCTATTTCTATCAATGCTTAAATGTTACTTTTTCTCTCTGTTCAATTTGTTCATGTGGTCGTTGCCTCTATTCTGTTTCTCTCCAATTCTAACTTTAGCATTCATAAGACATCGCGGTCCATAAAAAAGATTTTATAAACGATTTTTAACACGTTAAACGCCATGTCAGTCACCAGTGACTGACACCGAACTTGCCATTAAGGCCGCTAGCATTTCGCAGTGAAATCTCGGCCTAAACGAAAAGCAAGACAAAATAGGCTTGGCGTTTAACGTGTTAATAGTTTTTATTATTATTGATATTTTTGATAATGTCTTGAGTAATTTTATTTATCACTGTAAATTTTAAATTAATATTCATTATAAAATTATAATGAAAATAATCATTTTTATAATGTAGTTAATGTTAATTAATTAATCCTTATTATCTAATCAAAATATTACTTAAATATACATTTATAATAACTTGTTTGAATATTAATATTAATTTTTATGAATTGTTTTAAAGTGTATAATTATAGAAATAAATTTATATTCTAAAATAAATATTGTTTTATTTTTATAAAATATAACAAAAATAATATTAATCGATTTTTCGTAATATAAAATCTTAGCATGTTATAAATGAGTTAAAAAAAATCAATTTGTATCTATTTATATGTATTTTCAACTAATAATTTTGTCGAATTGAAATACATAGTTGGTTGCTGTGACAAAAACTGCAATCGTTATATTCAGACTTCCAATATTGCGCGCATAACAACCAAGAACGTTTCTTTAATTTTATTTGGGACTGTGACACTAACACCGTATAAGTCGTCTGATTGCTTTCTGTCGTAGTATATTTTTTTCTGAATTTTATTCGGTTGATGCTGTTCGAAGCCACATGCTGCGTTTGTATTACATGGCGTCTTTATGCTTATCGAAAATTGTATTGTTTTTAGTAACAATACCAGATCATTGTTGAGACCTTTAAAAGATAATGCGTTTATGTAAATTTATATACCAATTCGAAAGGTTATTAATTTTTTAATATATTTATTTCAAATGTCAATTTATTCAATTGTGTGGACTGATTTATTGTGTTTTTTTAAGCGTGATAGAACTTTAAATTGAATCTCTATCGAAAGTTCTATTTTATCTATAAAACACCTATATATATATATATATATATATATATATATATATATATATATATATATATATATATATATAGGTGATCTAAATTAATCTCAAATGTTTAGACATATTTATTTGCTTACTATCATTTACTATTTTTTACCATCCTTCAGTCTCATTTGAGCCATCTTATATATATATATATATATATATATATATATATATATATATATATATATATAAAAATGTTCTTTATACTTAATTATTGATTTAATTATGTTCACATACAAATATAAAACATGTTTTTGATTTTCAATAAAAAGATGTAATTTCATACATTTCTTTAAACATTAATCGGTGTTAATAATATTTGAGATTATCATTTATGTCAAAAAATGTATCTTATATTTAAACATTTGTATGATAAAAAAATTTGTATGTCAAAAAATGTATCTTATATTTAAATTGTTTTGAGTTATGAAAAATTATATATAATTATGAATATGAATTTTACAGTTGATTTGTTAGATGGATTTTAATTGCTTAATCAATTGAAATCAAATATAAAAATCAAAGTATAAAGAGTACAAGGAGTCGCATACATGCATACATACATACTTTATATATATATATATATATATATATATATATATATATATATATATATATATATATGTATATATATATATAATTTATCGGAGAAAAAATGAACTTTTTGAAAAAAGGGTATGTGTACTCATGTACGCATGCCAGAAGTGAAATTTCTTTTCCGTAAAGTAATAAAAAGGTAAAGAGACAAGCGCATGCCTAAAACTCGTAAATGAACAAATTCGTCAGGATAAAGCAAGTAACAAAATGAAGAAATGTAGTAGGGAGAGAGGCAGTAAATACACGAGATAAAAATTTAAATAGAAAAGATCAATTTTTTAAATAAATTAAATTTTTACAATTATTTCATATTAAGTAAGATTAATATTTATTTTCAAATTAAAATTTTTATAAAAGTATAAATTATGAAAATTTATTCTTTTTCGTCTGGAATTTCTTCGATTTCCATTGCTTCCTCCGGTGGTGACTGAGGACGATACAATTGGTTTTTGATAAGTAAAATTTTTGCACAATAGACTTTACCACCTTAAAGCCTGTAAAAAACATTTTTTAAAAATTACTATTATATGGCTATTGTATAATATATAATATACAATTAGATCAATGTTTTGAAAATAAAACAATTAAAGGAAATACTCACAAATAATATATAACTGCAATAAATAGCATCTATTGAGATATTATTTATTGATAATTGATAATTTTCTAACACCACGTAAAATTCAATAAATCTTCAAAATGACACCTGAGAACAAAGAATTCATATTAAAAAAAGGTGTTTATATTTTGCCAAAAATTCAGATATTTATTTAAAATATATCCTTTCTACATCAATACATTGCTAGGTACGCTGAAACAACAGATGGATAGATTTTTAATAAGAATATTTTTGGAATGAAAGCCATATAAGACGCCATGGTAAAGGTCACGATGACTTATGTGACTAACAATATCATACAACGTTTCTTTCATTGCCATTTTTATTTTTGAATTGATGCACACTTGTTTTTTGGCCAAAAATTCAAGTACAGAAAACAACCTTGTAAAATAATGCATTATTGCGTAACAAGTACCAGCTTTCTTACTCTCGATATTCTGAAGTAATTCTTACTTTCCTCGGTCACAAACTCTCCATAATATTTAAGGGACACGACTAGTGTGACACTTTCAAAAAATCGATTTTTTGCATTTTTCGATAATATAATACCTCCAAAAATAACATACTAAAATTTCAAGTGCGGATCTCAAATAGTTTTTGAGCTACAGCCTTCTAAAAGAGTAGCTATTTAAACGCGTTTTTCTCAAAACTACATTTTTAAAATTTGCTGCAGTTCTAACTTGATAATAAATCATCCGATTGATTTGATTTTTATTTTAGCATATTTAGTATTTGTTTCTCCATACAATGACCCTCCAGTTTTTCGATTGGATAAAAAATGTAATTTTGCCATGCCAAACACCATCAGATTTTTGAGCGAAATTTTAAACTTTTTTTCAAAACTCCGTCATTTTGTTAAATTTCAATTTTTTCACAATCCTGGATCATTGTATAGGCAAAACCTTCTAGTTTAACGAAATTTTTATTTATTTATTTTAGGCACTGCGAAGGTCGAAATCACTGCAGCAGTGGGGGAACGTTTTTTTTTTGGAGACTCGGGAGATGGCGAATAACTTGCTGAAAATCGAATATTTGCATTCAAAAAAATTGCCATGTATACATTATTTATGCACAGATATACCCTCGAAATTTAAAATATTCGATGCAATACTTTTCTTAAAAAAAATCCCGAAAATCACCTTTTTATGCGGTCACACTAGTCGTGCCCCTTAAATAGTATTTACCAATGATAATTTCATCTTCCAGAACAAAATCACGATGAAAAACGTCTTTTGAATCATAAAAATAAATGAACATTGTCTTCACTTGCGACTTTTGAAAACGCAGTTTTCTTACTTTCTATAAACTTGGTAATTTTTTTGGAGACGATGTGCGTTGTGGTCTCCTTTTGTAATAAATACACAGTTGAAAAATGTCAATATGTATAATATATTTATTTCGGTGATTAACGTGGTTGTACAGAGTTTGCTATGGTTGAATTGTGGTGAGACGCGTGTCTCTCTTGTTGTGTCGTTGATGTCGGATGAGTCTGGCGTCTCGTTGGTTAATGAAGTCGATCGACGTTGGTTGTTGTTGTCGGATGTCGGATGATGTGAGATCAGTGTCTCTGTCGATTGACCGAGGGACACTGTCTGATGATTTCGAATTTTCTAAGATCCTTTTATATCGGTTCTAACGGGAACCGGCCGGCGCTGCCCGTTGCAGAAGAAAAGGTTCAGGTACACGCGGCCGGTCGGAATTTGGGTTTTTCGAATATTCAGATGCTGTCGATTGTTTCGTTTCGTCCATGTGGCCTTTGGGGTTTTCTAAATAGGTCGGTCGTATTGTTTCGTCCAGGTGTTCTTGGGGTTTTCCAAATGACGGCTGTGTAGCAGACGCTACATTTTCATAAAGCCCTCGATTTTCAGGTTGTACTTAAAACATTACATCTTGTTTCCAGTAACGATTAAGATTTATTTTAGCCATTCTAATATCCTTGCAGCGGTTGACGTTTGCATTCATGTCTTTCATTAGTTTGTGTGGTACAAATCAAATGGAAAAATTTTTTTTTGTTCATTTCTGTTTTAACACATATTCGTCCGCTTGACGAAAATTCGTCATCTTCCAGAGAATCACTCACAGCCTAATGACGAAAATTCATCATTTGTATATTACAGAGAATAATTGATTTTTGTTCTCTTAATTCTGAGTATATTAAATTATAATTTTAACCAAACAGAGATAATTTGTTTTATATCATTTTCCAAGATTTCACTGAAAAATATATGATTTCTAACAAGTTACATTAGTTTTATATAGACCATATCATTTCTACAGATAGTGTCAAAAAATGCCGGCATTTGGTGAATGGCGGTGCAAAAAATTACCCGACGAATATGTGTTAATATCTCATGAATTGTACCCTCAGATACTCCAAACTCTTCGGAAATCATTTTATACCTCATATTCAAATCAACAGTAATAATTCATGCACTTTTTTAATGAGTTCGTCATTGATTGTGGTTTCAGGACGACTTGATTTTAAATCTTTATTGATGTACTCTCTCTCATTTTTAAAACGTTCAAATTATTTGTAAATTTGTGTGTCCAACAGACAATCATCAGAATAAACTTGACGCGTCAATTTAAATGTTTTTATGAATGTTTTACTAACTTTAAAACAAAACTTAATATTTGCATGTTGTTCCATGATAACGTAACAAATAGTATTACCCCTTTAACAAGCATATTTCAGAACTACTTGTCATATTTTAACCAAATTTCGACAGTTAGTAGAAGAGATATGTATGCATAAATACTATTTTTAGATCTTAAATGACGCTACAGGTTTCAGTGAAAAAATAAAAGTTGTTTTTTGGCACACTGTATAAAGATACTTATATGTACATAAATTTATACTTACCAATAAATAATACATATATTGCGGTATTGTAGTTATAGTTTGTAGTAGCAAACACAATAAATTAAAATTGAAATATTATAATCACTATTCAGTAATATTGGGTTGAATCAAAAATTCGTAGATTTTAAGTTTACTTTAATAGAGCTTTTTACATAGTTCTATTTTTAAATTATTACATATGTACCATCTTGTATCACCTTTCGCCATATTTCAGGTAGTTTCATTATTCCCCTCTCCCAGAACTTGGTGTCCTTTTCTGCTATAAAGTGTTCGAGGTGATTTTTGCAGTCTTTCAATGAACTGAAGTTCTTTCTATTAACCGAAATTTGTAGCCACCGGAATAAGTGGTAATCTGAGGGCACTTAGTCAGATGAATACGGTGGATGGGGTAGGACATCCCACCCAAGTTGCACCAATTTTTGTCGTGTCTGTAAAGACACATGCGGTCTTGTGTTGTCCTGATGGAAGACTATGCCTTTTGGATTTGCCAGTTCCGGACGTTTTTGGTCAATCGTTGTCTTTAATTGATTAAGTTAAGAGCAGTACTTGTCCGAATTTAATATTTTGTTATGTGGAAGCAGTTCATAGTATAGAACACCTTTCCAATCCCATCAAATGCACAGCATTACCTTTTTTGGATGCAAACCAATTTTTGGAGTGGTTAAAGTTTGTTCATTTCGTTTCATCCAGAATCTTTTTCGATCCACATTGTTGTACACAATCCATTTTTCATCACCCGTAATAATCTATTTTAAAAATGAGTCGCTATCATTGCGTTTCAAGAGCATATCACTCACAGAAATACGGTCAATCAAATTTCGTTCTTTCAGATTATGTGGAACCCAAACATCATAGCGATTCATATAATCTAGTGCGCCCAAATTGCCTTACAACACTATTTGAGATACCTGGAGTACTTTTGCGTTATAATGCGTCATGTGATGTGGATTATTTTTAATTAAACTTGCGATTTGGTTATTACCGACAACTTTAGACCTACTGGAGCGTTCTTTGTTCTCGAAATCGAAATTTCCACTTCTAAAGCGGACGAACCACTTGTGAACAATGTTTTTTGCTACAGCATCATCTCCATAAACTGTACATATATTTTTTATCATTTAGGCATAATTCTTCCTTTTTCGGAAATAAAATAAATAACATGGCATTGCGTGAGTGCAAGTTGTTTACGTCCATTTTTAAGTTTCAAATTAACATATCAAAAATCAATAAATCACCAAAAAACGTGTACAAATGTCACCTGTCAAAATTATAAACAGCCAGACATATCAGATAAATAAGATAAGCGAAAAATTACCATCAATGCCATGTATTAAAAAACGCTACGGACTTTTGTTTCAACTCAATATTTATGGCGTCTGAATGTTATTTAAAAAAGCAGCGTAAACATGCTCGTTTAAAACACCTATAACAATTACCTGATTGGACAACTCATGACTGATCGTATGGAATATTATTATAGCGTTTAGACCTAATTACCCGCTATTAATTACACCTGTAATGGTCATATATTCACTTTTATAAGCGATACATACCGCGACAAGCTCTTGTTACACGAAGCAGTTGTACAGTCGTTGATGAGGTTATTTGCTCCACACGTCGATGGAAAAACGATTTACTTTGTTGATAACCGTCATTGTTTCTATCATACCTTATGGGAACTTTATATATTGAATTTCGTTCATGTTTTATTTACTCATAAAATATGTACGCTACGTAAATCATGTATATAATATGCACATAAAACGGAACTGATAATTGTTATACATTATTAAGTTGTCATTATTGTTTTTATAATTGTAATGTAGCTGTGGATCTGATTAAAATTTAATTTCGAGTGTTGTTTTTAATTAATAATAGTAATTCACTCACTTAAGATTGCATATTCGGTGGAAAGTGTTTCATTAAATAACTGCCTTTACTTAATTATTGTTAATCATTTTTAATCAGAATTTAAAAGTCCTTCTCTAAGGAAACTAATAATTGTAAAACATTGGAATAAAGAGCATTCCAAGCACGAACAACTCTATCAAAGATTGTATTTTTAGTAAACTGTTTTTCGTGCGTTTTTAATTTAATTTTATTAAGTAACTATTTTTGTTGCACAAAAAAAATATTTTTGATTAAATTTGTCTATGCCATATCCAAAATAAATAATAATAATAATAATCCAGATATCCAAAATAAATGTTTTAAAAATTCAAATTAGTCACAAGTTTCGGTCTACTATATTTTACCATTTCATTATAAAATGTCCTTCAATAAAAAACGAAAAAACGAACAACTATCTTTGAATTTTTTTCTATTTTGCGTTTTTAATATCAATGTGGGTCCCCATACTCATATAACAGTTTCACTTAACACAAACAGGCTTTTATCTTTAATTTTATATTGCACCCTCTAATAAAAATGATTTTAATAAAATATTAACACGGATAAAATGTTAATACTTCTACACCTTCGACAGATTAGAACACATTACGGTTCACAGTATTTTGCGCTAGACTTCATTTAGAGTCCGGCGAATTTCACAAAAAAATGCACAAAAATAACTTCTTCATAAAATTAATGTAATTCTTAAACCAATGAACATTTTGAAATTAAATTTCATATCTGCCTATAAAAGGGTTTGATGCATAGATATATGTAAATATAATAGTGGTTTTCATTCTGTAATGCGTGGTAAAGTACAAAAAAGTGATGCTTTATAATAAACATAGTTTTTTATAAAAAAACACTTTTTAGCGTAAAAAACATCTAGAAGGTATAAAAATATGATAAATTACGTAAACCATATATTCTATATACAGAAGTTAGAAAAAAAAATAAAAGTACCAATTTCGATTTTATTCCAATAAAACAGAACTTTGCTAGGGATAGAGATTACTTTATTTAAAATATATGAAATATTTTTCATAATTTTTATAATTTACCAATATTTTGAATATATACACCATCATCTTTTGATGGAATTAGAAAAAAATATAGCTTGTATACATATTTTTTTGGAGTCGAAAGTTCACACAACGAAACACGCATTAACGCGTGAACGGATTTACAATAGTCCAATATGAAACGCGATTAGGCATGGCCGGGCGGTAATGTGTTAACCAGTTGCGCTGGAATGATGTGCTATGTACGTCAACTGCTTTCTGTGCCAAATGTCGATTGGACGTAAATAGCACGTCGTGTGATTTTTGCTTATACATTACGGTCCACAGTATTTCGCGCTAGACTTCATCTGGAGTTCGGCGAATTTCGAAAAAAATTATTAATATTATTAATAAATTTGTTAATTAATTTAAGAGTTTTACTATAATGTTAATGTGGTGTCTAAAACCTTATAAAAAAATGATTTCAAATACCAACTCGCTGAGAATGCTTTTACGGATTTGCCACGCGAGCAGGTGAATTAATTGCCAGCGCAACTGGTTAAGACTGCGTTTTAATAATGGCGATAATCGTATGGCAATCAAAATGCGCATCGGTAAATCAACTGAACAATTATTGAAAATGTTTTTGAAATCTTCTGTTAGTAAAATGAATAATATTTGTAATAAGGTAAATTTTTCATAGTATCTGAACAAACAGTTTGATTTAATTTTATATGAAATATCGATTAATCTATTTATATAAATATACCAGGGAGTTTCGCCTCCTGTTCGCTACGTTCGCTGACCCTCGGGGGGATCTGCCCACCTCCGTAATACTCATAATCGTAAATGATGTTTATTTATAATCGTTAAAGTTCGGAGATAATAGAATTGATTAACGACATTCATTTGTGATGGAATTATTATATATATATATAAATATATAAAAAATTTAAATATTGAAGAAAATTAAAATTCTAAAAATGTATTTTAAATTATAATATAATATACATTATAGAAATTAAAAATAAAACATTTAGATTTATTTATAAAACACAAACTATTGTAATAGTATTTATTTAAAATGTATTATATATAAATGTGAATTTTATAATAATATTTAAATAATTAATTTAACAAGATTTAAATTAAATTATGGGGAAAATAAATAAATAAAAAAACAGTCTTTCAAATATACAAACTATTATTAAAAAGGTAATCTGAAAAAGTTGTGTAAACAATATATATCCACTACTATCTTCTATTTGAAATAAAATACACAAACAAATACTGAAAATCTTACATATTTATTTTGTATATAATATTTACATAACGTAAATCATATTACATTTTTTTATTTACAAAATTACAATCGATTTAAATTATTTCCTTTTTATCTAATAATTACTTCATATTTTTTTAATTTTTGTCAATTAAATCATCATATATTCACAGTCTTATGTTATTGTCGAAAACTTACACATTTAAAACACTGGATCATACGATTATAATAATTATTAATTATATAATACACTGAGTTTCAAATTCGTATATATATATATATATATATATATATATATATATATATATATATACATATATACGTAAATATATATTATTTATATTTTTCATATGTTATATTTATTTGGTTAGAATACTTAACTGTATTCACATGGACTATTGGCTTTTTTAAAATTCATTCATAAATATTTACCGTGTTTTTTAACATTTTTTAATATCTGGAAATGATTTTTTATTTTTAGGGATATATCTTAAATATGTTATTCCTTTTTTATTTTTATTTAATGTTTTTATGAACAATAAAAATTAAGATTAAAACCTATTTTTTTAAATGCTAGTACCATACTTGAAAATAAACAACTTGTAATAGTCATGTCAGTTTGAAATAAGTTTTTAATATATATATATATATATATATATATATATATATATATAATAAAGTAAAAAAATCTCACCTAACAATATTAAGTACACAACAAATATTTTAATAAATGAAGAGATTGTGTAGGCGAACCGTTTGACCATAAGTTCTGTGTACTGGGAAAGCGAAAATTATTTGACGCTAGTTATTTTTTAATAATTGTATATTAATATCTGAAAAATTTTTAGTTCAAAGAATGATTATTATAGAAAATTGTAAATTTTGTATTACATTGTCATCAAATACACGAGTTCCATTACTAATAACCTTCCCCTTTTTATTTTTATTTATTTATTTTGTTGGAAAATATATAAAAACACATCTTAAGAATTCATAACTGTAATGATTTTATCAAATTTTAATTATATCTGTATGATTAAACACAAACAGGCGTGAAAAAAATAAATGAGCTAGGAATTTTAATCTTCTGAAATAAATTGCAGTTCAACTATTTAATAAAATCAAATTTATACATTATTTAACATTTTTATTACTTAAATAATACTAAAATGTATTTCCACATACATTTTTTTAAAAAATTTTAGTTATTTTAAATAAATTGTTTATATTTAAATCATAGAACTGGTAAAATATACAAAATGGAATACGCCTTTAAAATCTATACATTAATTAACCTTTTTTTAATTATGACATTATTATTTTTATATCATTAAAAAATGTTTACTTTTTGACTGTAAATATTTTAATATTTTTCATATGTAATTATTAACTAATAGATTTTATTGTTTGTCCAAAACAGAAATAATAAATGAATACTAAATTTTCATAGAAATAGTAAAAGCTTCAAACTGAATTATAGTAATCATAAACATGACTGATATTAAAATAAAACGAAGACATGATAAATTATTTTCTTTTTTAAAAAATCACGTCATTTACGTTAAACTATATGAACCAATGTAATTAACTAATAAGTATTTTATATTCTGCTTAATTGATAAATATATCAGTAGTTTTTTCTAGTACTAAAATATAAACTTACCTTAGATAATCACTCTTTATTTAAAAATTGTGCATGTTATTTAAAATAATTTTCTGTATATAAAATTTGTTACTATGAGATAAGAATAAATAAAATATAAAATTTTTAAATGCAATTATCCATGCGAATACAGAAACATTATAAACATTCGTATGAAATGTTTATTTGAGATAATTATTTAGTTTATTTTATGTATAATAAATATTTAGATATTTCACTTATTTTTTTATATATTCACTCTTACATTTTACTTTTTTATGAAAAATATATATACATACAACTGAATCTTACTTATTTTTTTCTTTTATTATACTACATATATGTTTATCGAGCAAAACTTTAAAATGTATATATTTTTATTTTCAAAAATGAAATAAATGTACTTCGAAATAAATAAGAAAAGAGTACTTTTAATTGAAGTACAATATCAATTTATGTAATAAACTATTTTTAATAATCACTCAAAGATTAACTTTACATATATCTATATAATTAAATCGATCACATTTAAATTTGTTGTAATAAATTTGTATTTGCTAATTTCAATAAATTATATTCCTATATTATTTGTAAATAAATCAAAAAAAAATTATTAGTAAATCTAAATTATAATAATTAATTTCTATAATTATTTTTATTTATAATATAAATTTACTAATTTTATATTTGACATAAAAATTTAAGACAAAAAAACAGATATGTACATATATCTCATATGTAGAATAATGTGCTGCTTATTAATTAAAAGTGTTAGTCATTTGCTTTTATATTTCTAAGAATTTAAAAAATAGAAAATTAAAAAGGGAAGCTGGAAATAGAATTTTGTGAAACAGTATTTTTTTAGAAAAATTAGTTTTAGAATGTAGTTATATTTATTTATTTATATATTTTAAGTTTTTAAAATAAAATTAATGTTTTTTTGATTTACATATACTCGAAGATTTTTTGAAATGATTAACTCTGTAACACGATTTGAATATAAGTCACATTTATTTTGTATAACATGCCTTTTTACCTTTGGATTAAAAATGATAATATATATATATATATATATATATATATATATATATATATATAATTGAATTTTGTTAATAGTAAATAGATTTTTTCGTTATAAAAAATCTTTAGTAAAAATGTAAATCAAATATTTTTATTAATAAAGTACTTCAACTTTTTGAATAAATAAATATTAATGTCATATAAATGAATAGGTTTTAACAACTGCACGTATATACGATTTTAAAGTTTTACTTTTTAAACCAGATTCATTTCTATAATTATATGAAAGAGTTTAACACTATGTCTCCGAAGCTTTCGTAAGCAAAATAAGACAAAAAAAAACGAGTCGGTTAACACATGTACGATTTTATATTGTTCTTTTGCAAAAATATACCTTTTAAAAATCTTACCCAGAAAACCAACCATATGAATGTTTTTATTCAAAGTTCACAACGTCCATGAAATAGATGATATTCGATCGAAAGACCAGTCTGTGCGATTGTTGTTCTTTTATACAATCATTCGGAAAAGAAACCCCATATCAGTCCATTAAAAATAAACATATAAACAGTAACAACAATAAAACGAAACAAATTTAACACATGATCAATGCACGTACTCGTGATTGAGTTGATACTGTTGCGTATCGACAATGACGCTCGTGTATCCGGCCGGCGATTGCGCGTGCGCGCCGGTTAATTGTTTACTTGAATATTCATGAGCAGGAGCTAATTGTTTACCGTTAGTGTACTGCTCGTGTGCACTTTGATGATGATGGTGGTGGTGGTGGTGATGAGCAACCGCATGTAATTGTTGCTTATTACCATACACGAGATCATTCGCAGCCACGTGATATAAATCCGGTTGCGTTTGTGTCAAATGTTGATTGTTGTTGAAACAACCGAGCGCCGCGAAATGCGACGACTGCACTTGTTGCATAGACTCCGTCGTCGTACAGTACGGCGGATTCGCAGTGAAATGGTGCAATGTTGCATTGTTTACGCCTTGAGCGTGCGCGTGTTCACTCTCAGAGCTACTACAACTGCTACTAGACGAGCTGAACGGTCTATTGTTCGGTTGATGATGATTCAGTACACTTAAGTTGTGTTGCTGCGTTAATTCAGGATCTGAATACGCGGCGTAAAACATATCCGGATAATACGGATCATCCGCGACCGATTGAAAATTCGGTATAAATGAATGATATTCGGATTGATATGTTAAGCCACCACTCGAATCACTAAAATCATCTTCTGGAGGAATAGCCGGATGTTGTGGTGTTAATTGCTGTGGTACCAAAGGCGCTGATGTTGGTACTAAAGCTCGTGCGTATTTCTGACCTCCGGCCACAGTTGCTATATGCCTGGAAGACGGATTATTTGGTATTGGACTTAATGGGGATCGAGAATGACGTTCAGGCGATACATTGGAATTGTGATGTTGATGATGAGATGTACTGTTACTAGACGTAATTTCTTGGCGTGGCGATCCTTGCTCTAGGTTTAATATTAGATCTTTGGCTTCTAGTTCGCTATAAATAAACATGATTTTATTTTTCATATTGCGTTAGTTCAGATTTAACTTGAATAAGATTTATATATTCAGACATTTTTAAAAGAATTTCTTTTATAATTTTTCGATGTAAAACAAAATATTTCATAAAATTTTCACAATAGTAAGAAAGATATTTATTAAAAAATAAATGATATATACATACATATATATATATATATATATATATATATATATATATATGTATAAAATTTTAATTCAAATTTAATTCAAATAAGAATAGTTGACATTAACAATTATATTTATTTTTTAAAAATAAATTTTAAAGGAAGTAAAACTACATCTATAAAAACGTATTTTTTAATGTACAATTGTATTTTCGAATTTTCTCATAATTTACAAACTAGTGATAATAGATTTTTGTAACTTACATAAATATTATGATGATTAAAAAACATTGCATTATTTATTTTTTTAGAAAAATGTCAAATTAAATTTAATTAATATTTTAAATCCTGAATTTATAAAAAAAATTATAATCATATATATATATATATATATATATATATATATATATATATATATATATATATATATATATATATATATATATATATATATATATATATATATATATATATATATATATATAATTTATAAAGGTATGATAGATGTTTTTTTAGATTAAATAGAACTTTCAATAGGGATTCAATTTAAAGTTCTATCAGGCTTTACAAAAAAGCAGTCTATATATATATATATATATATATATATATATATATATATATATATATATATATATATATATAATTTATGTGCACTTATATATACAAATATTAAAAAGACTAATATTACTAAATATATTCAATTATTTATTTTTTAATTACATCAGTTATAATTTCAACTGGAATTTATTTTATAATTGTTTGACTACAATGATATTGAGTGGTGTATTTCAATCAATTGTAATAAAGTTTTATGCCTAAAAAAATAAACAAATGACGTTTATACAATGTACTGTTGATACTTATAAGTGGCATTCAGTAGTTGAAAATTAAAATTATCTACTTGAAGCAAAAAATGTTCCCATTTATTTATCTATCAATTTATTTATCAATAATCAATAATAAAAAATTATCAACGATGAACACTAATTATTCTTTATTAAAGGTCAATGTTTCGTAAAATATCTATTATAACAGTAGTTATCATTTGATATATATATATATATATATATATATATATATATATATATATATAATCATTCTTTCATTTAATTTATTATACATTAAATATGTTTTTCCACTTACCTTAGTACATAATTGACGGATACGATACAATGGGGTCTTGATGATCTTGAATTATGAACTATAGTCGCATAGCTCTGCATCCATACCCATCCACCACCTTTACTCAGGAATCGAAAATATTTGCTTGTTACTTGTCCTTTACACAACACTTGAAAAAAAATAAAAATAGTTATCATAATTGTTAAATATTTTTTTTAAAGAAATATTTTTTGAATAATAAAATTATCTTTTAAAACTTTTTATTTATTTACGTAGTATTTATGTAATTAAAATTGTTGTTATTTATCTAATATGTTAAGTCATAAGATAAATTCTAATTTAAATGGATTTTGCATTGTATAAAGCAAAGAAATAACTCTCACATTATGAATTTTTATAAAAATGTTCAGTAACTTTTTACTGTTCACTTTTTCTTTACTAGACATTTTAATAGATATGTTGTAGTCTTAAGAGCGTATATGTATGTAAGGAAAATTTTGTAAAAAAGTACATAGTTTTAAAGATTAATTAATTTTTAAGAAAAATATTTAAAATTAGACATACGAAACTGTTTTAATTTCTATGTACTGAATTTTTTTATAAATAAATTTATATAACACACTAAAATATAATCATTTTTTCCTTTATTCCTTTGATAGTAATATATATTAAAAAATATTACATTTTTACTATATAGAAAATTTTTTTCAAGCCATAAGTCATGGCATTTATATAAAATTAAATTTAAACTAATTATATGCCAAATTAATATTTCAGCATGTCAACCACTTATTTATATTCTTTAATATTTTTTTAATATCACTAGTTCAAATAAATAATTTAAAAACAATTAAAATTGTGTTACTTTTAGAACAGTTTTTTTTTGGGATATATATACGAGGGTCGTTTAATAAGTATAGTAAATTTATTTATTGTTTAATTTAATTAAATTTTTCAATTTAGTTTTTCTTTTTTACCATACTTATCAAACGACGCTCATATATATGTGTGTGTGTGTGTGTGTATATGTATATATATATATGTATATATATATATATATATATATATATATATACATACATACATACATACACCCGTCCCTCAATTTACGCGGAACTTTTTTTATGTGAGTTTTTTCTACGCGGCAAATTATACCTCTATTTACGCGGAACTTTTTTACGCGGTATTAATTTACGCGGCACTTTTTATACGCGGTCAGATAGATTTCATTTTATATAATTGTTCATGGAATTTATTATATATCAGAGTGACGCAAATTCTTACTTGAACGTATAAAAGCACGATATAAATATATAAAAGGTTGATTGTTTTGAATTACAGTAGCGATAGTGACAACGAATAAAATTTATCTACTTTTGTTTTCTAAAACGTCATTATTTTTTTGTTAAACTATGTGAAACAAATATGCGTTTCTACAACTTTACTAGCTTTTATTTCTAATATTTTTTCTATTGTACTCACAGACTCAATTTACGCGATTTTCATTCGCGTAAAACAAATTCACATGGAACGGATACTCCGCGTAAATTGACGGACGGGTGTATATATATAAATTATCTTTGTCATAAGATTATTGGATTATCGACAAATATTTTAAAAAAGTTAAATTTATCTTTTAGTAAAATCACAATCTTCTGATTTTAATACAAATTATTTACAATAAATTTGTTTTTTCAAGAACTATTGACTTTTTATTGATTTTTCTATTTATAAATACTGTTAAGAAATTAAGATGTACTTAGAAATAATTATGAATAAGCGAATAAATTTCTAATTAATGTTTCTTTGATGATTTTATAATATATTAATAAAATCAACGACATAAAGAAAAGTATTAATTAGTTATTAAAAAAATCCATATTACGTATCTTTATTTTCTATTACACTATTTTAATAACCCTGATATTTTATTGAAACAAAAACATACGACTTTACCAATAAATTATTGAAAATTTATTTTTTCTGATAAAATATGACTACATATCATAAGACCAAAAATAGGAATTAAAATACGATGAATATAAATCTTCCAGATATGTAGACAACATTGATAAAAGATAAAAATAACAATGAATTAATCTATATCTTTAAATTATAATGAATGAGTATTTTATCTACTTTGATTACTAAATCTAAGAATAAAACGTATTAAACATTTTTCTTTAATATAATAATGGGAAAATTGAAAATATCACATACGACATTCATTGCACAAATAAGAAATATAAGTTTCTAAAAAATGAGTTTGATTAGATCTGAATAAATAAATTCGATTAGATGTCCAGTCATTTCATGTAATTCTAAAATATATTATTTAGTAGTATATATATTTGAATTCTTATACACATAAAACGTAAATATATTATCTCAGATTATTGTAAAAGTAATATAGTTTTTTATATTAAAAGTTAAAAAATATTTATATATGAATATATCCACATACGCATATGCTTTGTTTGGATTTTCTATGTAGTTAGTATAGTTATTCAATATAATACAATAGTTTAGAGCATTAATATATCTTTTTGTGACAATGAATTAAGTACCTATAAGACACACTATATATTATATAGATTTAAACAATGAAATAATGTCATAATGACTTTAAAGAATAAAACCGTTATTTAGAAAGTTTGAAACATGTGATATGAATTTAAAAAATAACTAATGTTCTGAATGGCTAGTTGAATTGGATGAAGATTTCTTGTTAGATTTAGTGAAAGATGAACATTGTCTATCAATTACGGAATTTGATACAAATAATAATAATCATACACCTGATTAAAGCTGAAAATTTGGTAACAGGAGTTCAGTAAAAAAATCACTTTATTTAATTATTATTGTCACTTTTTTAATCAGTGTTTAAAATCTTTCACTAACTCGTAATTTGAAAATATTAAAATCAAAAACAACCCATACTTGCGTGCTTTTATGAAAAAATGAACTTTCAACCTATTTTTTTTTTTGTATTTCTACATAGAAAGAAATTTAAAATCCTTCCATGACGAATATCTCATAAAGATTTTAAAAATACAAATTAGAGCTTCAAGTTTCTGTCCATGCTGTAAATTATTCTGCTCAAATTACTCAATCATTTTATTATATTTATCCTAAAATGTCTTTACTACGAAATTAGTTACTTTTCTGTGAATTCACTATTTTTTAATATTTTTTATCGTCAAATATAGATTCCATATATTTTCACAACATTCATACAATAGTATTTTTTAACTTATTTACTATATCTCTTAACTTGTCTTTTCGCCAAGTTCAGATTACAACATTGGAGATATAGTAAATTGGAGTATATATAGTAAATATATATATATATATATGTATATATATATATATGTATATATATATATATATATATATATATATATATATATATATATATATATATATATATATATATATATATATATATATATATATATATATATATATATATATATATATATATATATATATATATATATATATATATATATATATATATATATATATATATATATATATAGTAAATTGTAGTATGGTAAATATAGTAAATTGGAGATATATATCATCCAAATGTGACGCCTAGATTTGCGTTTTATTAAAAAGAAACTCTACACATGTTTCTTTTTAATAAAATACAAACGTAGGCGTCACATTTGGATGACCATATATGACCCTATATATATGTTAATCCCCAAAAATGATCACAAAATGATTATCAGACATTTACACAAATCAAATACTGATATTTCTATCCTTTCGATGAAATAAGATAAATAGATAAAATCTCGCTTATTAGTGAAACGAACAAAAGTACTTTTAAAAAGACATTTTGTTTAAACGATAATTTCATTGATATGCGACTATAAGTATCAATTATCGACATTTAACATAATTTGTTTATGATAATGCAATCGTCGATAAAAATTTAAATGTTTAAACTTATTCGATCATATCAGAATGAGGTATCTACACTTCACATCGTTATTTAACACTAGATTGAGAGAATGAGTCAATTTGACTCATTTAAGATTTTATTGCTATATGTATAGAAAAACTTAAATAATTTTTTTGTATACATTTCATAATGTATTGAAAACCAACATTTGTTTAAAAAAAATATTTTATTTTTTCTATACATATAGCAATAAAATCTTAAATGAGTCAAATTGACTCACTCCGTCAATCTAGTGTTCAAGACACTTTGAAAATTTTCTTAAATATAAAAATGGTGATACGTGTGATAAGCCAAATGACTTTGTTATCATATGTGAATATTTATTCATTTTTAGTTCATTGCTAAGAAAATCTGTTTTATTTTAATTGGATAGTTATCAAAAAAATGAAAAATTAATTATTTTTGATGTAAATTTTAAGTAAAAATGACAACGGAGTTGAAAAAATATCTCGTTAAAAGAATCCATTAAAAAGAGTTTACATCGTTAAAAAACAATACTCTCTTTTATGGGATATAAAAAACGTTGTTTAATTAGCAATACTAAATGAAAACGAAACAATTATTGATGGCATATAGAATAAGCAGACAAGATTTATTAAAACTTGATTACTTCATCAATTGGAACAATTTAAAAATAATTGTTAACAAAATTAAAGCACTAAATGTAAAATTTTACAGTATCAAACTTTTTCTCCAGATTTGACTTTATCAAATAATTACAAATTATTTAGACTCAAAAGCATAAAAGGCCTCTGCAAAAGCAGTTAAAACATTCACCTTCTCAAAATTAGTTGACATTTTTAAAAGAGAAATTGAAAATTTTATAATAAAATAATCTTGAGAGTAGTTGCAGAGAATAGATTATAATTTAGGGTTAGGGGTCGGCAACCTTTTTGGCCACGGGTCAAAATCAACCAAAATGTGAATATTAAAGAGACATTTGGGTCAGAGATATTTTCGTATTAAAACAGTCTTTTAGTAAATAATAAGATATATTTTATTAAGAAAATAATTACAAACATAGTTGAATGAACTTTATTTATAAACGTTCTCTTTGATATCAATGGCTCCCCTAATGTTGAACTTGTGACGTCAATTTAGTCAAGTCTAGTTTATAGTTAGTCGTTTTAAGATGAATACAAGCATCTGAATTTTCGGTAGTTAACCTGTTCCTGTTCTTGCTTAATATAAATTTCATTTGTGAAAATATTTGCTCACATTTATAAGTTGAACCGAATGTGGACAAAATGGCAAAGCCGATTTTTTTCAAAGATGAAAACTTCGTAGGAAGTGATGCCCAACATGTTGATATCATGAGAAGATGATTATCTTCTGTTTTTTCCAAATCTTTCCGCAATTTCTTGAATTTATCCGTCCATAACGTTGAACTTTTAAAATCAATCATTTCTA
>CP092089.1:24502625-24510125 GCA_029203775.1 Neoneuromus ignobilis
TTTTATGTGCTATAGTTTATTTTTATTTATAACTTTAGTAATCAAACTAAACAAGATGATACTCAACGTAAAAGCAGTTGAAATATCATATCTTTTTAAGGTATTAAAGGCAGTTTTTAAATGTGTTTACTTGGAACACAACAATAGCAAACAAGACAAAATCAGAACACTATTCAGTAATAGATCTAAATATTTTAATCTGAAAATACAAATATCAATAATTCATCTTGGAAAAAGTTAAAATTTATTAAATATGAAACGTACCCAAAGATCTCTTTGTGATAAGATTAATTCACAAACTTGAATTAAATCTCTTATAGAGAACTTGCAATACTAGAATATTTTTTATTATAATAGTATTCACAATAAAATTGCTATTACAGTAATTACGAGGGTAGTCCCATAAGTACCCAGCCTGACCTAGAGATGGCGGTAGTTGTTTGAAAAATAACACTGTATTAGAAAGTACACAATCTATAAAGCATATGTTTCAAGTTTGAGGATCCCACGTTGTTTAGTATTTGTTTGGCAGCCATCAATAGTGAACGTTTTCAGTGAATTTGTGAAAATGGAGAAAATTGGTCATCGTTACGTGATACAATACTTTTATTTGAAAGGCCTCAGCCCAACCAATATAAAAGCTGAACTGGATTCTACTCTGGGTGAGTCTGCTCCTTCGTTTACAACAGTGAAATATTGGGTAGCAGAGTTTAAACGAGGCCGTACGAGCTGCCAAGACGAGCATCGCAGTGGTGACGACTGCGATGAAATGAGGTGACGACTCCAGAAATGGTAAAGAAAATCCACAAAGCGGTACTGGATGATCGTCGACTGAAAGTGCGCGAGCTAGCAGACATAGTAGGCATTTCAAAATGTGCGGTACATCGCATATTATCTGAAAATTTGGACATGAGAAAGCTGTGTGCAAGATGGGTGCCGCGTTTGCTCACGCTCGAGCAAAAACAGTGTCGTGAAGATGTTTCAATTGAGTGTTTAGCGAAGTTTCACAGCAACAAAGCAGAATTTTTGCACCGTTTCATAACCATGGATGAAACATGGGTCCATCACTTCACACCCGAGACAAAAGAACAATCAAAACAATGGACTGAAAAGGGAGAACCGGCTCCAAAGAAGGCGAAGACCGTTTCATCTGCAGGCAAGGTCATGGCGTCGGTTTTTTGGGATGCGCATGGGATAATTTTCATCGACTATCTTGAAAAAGGAAAAACTATCAACGGCGAGTATTATGCGAACTTATTGCAACGTTTGAGCGAAGAAATCAAGCAAAAACGGCCGCATTTGGCTAAGAAGAAAGTGTTGTTTCATCAAGACAATGCACCAGCTCACAAATCCGTTATTGCAATGGCCAAAATTAATGAATTAAAGTTTGAATTACTACCTCATGCACCCTATTCGCCAGATTTAGCCCCTCTTAAATAAACTACTTAGAAATGTGTCGAAATTATCATTACATTTTAAATAAATTATAATGTCTGCATAGGATTATTTTCTGTTCCCAAACTTGAAAAAATGGCTCAGTGGTCAAAGATTTCCCAACGATGAAGAAGTGATGTCGGCAGTTAATGGGTATTTTGAGGAGCAAGACAGTTCTTATTATAAAAAGGGTATTGAACTTATTGAACATCGCTGGGAAACGTGTATAGAGCTGAAAGGAGATGATTATGTTGAAAAATAAATATATTTTTTTTCCAAAATTTTTGTGTTTTCTTTGCTGGGTCGGGTACTTCTGGGACCACCCTCGTATTATAATTTTATTACTGTATTTTTTTGTGATTGTAATATTACTTTTTATTACAAGTGATATTTGATTTTGTGTTGCAATAAAAAAGATGAAATAATGAGTACTACACAAAGATATTTATCACTAATGATTAAAAAAAACTAAGAAAGGTTCTTTGTTTTTTTTAATCATTATCGATAAACATCTCTTTGTATAGTATGTATATAATAGAATGAGTTATTATTTTTACTAAAAAATATTTTTTTAAAATAACTTTTTTTTAATAAACTACTTAGAGATGTGTCGAAATTATCATTACATTTTAAATAAATTATAATGTCTGCATAGTAGAATAGGTAATGTTTGTAATTCTCTTGTTATCCCGTCAAGTAAATACAATAGAATAATATTGGCACCAAATTCAAATTACATATAAAAAATGAACTGTCAAACGACCAATAGCAGTAAACAAACGTGTATCAACTGCACTACACAATATTTAATTCAATATCATATATACATATATATATATATATATATATATATATATATATATATATTTATAAAAAATAAAATAAATCTAAGATATAATTTTGTCTTTTAGACGATAAAATGTGTATTTTTTAATACAGAAAATTGCATATAAAAATCATTAATAATTATTTAAGATTAAAATAACTACCACTTTTTTAAATTTGGTACCAATTGATATATTTGTATTAATTCTGATGTCACTAAAAATATTTTTTTATAAAAAATGAAATATAAGATTTAATTTTGCATTTTAAAAAATAAAACGTATATTTTAATTATAAGTGTACGTTTCTGTGTGGAAAAAAGTATTCATACGTTTACATTTTAATTAATGATTTCATTTAAATAAAAGATTTACTTGTTTTTATTTCGTATGTGCTATTAGTATTGCATGTATAATTTATCAATGCATCTTATCTCAAAAATTCTATAGTTTATAACATTTGAGTAGACAAATATGTCAAAAAAGCGATAAATTTTAAACGATATGATTGTAAATGATCTAAGAAATCATTCGGTAATATTATGGAAGATATAATTTGATAAAATCAAGAGTTGAGTTCATTATTCAGCAATATAAAAAAGTCGAACTGTCATTAATTTGTACAGAACTGGTAAATTACAAAAAAACACGAAGTCAAGTCAGGTTTGATTTTATTGACAATTTTAAAAAAAATACAGTAGCATGTGTAAAATAGCATACATGTATAATAAAATTTATGTAAAATAAGCTATTCTATATATAAATAGCGTAGCTGAATAGAAAGATTGAATGTTCAATAAAGGATATGTATTTTTGTTTTAATTGTTCATTAAAACAAAAATACATATCTTTTATTAAACATTTTATTATACAAGTATGTTATTTTACACATGTTATTGTAATTTTTTTTTAAATTGTCAATAAAATCAAACTTGACTTAAATAAAAAAACACCTAGTGGAATAATGTATATATAATCAGAAAAATGTAAAAGGATTCTAATTTATTTGCAAATAAAATCAAAGAAATGTTGAACTGTGACAACATTAAACAAAAGAAAATTAAATAAAGATTAAAGGAACGAAATTTAACAAGCAAGTCTGTATGCAATTCTCATAAAAATATCTAAATATGCCACAGACCTTTTGGAGAAAGATTCTTTGGAGCGGTTAAAATAAATTCGAGTTCAAAAATGAGAAAAGGTGACAAAGATTTTAAATAAAATCAAATAAATTCGTGAGGTCTCAGAATGTTCAGTTCACCTTGAAGCATGGACGTGAGAACATCATGATGTGGGCTGCTTCGCTTAGAATGTTGCAAGCAACCTGGTCAAAATCGATGAAAAAATAACGGGTGTATTATATACTAAAATATTATTGAGTTATTTGAAAGTTTCAGTGAAAATTTTGGACTAGGAGATGATTACATTTTTCAGCATGATAATGACCCTAAACGTACATCTAAAGTTACTAAACAGTACTTACGAAATGAGCATATTTAAATATTGGAATGTTCATCGTAAAGCATGTATTTAAACTTTGCTGAGTATTTATGGAGTTAATTGTATTCAAAAATTAACAAATGTGAGAAAGAATAAGGAAGAACTTTATTTAAAATCTAAAAAAGCATGGAAAAGTATATATATTATCTAAGAACATTAATTGAAAGTATGTGAAAACATTTAAAAACTGTAATTAAGGCAAAAAAAACATTCTAAATATTAACGAAGATTTTCTACTAAAGTAAAAAAATATTTTTAATAAAAGCGTACGAAGTATTTTTTTTTTGAAAAAAAATATAAGAAAAAGATAGAATTTTGTGGTTGGATTTTTTGTACTTTAAATTAACACATTACCGTCCGGCCACGCCTAAACGCGTGTTTCGTGTTAGACTATTATAAGTCCGTTTACGCGTTAACGCGTGTTTTGTTGTATGAACTTTTGACGCCAAAAAAAAAATATATACAAGCTATATTTTTTTCTAATTTCATCAAAAAATGAATGGTGTATATATTCAAAATATTGGTAAATTATAAAAATTATGAAAAATATTTCAGATATTTTAAATAAAGTAATCTCTATTCTTAACAAAGTTCTGTTTTTTTGGAATAAAATCGAAATTGGTTCTTTTATTTTTTTTTTAACAACTTCTGTATATAGAATATATGTTTTACATAATTTATCATATTTTAATCCTTTCTAGATATTTTTTTACTCTAAAAAGTGTTTTTTTATAATAAACTAGTTTTTTTTATAATAAAGCATCTCTTTTGTGTACTTCATCACGCTGATACACTCATTACAGATTGAAAACCACTATTATATTTACATATATCTATGCATCGAACCCTTTTATAGGCAGATATTAAATTTCATTTCGAAATGTTCCTTGGTTTAAAAATTACATCGATTTTATGAAGAAGTTATTTTTGTGCATTTTTTTGCGAAATTCGCCGAACTCTAGATGAAGTCTAGCACGAAATACTGCAGATCGTAATGTGTTAAGCATAACTAAGCTATTTAAATATTAAGTCTACCGAAAAGTTCTGTCCGATAATGTCATCTCAAGTTTCAAAGATGAGTCATTCTACAGAAATGGGATTTACAAATTACCATCACGCTAGGAAGAAGTCATTAGTAACGAAGGAAAAATTATATTGTTCAGTAAATATTAATAAATATATTGAAAATGTATTATTTTTTTTAATTCAAAAACAGAACTTTCTGGTAGACCTAATATAAGTTTGTTTTCATTATGTTATTTTTTTGATTTTGTAATAAACTTTTTAACTCTGATAAATTAAGCGTTTAAATACTTTTATCTTCGACTGTATATAGTGAATAGATTAATCCATTAAATATTATTTAAATTTTATTTTTTTTTTTACTTACATTGATGATGTGCAAATCGCATGTGCATTATATCACAACCGTGAATGTAATGATACAATGTCTTCTCTATTAGATCCTGAGGTTCGTACCCAGTCAGTTGACCTACCCTGTAAATAAGAGATAGATATAATTTTAGTACTAATTAATGACTAAATTAAAAATATAAGGTAATCCAAATGCGACGCCTAGATTTGTATTTTATTAAAAAGAAACTATACACATGTTTCTCTATACACCACCCTATACACATGTTTCTTTCCAATAAAACACAAATCTAGGCATCACATTTAGATGACCCTATACACATTTTATAAACTTGTAATTATATTTTCATTCTAATTCATTACAAATTATATGATATGTTGTTTATGATTTCGTTTTTTCCTTAATACACAACAGAAATTTTAAATCAAATTTATTTTTGTAAATAATCATTGTAATGTAACAATTCAATAATATTATTTTTAAAGGTAAATTTTTATCACGTATTATAGAATAAACAATTATTTTTTTTATATCTATTTAATAATATATAAATATAAATAAAATAAACAGTCGTATTAATAACAATATTTTTGAAAATGAGTAAATAAATGAAAATTAGTCTATTACAGTTTATTCATTATGTTGAGTATTAATATACCATATAAAGTAAATTTAAAAAAATATATCTGATGATATAATTTTGGAAAAAAAATATAATTTTTTATTATTATTTTAAATTGTAATTAAGTAATTTTTGTAATTGTAATATTTTTTCCAATATTTATGATTTTTAAATTCCATTGCCTTTTAGTTGTTTTTTCACTAGTATACTATCAGATCATTCTTATATTTAAAAAGATAAAAAATGATGTAATAAATTATCATTTTATTAGTCTTACTAGTCAGATAAATAAAATAGTAGAACAAATAATTATGTAAAACAATCCATCGCAAAATTAATGTCATTAGTGCTCACGCAACTCCGATCGTTAACGATTATCTCCGAACATAAACGATTGCCAGCTTCTTCTTACTCTTACGCGTCTCCCTTTACCTATACATTATTTACGCGTAATAAGCATGGGGCGTAGTTCCCGGAAGGCACCGAACATAACGAACAATGGGTGGAGCCCCCTGGTATTATATAAAATTTAACAGGGATTTATATCGCAATAATCATGTGAACTTCAGATTTCAAATCTAGTTCAAAATTTGTAAAACTTTTCGATAAAGATCAAATAGATATACTCGTAATTTTTCTAAATGTTTTTAATCATCTATCATGAGATGGGACATATTTTAAGTATTACAAGCAATCTCATAAGAACCATGACTGAAAGAAAGACTGCTTATTTTCGTGAAAAATAGATACTTCAGGATGAATAGTTTTAATGGAATAGCACAGAAACTCTAGTGAAAGGATTTGAAATGTAGATGGAAGCTTTAAACTTTAATTTGAATGTTTCAAACATTTATAGAGTATTTAGTCTGGGAAGATTTTAATTAAAGACATTAATTTTACGATGGTACTATTTTATAAAGACATAGAGGAATTTCATTTTAAAAATTTCTCGAAGTTTTCCGATAATTACTGAAGTATAAATTTTATAACATATTAAAATTGGTAAATTGGCATTAGAATTAAATGCACATCAGACAACCAATCTATAATAAATATCGTTTACACAGAAGCATTAATACTTTCGCGAACGTCAATGCTATAGCATTCATTTTCATTGTGATGCAGAATGACATGAATGCTATAGCATACAAATTTTAAAGCCAATTATTATTCATTTAATTTTATATAACCTTAATTTTTTAATTATAATTTTAATTTTTTAATTAATTGTATATAACTATTAAAATGTCATATCCTGACTTCTCTTATAAAATGTGTTTAATCAAATTTCAAATATCACAAGTAATTGAAAAAAAATCGCCTGTCTATTTTTGAAGCTCACTGAAATTTTCATTGTCCGCGAACGTGTTTTAATATAGCTTTCTAAACATTATATTTTTTGTAATTTATTTGCATTGTTACACTGAAACTAGATCTGGAGTCGACGAAAGAAGTGATTAGGGGGTGGATCTTTCTGGTTTTCTATAAAATAAAATTAAAATTACTATACAATTAAAAAAATGAATAAATGGTAAATTTCCAAATACCATTTAACAAATCGCATTAGATTAATTTCTTATTTGAAATTAATTAACTATTATAGTTTATTTTTAATAGTAATGATGGATTATATAATTTGTTGTTTACATTTTTTTTGTTATTCATAAAAATATACAAGTATATATATATATATATATATATATATATATATATATATATATATATATATATATACATATATATAT
>CP092089.1:24512625-24537625 GCA_029203775.1 Neoneuromus ignobilis
TAAAAAAATATAATATTATCTGTAATTTAAAGTATATTCAAATTAGAAAAAAGTGAAGAATACTTTATATAAAATATTGTTATTTACATTATATAAAAAGTACGATTGGTTTTGTTCTATAAAAATAATTGTTTCATAGACATAACTTAAATTTTTTATGAGTGAGTGTGTGTGGGTGCACGTACGTGCGTGTGTGTGTGTGTGTGTGTGTGTGTGTGTGTGTGTGTGTGTGTGTGTGTGTGTGTGTAAAAATAAAATGTAGATAATGAAATCTATGATAGATATAAATTTAATAGCACTGGATTAAATTTAAAGAGTATTATTCAAAATATTATAAAAAATAAATCATTTTCATTACCAAAGTCAGTGTTACTTTACACAATTTTAATTTGTCACTTTTAATAAATTACAAATAACATGTTAATATTTATAATCACTTAATTTTTTATTTAATTTTCAATAGATCGTTGAAAATTAAGAACTTATTAATTTTTAAATTAACAACTTATTTTAATAAATACTAAAACACTTTTTATACTTATAGTATTAGATAGAATTTAAGACAATGTAAAAACTGTTATGAACAAGAAATTATTTATTTGGAACAAAAAACAAAAATCAAAATTACTTAAATTTAAATTTAGAATCACATTATTAATTCTTTATTTTAATTAAAATTATTGTGTTGACAATTTTACAATTGTAAATAAATTGACAAATTATATATAATTTCAAATAGAATGCATTTTAGTGGCAAGAAAAGAAATCTATATTAAAATAAATACAATATACATTAAAAAATAATAATACGAATGAAAGTAAAAAATATTTATAAATTACTTTAATGTATATTTTTATCAAAACTTTCTGCAAATCAAAATAAAAAATAACACACCTGCATATGCATACAAGAATAGTTAATTCCATATTAAGTCCTTTGAAAAACTCAACACTTGACAGTGTAATTTTTAAGTGAGATACTTGATGAAATTAAATTTTTTACATACATATTTATAACACGTTACACAATGAAGAGATTAAAAGTGTTATATGTACTGAATTTTATGTTATCATTAAATTTGTCTATTAAAATATTGTACATTATCTACACTAATAATTTCTTTCACTAAATCATTAAAAAAATTGAAATTTACTTTATATATATGTAAGTATGCATGCATATTATTTACTCGTGTAAAATTTGCATTATTATGTAACACTTAAGTATGCTTTTTGATGTGAAGTGAAAGTGTTCGATATTTAATTAACTAATATTTCTGAAAAATTGAAAAAAAAAATTAATCGAAACTTTTTCATCTGCAATCTAATTCACAGTTGTGAATTAGAGTTAATAGCTTTGTAAAATTATTTTAGATGAATGAAATTTAAAATAAGCTTTCATTGTGAGTCTTATTTCTTTTCTATATGTATATACATTTATGTATATGTGCATATATACATACGCATATATGTGTATATATACAATATATATATATATATATATATATATATATATATATATATATATATATATATATATATATATATATATATATATATATATATATTTATATATATATATATATATATATATATATATATATATATATATATATATATATATATTTAATATATATATATATATAAAGTAAGATAAACTAAATTGAAAAATTTAATTAATTAATTATACAATAAATAAATTTACCATACTTATTAAACGACCCTCGTATAAGGTCATCTAAATGTAACGCCAAAATTTGTGTTTTTATTAAAATAAATAAATTTACATGTGTATAGGGTGGTCATATAAAGAAACGTAAATTTGTTTTTTTAATAAGATGCAAATGTATAGGGTAAATATAAAGAAACGTGTAGTATATATATATATATATATATATATATATATATATATATATATATATATATATATATATATATATATATATATATATATATATATATATATATATATATATAATGCACATACATAGATAATAACTATAGGTATTTTTAAGTGTGATAGAAATTAACATTGAAATCAATTTAAATTTCTAGCACTCAAAAAAAAACATCTATATTTGTAAACATAACATTTGAAAATCATTATTATGTAATAATTACTCATTGATTTTGAAATAATCAATCACGAAAAAATGTGAATAAAACAAATTGCTTTACAAACGCATGGTACTATCAAAAGCAACACAAAATATTACAAAATACGAATCGATAACGATTCATTTCATTGTTTTCCTGTAAAAATAATACTGTTTATTAATAAATGTTTAATGGAAATTTAAATACAAAAAATCTTATCAGTATTCACCTGAATCTATAAAAAAAATTAAACAACGAAATTCTTGATAAATAATATAATTAGTTAGTAGAATAAAATAATTATAATATAATATATAATTAACAATTTGTGAATTGTCATAGTTTTTTATAAAATAAATAATTATTTTGATAATTATTTAAGCGCATTTTTGTAAAAATTAAATCCGTTTTATTTTTCTATGAATTTACACACACACACACACACACACATACACACACATACACACACATACACACACATACACACACATACACACACATATACACACACATATACACACACACATACACACACACACACACATATATATATATACACACACACATATGTGTGTGTGTTTTTAAGCGTGCAGAAATTTAAATTGATTTCAATATTAATTTTTATCACGTTTAAAAAAACACCTATATATATATATATATATATATATATATATATATATATATATATATATATATATATATCAATTATAAGACTATATTACCTAACTACTAAATAAAAATTTCACCGAATGACAATAGATATTTTCATTTGTTTTCCCCAATATTCTTCACATGTTCCCTTCTTGCGGATAATCTTAACCCACTAGCATCTCTTCTATACTTTATATATATATATATATATATATATATATATATATATATATATATATATATATATATAAACACACAATCTTATCCCTTTATCTTTAATAGGATTTCTTCCTTATTCCCTTTTGGACTCTTAGTTGCCATTCAATAATTATTTTTGTCCATCTTGTCTTCTCATATGTTCTGCCCATGCCCGTTTCATCGATTTTATTTGTTCTATTAGGTTGTGTAATATGAAATGTCTGATTTATATTTAATTTCTAATTAGAAAATCCGACATTTCATATTACACGACGTAATATAATATAAATTACTCTTGTTTGTCGTATTCATTTACAGGTTTTTTGACCACATTAAAAAATTCCTAACACTGTTCATTCCATGCTTTTTTCTAAACTATCAAAAGTTTTTGCTTCATTTTTGCATTTAGTGTTCAAATTTCAGAACTGTTAATACGAGTAGGTTCTATACATTATACCCTGTTCACTTTAGGGTCAATATTATTTTATTCATTTGGAAAAATGGATAATATAATAAGTTGTTACACATCAATGTACAAAGCCGTTTATGTACTTGAATTTTTGGTCAAAAACTGAACGTGCTTCATTCAATGTCCACCAGATTCGTCTCCATACAACTATTTTCTTTTCCCAGAGGTAAAAATGGCGATGAAAAAAATATTGTATAATGACGTTTAAAACATACAGGCAACCATAACACGAGTGTTATCGAGGCTATCCTAAAAAGACTTACTAAAATTCATATATGCGTTGTTTCAGTATACACAGTTTGTATTAAAACAGAACAGACATATTTTGAATAAATATTTGAATATTTCTCAAAATATAAAGTCTTTCATATTCAAAAAATTCGGGTTCTTTTCCAACACTGTGTATATATGTATGTAGAAGTGTATATATATATATATATATATATATACCCGTTCCTCAATTTACGCGGAGTATTCGTTCCACGTGGATTTGTTTTACGTGAATGAAAATCGCGTAAATTGAGTCTGTTAGTACAATAGAAAAAATATTAGAAATAAAAGCTAGTAAAGTTGTAGAAACACATATTTGTTTCACATAGCATAACAAAAAAATAATGACGTTTTAGAAAACAAAAGTAGATAAATTTTATTCGGTGTCACTATCGCTACTGTAATTCAAAACAATCAACCTTTTATATATTTATATCGTGCTTTATACGTTCAAGTAAGAATTTGCGTCACTCTGATATATAATAAATTCCATGAAAAATTATATAAAATGAAATCTGTTTGACCGCGTATAAAAAGTGCCGCGTAAAAAAAGTCCCGTGTAAATAGAGGTATAATTTGCCACGTAAATTGAGGGACAGGTGTATGTATATATGGGTCATCCAAATTTGACGCCTAGATTTGTGTTTCATTAATAAGAAACTATACACATGTTTTTTTTAATAGAACACAAATCTAGGCGTCACATTTGGATGACCTATATATAAAATATATTTCGAAAATAAATTAGTCATTTAAATTATATCTCAAACATTTAATATAAAATAAATACTAAACCAAAAATCAATTGAATTTTCATCCATAAAATACTTTCATTTATATAAAATTTAAAGGATAAAGAATGAATTTAAGAAAATACATGTGCACACAATGAACGATATATATATATATATATATATATATATATATATATATATATATATATATATATATAAATCTTCACCAATCCGTTGTTGAAACATTATTGTCGCCCCAGTAGATGAAATGATGATGAAATTATAATGATTATAATTATTTTCAAACCCCGATAAAATTGCAAATTAACAATTTTCAGTTAAAGTCTGTGTATATTTTCATTTATTAATTTTTAATTTCTCTTAACTGTACTTATTAATCGTTGAGTAATATATATATATATATATATATATATATATATATATATATATATATATATATATATATATATAAATATGGTAAAAAAGTATTACATTGAAAAATTTAATTAAATTAAACTTTTTGTCAAAAAACAGGTGTCATTGAAACTAATTTAGGCCCATTTTATTTCTTTCAGGTTAAGTATTTTTAAATATTTTACTGCCAATATGTTTATACTAATTAATTTATCAACACGTTTATTTCTCTATTAATAAATATAAATTTTAATTATCATATTCCGTTAACCATAAATTATAATGTTTTGGTCAAATCACAATTTTGTTTTCCTTGCTTTGTGTTCAAAATTTGAATTCATTTATTTCCTCTAATATTATTTTTAAATTATTAATATTATTTAGTGTTGTACTTATATTTATTTCATATAAAATTAAAAGATAAATATTTTAATAATTTATATTATGATACAATAAACCTAATTACAATTTAAGAGATCTGTTCAAATCCAAGAGTTTAAACTAGTACATGTTTTTGAATATTATTTCATTTGACATGTTATATTTAAATATTCATATTTTAAATGAATTTATTGCATATTTTGACACAAACGTAGATGTCACGCTTGAATATTTATTTTATTTTTTAAGTCACGCTTCAGTATTCTTATAACAATACTTTATCCTTTTGAAAAAAATGCTATTATTTTTAAATATTACTTTTTAGATTAGCAGAAATAAAATTCAATGTGTACATTCACTAAATGTAGAAAATCAATTTGTTTATTTAACGATAATTGCAATACGAACGATGTTTGAATAATACTGTTTCCATTTATGCAGTTTATCGTTATTTGAACTTATGTTTAAATATATATATACATACATATATATATATATATATATATATATATATATATATATATAATGTATGTATATTTAAACAAAATCTTCTATGTAAATACTATTAGACTCAAGTATTTCACGACAAACTCTACAATACATATATGTACATTCATCTATTACTACAGTAATAGTAATAATAATAATATATGTCATTTTCGCTGAGTGACATTAGTTATTATTTGTGTTGGTAATTCGTACTATTTACAAAATGGCCGTTATTGTCAAACGTAAGTATGATCCATTACCTAGCCCACTGAGGTCGTGGCGTAGCGTAGTATTGTTCAGTCACGCATGGACGCACGCCACTGCATAAATTACTGAGATCACGAATCAACCTTCTTTTGTACACTGGGCCACTGTGCTTGTTAGGTCAGAGAGGGGAAAATAATTTACTCATCAATGTTTATATATATATATATATATATATATATATATATATATATATATATATATATATATATATATATATATATTATAAACATTGATTATACACACACACACAACAGTAGCACACAACTGAAACGTCCAGGGTATCAAAGAACAAGTTTTATTCATGTTTTTATTACTTTAATATTTTGTAAGATCTTTTTTGCTTTTTTTAAAAAAACCTTTTTTCTACCTTGGTATACGTCTATTTGATGTACATTCTACCAACTTACGTTTAACACATATTCGTCGGGTAACTTTTTGCACCGCCATTCACCAAATGTCGGCATTTTTTGACACTATCTGTAGAAATGATATGGTCTATATAAAACTAATGTAACTTGTTAGAAATCATATATTTTTCAGTGAAATCATGGAAAATGATATAAAACAAATTTATCTTTATATATAAATTTTTATTTTTTTTGGCTTTCCTTAGTAAAAAAACAATTAAATTCATAAAAAAGTTTAAATGAATTTCTAAAAACACAAAGTTATTATTCTCTTTTTTTAGATGAAGTACATTATTTTTGAGTCTTTAATTTTATAAATAATTAATAATTTTTCAGTGAATGGTACTGTTCAAAACATGTGCCAGTATGAAGGGGAATGTTGCAAAAGTCACATACTGTCACTATCATTATCAAAATTAGTTTGTGAAAAATCTGCCTCACAATCAGATAAAATGCCTGCATATATTTCATTTTTGTCCTCCATTTTAGGTATATTTTATTATTTGATAAGAAAGGGTAAAAAATTAACAATAATACAACTAAATTTGTTTAGTTATTCGAACACCCGAGCGCTTAAACTTTGAATAAAATTCTTTTATACCCAATACCGACTTATACAGTTTTACTTTGTTTTTGATTACATTTGCACCGTTATGCGATGCAACTGAAGCTAAAATCAGTTCTCTCATGGCATTATCTCTGTTTGGTTAAAATTATAATTTAATATACTCAGAATTAAGAGAACAAAAATCAATTATTCTCTGTAATATACAAATGACGAATTTTCGTCAAGCGGACGAATATGTGTTAAAATCAATACTTATACCATTCTGCTTTTAAAATTGTTTTGAGATTGCTTTTGTTAATTATTTAATATTTTAGAAAATTTATTAATATTTTAATTAATGTTTTCTTCTATTTTTTTGCTTTTTCCTCGAATGTTCAATAACATTAATTTTTAATGACAGAAATGACGCTTTTATAACGTATGGGCAAGGAATATTAGTTATTATCTTGATGAAAACAAAACTTGTTTCTAATAACCATTTTTCATCAGCACTGTTCTTTCAATTTTGCCTTAGAAAGTTTAAATAGTTAATTTAATCATAGTGCTGTCAAAAAATAATAGATCTCCCATTGTATGACATAAAACCTCAGACCATCATACTGTCTTCACTATGTTTAATTGTTGGCCGTATTTTTTTCTGCAGTTCACTATTTTTTTTCTCTGTAAATTTATATTGTTGTTGGAACAAAAATAAATAAATTTACTTGCATCAAAAAATGCCAATTTCCAGAAGATATTTCAAAATAATTATTCTTATTAACAATTTTGTTATTGTTTCGTTAAAAATAATAATACTTTTTTCTAGTATAATTAATACATTTAATCAAACTACCTAAAATTGAAACGACAACTACAGCATACATTTTACCTTTTAAATACTTATTTTATTTACAACCGTAAGTAGTAAAGGTCAAGTCAGATGAACGAGTAACTGAATGTCATAATAAACCATCATCAATGATTTGTTTATTTACTGTCAGTTCCTCTTCATAACTGTTTTCTAAAGAATTTTCATATTTATATATCTTTTTCATAATATCCGTGTAATACTTGTCTTTAAGCCCTGACTTTTTCGTTAAAATAAACAAATATTCTTAAATACTTTACACACGGATATTATTGACGAATAGTTTAATACGAAATATTGTGTAGATTTTTTTGAAAATAATATGAAAAAATATACTATTTAACACTTATTTATTAATATTTATAAAAAATAACATTATTTATTAATAATAAAATTTACTTTTATGTAATGAATTACTACTTCATTACTTCAACATAATTTTTAAAACATAGAACATAAAATCATAATTACTGACTATGAACATCATTCATCGTACATCGAAGTTAATTCCATTAATTAGAAACTTATGATTACTTTTTTGATATTAATTTTGTACGAATATTGTTGAGCTATTTTTCTTAAATTTCTTGTATTTATTTATTTTTATTATAAAATATTTTAAATAGCATATTTTTTTACAAATATTATTGATAAAATTGTTGTCTATCAACCCTAAAATATATTTCTCTATTTTTTTAATATACGTGGTATATTTTCAGTAATAAAATTTTAACTAGGTGGTGTACGAATATGAATGGTAGCCACTGTGTATATATATATATATATATATATATATATATATATATATATATAAACAATTTTAAAATAAATTCAGACAAAAATATATTAGAAAAAAACGAATGATCGAAAAAATTAATAATTAAAAAATGACAAATATGACAATCAAGAACAAATAACCAAATATAATTAGAATATAAAAAAATTACTACAAATTATAGCAAATAAACCCATTGGATAAAATGATAATATATTTTAAGTGAAAAAAAATAAATAAAGACACTTACCTTATAACCAGCAGTCGTGAGACCTGCATTTCTTTTTGCCAACACACATTTCATACGTAAGAAAAATGCTCGTTCGCTTTCATATTCTATCCGATGATGATTACCCTCTCGATGATGATGTGGTAAATGAGGTGATATTCCTATTGGAGGTCCTGCTGGAGGTACTAGGCAACTTAGTACGGATGTCATTTCATCATGATCAGCTGGATGTATATATTCATAAATTGAATTGCCCGTTAATTCGACCTGTGAAAAATACGTCATATTGATTATAATAATTTTTGTTTTACGAGGGTCGTTTGATAAGTATGGTAAAAAAGTAAGAAAAAAAACTAAATTGAAAAATTTAATTAAATTAAACAAATAATATATTTACCATACTTATCAAACGATTCTTTTATATCTCTTTGCAATATAATTGATTTATATATTTTTTAATGCCTATTTTATCAAATATCCTAGAATCTCATTTTCAATAGATTATATAAATCTTTCATATCGCAATACACACATTATTTAAAATCATTAAAAAAAATATATTTTCAAAAATATCATTCGTGAAACTTTTTATGGCTTGATATAAAATATGTTTAAATCAGATTTAACAAATTGAATACATCAAATGTTAGTATAAGGATTTTTTACATACATACATATACATAAATATACACCTGGGTCTGTTTTTATGCGGTAGATACGTTCCGCATAAAACTGCATTAAAAAAAATCGCACAAAAGAAGACTTAACTTACATTGAAAAATTAAAGATACGTTCCGTAATTTTCAAAAACCGAATAAACCTAAAGTAACAAAGTGAAATTACTCTAAAATTCGCATAAAAAAATCAGAAAATAAAGAATGCCTAAAAAAAATTGATAAAAAACAAAGCTTTTTCACTTTATTTTTTTATTAACTATTTGATTTCATTCAAAATAATATGTAAATATGTGTAATTTATTTTATATTTTTTCATACATATTTGAAAATATGCGGGTTCATTTGTGAACTGGTGTAAAATCAGATTCGTCACTAGAGGAAACACAAACAGAATTAGCGCCAACTTCTGTCTCATTCTGTGTTAATTTTTCTGGCGACAGTGTAAGAATCAGTGATTAAACTTTGAGACGATGATTTTACTAATTGTTTATGAAGCTCGCGATATTCAGACATACAATTATTTAACTGTCGTTGGAATTTAAAAGCTCATTCAGAATTCACATCATTACCAAGAAAATGATTTTCCAATTGATTATAAAGTTGAAAACCTTCTCAAATCATTTTTGCAGTGAAGGGAACAAGTTCTACTTCTGTTTCATTTTCTTTTTCTAAATCTTCTACGGTATCTAAACTTATTGGAATAATATCATTGTCACTTAAGGAATTAACCATCCTTTGCTAGCCGAAAATTCCTTATCAGTTTGAGAAGCGGAAGTAAATGGCTCTGATTCCTTCATTTGTTCATAAAACTGAAGAGCTTTTTGTTGAATTAAATATCCGCTTAAAGGAATTCTTAAAAAAAATTTGCATAAAAATATATTAAGAAGAAATATGAACCGCATAACTTCAAAATCGCATTAAAATAATCCGCACAAAAACAGACCCAGCTGTGTATGTATGTATATGTGTATATGTATATATATATATATATATATATATATATATATATATATATATATATATGTATATATAATATAATTACACTAACCTGTGATAAACCTAAATGCACGGACGCAGTTTCTGATATGTACATAATTTTCCCATCTGGTGCTACGACGAAAATGAAACCATCCAATGTCTGTAATAGATGAGAACCCAATTCTTTAATTGCTGCTTCTCGAGGCCCTATCGTTGGTGGTGATGCTCCCCATTCATCTCCCAAACCTGCAAAATAAAATAAATGTATTCATAAAATTATTAAATTATTACTTAACTAATTATTTATTAATTTTACTATTTAACAATATTTAAGTAATAGGTTTAATCTTATTATTTAAAAAAATAATTATATTACGTTAAAATATGCGAAAATAAATAAAATAGACCAGTGAACATAAATAACTAAATGATAACAGTAATATAAAATCATGAGCAAAGAAAGTTCATGTGTATAGAAGAAAGTAGATAAAACAGTAAAATTGTGTACAATAATGTAGAAATACAAACGTTGCAAAAATCTTTTCAATGAAATATAATCTAAACATTTTTTGAAACTATTCGTTATTCAAAACAATCATGGAAAGACAGCGTATTATACAAATCCAATAATAAACGAACAAGAAAAATTATAGATAATATTAGACTTGGATCATAATATTGAAAGTCAAAAAAGATGGAATCGGGATATATAAAATGTAGAGCAGAAATTGGGAAGCATCTTCATATACGAAGTGATGTAAAATTTGAGACATCAATTTATTTAAAGCTGGATATACAATATAAATAAAATGCAAATACAAAAAACATATTCAAAAAGGGAATTCGAAAGACCAGTAATAACAATGAATAGATAACAGCAACGTGATAAAATTTTAAAAAAAAGAAATTGAAAATAAAATAACAATAATGACAATACAACATGCTTTAAAAAATGAAACGTGCTTTTAAGGGAATGTGACTGAATGTTACATTTGTGATCTGTTTAAATAGGTAAATAATGTATAAATAAATAAAATATACCAACATAGAATTGCATGACTGTTTCCATTTATGGATCAAAAAATTGATTGATTGTGTAACCTAATTCTATATCTGTGTACTTGTGTAGCCATTTTTTTACTAAGAAAATAATTTAAAATGTAAAATAATTAAAAAATATTATTATATTTATATGGAATTCGTTTTTTTGGAATAATTAATATTTAATTGAATATCTAACACATTTATACAAAAATATTTTTATAGAAATAAGAAAAATAATATGCACATAAGTATTTATATTGTAAAATAGATATTGTAAATAGAATAAAAATCTTAAAGATAACATTTCTATAGAAATATACAACCATTGACATTCAAAGCACAATAATAATTCGATTTATATCTTACTTGTAGACAAGTTTCAAATTGGTATTCAAAATAAAAACGAGAGACATTTTCAAAAGAACAAGATTGTGTCCAGAGATAAACACACAATATTTAATATTTCAAATATGAAGCACGTTTCATATTGATTAGCTGAAACTGGAATGCTTTGAATATTTTCTTCTCGTTTCGTTTATATTCTCTGTTTGGAATAAAATTATAGATTTCGTATCATACATACAGATAACATCTTATTTCTTTAGCAAAGTAGAACATACAATATTTCTTGTCCACAGTGAATAAAAATCGTTTTTGTGTGTCCATTAATTAAATAAAAATAAAATTATTTTTCGATTTTTAGATAGAATTTTTATTTAAAAAATACACATTTAATAATTCTTATAAACTGAATATTTTTTAAAATTAGAATAAACATTTTAATTACAGACACAGAAAATTAAAAATATTTTTTTGAAAAAATGCTTATTTGTTTATAGACCAAAAAGGGTGTTATTTTCATTTAAGTATTTCATTTTTTTATATATCTTTAATCTATTATCAGTTAAATATTTTGTTTCCATTTAAGACTTTTTTTATTTTTTTATATTTACTGTTGAATTTATTTTTCTGTATATTAAAACATTTACTACCTAATAAAAAATGAATTAATCAAATTACTTAAAAAATACAATACATAATAAATGAACATTTATTTAATTATTTCTTAGAGTGTACAAATTTAAATTATTACTAGAATTTGTGTATTTTCTAAAAGAATGACTTAACTCCAAATTCAATAAAAACTAGCTTTTTGCTTTTTGTGAATGGAATCGTTGTGGACAAAATCATTAACATTAAAATGTGTAATGAATATACAATACAAATCGTGATTTTGAACAGTGGCTGTAGGCAATAAAACCATAAAATAAATCCAAAAAAATTATTCGCACACTCGTGACTTAAATAATTAATCCTTCAATTAAATTCGACAATTACACTGCTTTACGGGCGGATACAAATAATTTTGCGCATCAACGCGCCCCTGGTTGAAGGGAAGTGTGCTTGGATTAGCCTCGTTTATTTTTACACCGAGCCCCCATCGAACTTACGCTAAACTCTCGTTACAACAGCACATATTTTCGATAGGGTGTAACGTATGTTTCTCCCAGCTTTGTAAAATACGTTATAGTTGGATATTGAGTGTGTACGGCAGTATTACTGCATAAATTGTCCAAAAAAAATATATATATATATATTATATATAGCGTAAATACTTCTTCACGTATGTGTATATACGCCCACACTCGTGTACGTAATCATGCAAGTAAATCACTGCAGACTAAAAGGCATTTACAAATAAACATTCGTGTAAATACATAAATTTTACATTTACACATATGTACACACATATACACAAACATTTATTTGTATATTTTATTTTATTGTAAATATTTGTGAACAAATTAAAAATGTATTAAATTATTTTTGTAAATATTTCATTCTCGAAAAATAAGTGCTTTCATAATTTAAATCGAGAAATTATGAAATAAAATAAAGTAGATATTTTTACAAATTATAACCAGATACTTACTAAATGAGAAAAAAATCTATAAAACATAATTAATATTTGTTCAATTATGTTTTTTTATTTTATTTTTTATTTTTAACTATGAAGGTAGTTCAATCATTAATTTTTGTATTGTAGCAAATTCACATAAACACAAATGAATCACTAATCTCAACGCATTTGAACATCAACGAATAAAGTAAACAGTAATTGATTATCGACATTTGATAAAAATAATTTCTATAATAAATTACTGTTTGCTTTATTCTTTGATAGACTATCCGATAATCATGTTCATTTTCACAGCGCTATATTATAAAATCTTGGTTTTTGACAATAATTTTATGATCATCGAAATACGAATTAGTAAATCAAATAAACAATAATTGATTATTGAATATTTTTATAAAATCTTGTAAATATTGGGATGAATAATTCATTTGTATTAAAGACACTTTAGTAACAGAATATTTTTTAATTATTACACATATACTAACCCACATTTTATATCATACGTGTAAAATGTATAGTATATATTGATGCAACTTTTTTTAATTAATAATGAAACAAAGCATTTAACAAGTATTTCATTAATTTTTGCTTCATTCGGACACATTTATTTTTATTTTGTGTGAGTGTATATGGTGTGTGTTAATAAATATATAAATTTATATGAGTATGTATATACAATTAAATAGAATGTTTGTTTCTTAATAATAAGACAATAAAAAAAAAACGATTTTAAAAATAATATAGAATAGCAAACATAAAATTAAAATTGCTAAATCCATTTGAAAGCATCTGTTATACGATATTGGCATTAATTTAAAACAATAGGAAAATATAAATGTTTATATCATTCTAAAAAATTATTTACATAAACTATTGTACAATACACCTTATAATATGTATGTGTTGTGAAGTGTTATGTAACATAAAAAAAAATTGTTAACAAGAATAATGTATGAGAAGGAAATTCCTCTTTAACAAAGACTAATTCTTGATGAAAATTCGAACGTAATAAAATGCAATTAACTTCATACCCACATAATATTTTTCTTCTTATTATTTATATTTGAAAATATGAACTTACCGTCTGGAAATACCTGTCGCATTTTAAGGTAACTGGTGGTGAGGCGTATGACGGATGCTTTGTCGAGCTGCGACGTAATTGCTGCCGGAAGTGGCAACAATTTAGCCAGCTCGAGAAACTCTGCGTTCTCTTTCTCGCGCCGGCTGCGCGCCGCATTCTTGCTCTTCTCCTTCATATCCGCCGCGACGCCTCCACCACCACCGCCACCTCCACAGTTTGTACCTCCACCGCTGACCCCGTGTCGGCCTGCGTACGAACAACGACCTAATGTACAAAAAACAAAACAACTATGTTAATATTTCCATTCTACAATAAGAAATAATAAAATTATATATATTTATATACATACATATATATATATATATATATATATATATATATATATATATATATATACACTCACACACACACACACACACACACATATAATAAATAAACATTTGAAATTAATTAAACATCGGTTCAATCTTACCGACAGAACAGTAAATCTAGAACGTAGGTTGCAAAAAATAAAATTATGTATATCCTAAGAATTAAAAACATAAAACAATAAATAATAGACAAAACAATATATATATATATATATATATATATATATATATATATATATATATAAAATATTACTGACATAGTACTGCTTGAAATTAATATAGGAAAACTATTATTAGAAATAATAATAAGATTTAAAAGAATAGAATATGTGTATTAATATAAATAAAAGTAAAATATCAGACAAAATGGTATTTGTATATTTTGAAATATAAATGAACAAGAAATAATAATAACTGACTGACAATTAATAAATGTATTATGTTAGGATGTGTGAACGCAAAATTATTTATTACATCGTACAGATTGAAAAGTAATTCTAGATGATAAATTTTGAAATATAAGATAGAAGTAGCATATATATATATATATATATATATATATATATATATATATATATATATATATATATATATACACATAATTAGATCTCAATTAGTTTGGATAATTAAGGGGTTATACGCAGTTAGAAATTTCAAAAAATCGATTTTTTTTGCATTTTCGGAATGCACATATATTTGAGTATATTCTCTGAAAATTTGAAGTAACTCCGATAAATATTTTCGGACATACACCTGAATTTGTAAAATTTTTTTAACTATGTGTAAACTACTTCCGAAACTTCAAACGCGTTTATCTCAAAACAGTGTTTTTCATAGTCGGTGATCTCGATATCTCAGAAATGGCTGAACCGATCGGTCTCAAATTTTCACACAATCTTCTCAAATATATTCCTCAGGTATTGAACGAAGGAATAAGGTCTACAAAAATTATTACTATTTTTTTTAAACAATTTGGAGCAAAAATTTTAGTAAAAAACGAAAAATTTTTTTCAAGTAGACGCCATTTTGTCAAAAATGAAAATTTTTATTATTCCTTCGTTCAATACCTGCATTAATCTATCTTTTAAAAGAATTGACCATATTTTTTGATTTCGGATAATCTAAACCGCCGATATGGAGATCACCGCCAAGCGCCTTTTTTTGGAGGTCGTTCGGGACATTGTCTGCAGGAGCGGTGCACTTTAATATTTTTTTATGATCGACATGTTATTTTATTCTTGAAAGTAGGATCTATTCAAATAACCATAATTTATAATTACAAAATAAATACTGTTTCTAAAAAAAATTCCTAAAAAAACGTCGTTTTTGCGCCTCGCAACTGCGTATAACCCCTTAATGCTGTGAAGTTATCTTATAATGCGAATACGCATTGACCCAAAATATTATAATTATATTTAAATGGGATAATCAGATTTAACTCATATATGAGTAAAAATATTTTATATTTAAAATCAAAAAATATAATTGGTTTATGAAAATAAAAAACATCGAACTCATTTTTAGTATAATTTATTTCTTTGAAATGTTTAACTTAAAAATAATTTATTTTAATACTACAATGATGTTTAAAATGTTATTAATTCTTTTTTTTACTAAAATTTATATTGCATTTTTATAAATTTAAATGTTCTTTACTGAAACTCAAATTTAGTAAAAAGAATTTTTCCTGTAAATAGAGAAAAGTGTTCATTTATCAAATTAATACCTACTTACTCTATACAATACTTGAAAAGTACAACAATATATTATTAACAATTACTTAGTTTAAATATTTTTATTTTTAATACTTATTGAAAATATATTAAATATAGCTATTTCTTGACTAGTGCGAATAATGAATCCCATGAAGAGGTCACATTATTGAAATTCGCACTCTTCTAATTTATAATTATATACAAAATATAGTAATTGGTTCTAGTTCTACGGAAATTTAGATTAGCGTTAAAAGCGACTTGGTACAAAATACAATTCACACTAAATCCAATATCCCAATATTCTAACTCCCATTAATCGCAACCTAGCTGGATATATATATATATATATATATATATATATATATATATATATATATATATATATATATATATATATATATATACACGTATATGTACCAAGTTGAGTTTAATGTCAATCAAAATTGCTGTTAAACTAAAACCGATTACTATATTTTATATATAATTATAATTTTCGATAGTGCGAATTTGAATAGTGTGATCTCTCATGAGATTCATTATTCGCACTAATCAAGAGATAAGCTTTATTTTCGGTGAAGTTTGAAAATAGAATTATCTACACTAATTATTGTAAACAATATAATTTTAATTAATTATATTTGCAATAAATAAGTGGGGATTCATTTATAATAAATAAATACCTTTCTATTTGTTTTACTTAAAACCTCTCTCTCTCTCTCTCTCTCTCTCTCTCTCTCTCTATATATATATATATATATATATATATATATATATATATACATATATATATAAAAGACGTGTCACAATAATTCAGCAATTCCAAACAACATAATGAAGAATGGAAAATACATTTGAAATAGAATTGAGACGATTTCACATAGCAAGAAGAGATCACCGATAAATAGTTATTGATTGAAAATAAAGAAATATAAAAGAAGAATAAACTTTATATATAGAATGAATAAAGACATGAGAAAAATCGTTGGTGTGGAATGAAAAAAGGAGGCATGTAATTGCTGGAAGTGGAATGTTTTGGAAAAGGTTTTCATCCAGCATTAGACAAAAAAAGGCTGCTGCTGAATAATGTATATATGTGTGTGTGTGTGTATGTATATATATATATATATATATATAAATTCACCATCATCATCATCAGTCTCTTTATATTAAATGCTGGATGATGGCTTCTCCCAAAAAATTTCATTTCCACCGATCTAATGCATTTCTTTTCCAGTTTATTCCGACAAATTTTCTTGTATTTCTATTCCATCTAATCATAAGTTCTTCTTGGATCTTCTAATATATATATATATATATATATATATATATATATATATATATATATATATATATATATATATATATAAGTTCCAAATCAATAACTTCCTTGTTTATTGATAGACTACTCTTCTTGCTATATGACTGGCACATTTCTATTTCAAACTTTCTTACTTTTATTGTTATTCCTTTATATATATATATATATATATATATATATATATATATATATATATATATATATATATATATATATATATATATATATATGCAGATAATCAATTAAATGTTTTAGTATTTTTAAGATTTTTAAATTATCAAAAAAATACTCAATTTTACATTTTAAATATTCGAAAAACCCTGAATATTGATTTCTCTCATTACTTTCTCTGGATTTGTTATTGTACACACACACACACACACACACACACACATACATATATATATATATATATATATATATATATATATATATATATATATACATACATATATATATATGTATGTTATAAAATATATGATATAACAGAAATTCATTATTCGTTACATTTTATCAAAACTAATGAACTTTAAAGAACTGTAAAAAATAAATTATTAGTTAAGGTAAATATTTTTGTATAATTCTTATTTATAATTAGTTAGTTATAATCATATTATTCGTTATTTTAAAACCACTATATAATGTTACTTTGTAATTGTATTTAAGTAAAAAAAATTGTTTTTTAAAATACAATAATTTGTATGAACATATCTACATTTTTATTAATAAACACATTAATTTTTATTGACATGATATTAAATTATACTGTCATATATTCAATAACAAAGAAATAAAATCAATTAATACATCAACCAAGTACAATATAAAAGTTTAAATAAAATACAATTTTTCAATTACATTATATATAATGACACATTTTACAGCATACGAAACAATAAGTACATTTATTTCCATTCTGAAGTACACTTTTGTGCCATCAAAATGCGCATTTCATGAAATAATCAGAACACTGACGCGAAATTTAATAATGATCTCTTTACATATTATTCATCGTTCTATATTCAATCACATCGTATTGCGAATTTAAATTTTTAAAAGCGTTGTTCGTATTTCGGTCTGTAATTTTATTAAAAAAGTATACATAAAAAATAATATTTAAAGCATCTATGTTGAACATTGAAACGACAAAAATTAAATATTGTTTTATATCAAGATAACGAGCATATATTCTAAAGGATAGGTTAGATATATCAATTTATATAATGAAAGTAGAATTATTTCAATAAAAACATTTTTTTCGCATAAATGAATTATTACTCCAATATCACAACATTTTATAAAAGTATTTAAGGGGGTATTCATTCTAGTCTAGACGTACGAATTTTAGGTGTTTTTTCGGGCGCTATAAAAAAAACAAATATTTTTAGTATCCATTTTTTATCAGTTATTTATTGACATTTTAAGAGTATAAAAAAGTATTATTAAAAACAAAAAAATCAAAATTGAAAAAGGTACAGGCTGGTAAAGTGGGGGCTCGAAAAAAAAGGTGTCTCCTGGTTGACGTGGTTCCAACCCTTCCGGTCATTTGAAACAAACAATTTTTTGAAATTATTGAAAAAGAAGGTTGTAGTAGTATTCCCGACTAGGGAAACTTAAAAAAATTTTTTTCGCAAAATGACGGTAGTGTGAAAAAACAGTCATTTTTTGCCTTATTTTTTTCAACTTTCGGAATTTTTTAAAAATAGTAAAAAACAAAATTTTCAAAAAATCCTAACCGGGGGCAATCACTTATATTGAGAAACTCTGTACCAAATTTCAAGTAAATCGGTCCATTAGAACTTGAGATATCACGTCAACCGTATCGAAAAAAGTAGTTTCGAGAAAAACGCGTTTAAAGTTTGGAGTTCCGGCCAGACCGGATTGGTTGGCGCGTCACAAAAATAGCTATAACTCTGAAAATAATTCGAATTTCGAAAAATCCTCTTAAGGATATATTCTTAAAGGTCTAAACTTTGAAAATATGTAAAAAAACGATTTTTTTTTAGAAATTCTAGACTAGAATACCCCCTTAATAATTATTTATTGTTCACTTATTTATTTATAAGACTATCATCGACAGACAGCTATATTATGAGATCGATAATTCTGTATTAAAAAAAATTACAATATAGCACTCTGACGATGATGGCGCATTTTTTGAACAAATGATGTAAGCAATTATTATTAGTCTTTTCTATAAAAATATTTTTAGTTCTTTATATAAACGATAATAACTTTTTATAAATATTTAAAATTAATTATAACACAAAAAAAAATATTATTTATTTAATTTTATACTGTCGTTTTGTTTAATGGAATTAATTATACAAAATACTTTCAGATAAACGTGACAAGTATCAAAAATTTGCATTTGAAACTTTTGTAAATATATACAAGCCCTTCGGCCAATTTGATGTAATATTCATTACGAGAGTTTTGAACAGGATTATTTAATTTATAATTTCATTGAGTTTACAATTTAATATTTACAATAAATGTTATATCATCAATTAAAATAATGCATTCTTATCATTTAAAATGATGTATTAAAAAATTAAGAAATAATAAGTACAAATATTTCGATTTAAACATAAGTAAAAACCTGTTTTTGAAATTTTTAAAACTAAAAAATAGCATTTATAGTATTATATATAATTTTTTTAAAAAAGAAAACAGTTCAGAAATTATATACAATATGTATGTGCAATAAAATTCATACTTGTAAAAGATTGATTTGTTATTTTTATTTAGAAATATTTTGAATAATTCAAAATACAAATTATATACATGACAGTACAAAAACTTATGTTTATAAATGACATCCATTTTTCTTATTTCATTTTCACATAACTATCTCTCGGTCGACTCGTTTTTTTCATCCAACAGCACAATATAGATGTTCTCTCTAATAATAAAATATAGATCGTGTACAACGACTTGTAAACAATTTTCCACGATGTCAGTATCACTGACGGTTGATTGAGCTCTCACGGGAATCATGAATATTTCATGTTGTGCCCACCCCGCCGTTGTTCACTGACGTCCATTAAAACAAAACAGCATCGCGACAATAAACAATGACACGAACAACATGGCGGACGGTACATGGTGGAGTGGTGACGATTATTCAGATGGTTATTCATAAATTTCGCGGAAAACGATCGAGGCCGACAGGGATATACGAACCAGAAACCTTTTGTTCTCCGGCACTTTTTTTTTCTTTTCATTTGTTTCATTTTTCAGTCTTGCTCATTTATTTCAGTCGTTCTAACTGTGTCGTTTATAAATATTAATATGTTTCGGGTTCTTTAAAAATGCTGCCGATACTCAAACGGTTTTTTTACTTGAACAATAGTATAATTTTTTTTAAATACGTACACACACACATACATACATACATATATATATATATATATATATATATATAAATATATATAATTTTTAAATATTTATAATAAATAATTTTCTAAGAAAAAAGTTTGTGTACCTGTTTTTCATACATGATACAAATTTGAAAAAAAATAATTTATTATTTTTTTTAAAAAAAATAATCAAATTTCTTTAAATCTAAAAGCAGAGTTTTCATAAAAGAAGAAAAATTGAAATCTAAATTCGTACTTTTTAATTGTTTTAAATATTTAATTTGAAACAAATTCAACTCTATTTTTATGATTGTGTCTGATTCAAAAAAATACTAAAAATGCAAATTTTATAATTAAGATATTTCTAATATTTAACATTAATAATAAACACCTAGTATATTAATTTTATACATAAGTTGAAATTTGATTTTGTAGAATTATACTCGATTAAAAAACGAAATATTAGTTAAAAAAGACATTTTTCGATGAACTAGATAAAACTTTAATATTAATAAATTTTCATTTTATTATTATAAAAAATATACAATAGGAAAATGTTTGATAAGTTAAACTAATATTTAACAATTTATGTAAGACCGAAATTTATTTAATAATCTCAATACTCGTATTCAATAACTAATATTTGTATTAATTAATAGTGAACATTATTTTTTCTTAAAAAAATAAAAAATTATATTTTGGAATGATATTACTAGAGTAGTTGTATTATTTTATCAATAATTTTCAACAACAAAAATGTCAATATATAATATAAAAAATCGTAATAATATACATATAAATAAAAATATTATATATAATATAATTTTTTCCTAGTTTGCGCATTTCATGGCTAACAATAAAAAGAAAGACTAACCAAGCAAAACAAGACATAAAGCGGACATCGGGGTTTACCTCCAGGAACGCTATAGAAATCAAGAAACAAAGAACAAAATTAGAAGTTAGACCAACAACTGAAATAGCAAAAAATATATATAAATGAATCATTGACGCCAAAACCAAAAGATTTTATGAATATTTATCAATCATTTTATTCGCTGATACACATTTCGATGGTTAAACCATTATCGATAAAGCGGTGTATTATAAAATCTAAATGTAAGAAATATCTAAATCTGTTTTTATAATGCATCACTTGGTTAATAATGACATGGCCATTGAAATTCAGATGAGGAAATAAAGTGAACATCAAGAGGTTGATTTACATATTTATGACGTTTTGGATTTTTAAAATAAGTGTTTAACTTGTGGTAAAACTGGGGATTTGTATTTATTCGATCTGATAATAGTAGTTCAATGGTACAAAAAGATATGTATGATGAATTGTACTCGATCCAAAAAATGGATTTAACGCAAAATAACTTTTTTATATGCAGTATAACCATATTAAATTTCGTATTGAAAAATTATATATATATATATATTATTAAAAATAATAAAAAAAATGCGATAACGATTATTTACATTTATCCTTTTGATTATAAAATTATTCTCCAAACTCTATCAACGTTAACAATTATTATTTTTATTTATACACACACATATACACACAAACATACACACACACATGCATATATATATATATATATATATATATATATATATATATATATATATATATATATATACAGAGTTGCATTAATTTCTTTGTTCGTATGCATACAGCTGCACGTCGTCCACATGCTTGTATTCCAGTATTCCATTCAATAAATTAACAACGTATTATTATTCTTATTATGTTGAGCTAATTGTTCATTGGCGAACATTTTTTTCTCCGTCTTTCTTAGTTCTTTTCTTGGTCAATGTTGATGATTTGATCCTAGTCGTACGTTGCATTCAATTGTATACGACCATCGAGTGGGTGGAATTGCAGTTAATGTTATTTTAATGGCGGCATTGTTTTGTTTTCTGTTATTGTTATTAATGTTTATTAATGATTTTATAGGGTCGATTTATTGTTCTACGTTTTGCAATATACACACAAATAGTCAAAGATTGTACAAATATATATATATATATATATATATATATATATATATATATATATATATATATATATATATATATATTATTTGTACATTGTGTCTACGAATTAATTTACATTTAATTATTCCAATTTTTTTCTTGGCATGAAACTTTAGTAGTTTGTTTCATAGTATTAATGATTTAATTGCACTTAGAAATAAATTCATACTTTATATACAACCACACATCCATCATTTCTTTATATAATATAAACTGACGCACAAGTCATTGCCATATGGGTAACATAAGCAACTTATTGATATAATTCAATGAAGTCGTTAAATTAAAAACTTTTTTATTTAATTGATAGTAAATATAATATTCATTAGAAAATAAACACAAAAAACAATAATTAATTCTATTATATGGTAGAAATTGCTAAAATAATTAAATCTTTACTTCAAAAGGAGTGGACAAATATAACATCAGAAGCAACAAAGAAATTAATTTATTCAATGTCAAATCGTTTAAATGAAGTTGTAAAAAGAAAAGGGAAACTCAGGATAAATATAACATACTGTTTTTATTTAAACAATTTCTACTATGTAATAGAATTAACTACTTTTTTGTATTTTTTTCTAATGAATATTATATTTATTATCAATTAAATAAAAAAAAAATATTTAACGACTTTATTGAATTATATTAATAAATTGCTCATGTTACCTATATGACGATGACTATGTGCATCAGTATATATTAATTATCATTAGTTTTTCAACTGTTGTATTAGAAATGAAATGAAAATAATTCAGTAGAACAAATTCTATAAAATGATTAATGTGACAAATATATTTGTTAAATTAATAATTTTATTTCTGATGAAATTTATGAAAAATATTTTTTTGATGAAAATAATAATTTAATGATTATAATCAAGCAAATAAAGATATAATAGTAACAATTACTTGTTATTCTTCTAATCATTATAAATATTCTCATTCTGAAACGAAAAGTTCGATACAATTATACAAGTTTATCAAATACATTATCATACATTTAACATTTTTGAGAGAAAAACAATTATAAAGTAATGTAATATGAAATGTCGGATTATTATATCGGAAATAGAATAAAAATCCGACATTTCATATTACATAACCTAATACTAAACTTTTTATTAGAATATTTAAAAATAATTTAAAAAAAATATGATTAGTATAAAAAATTGTCATTAGATAAATAGAAAACCACAATCTGAAACAATGTTAAATTGACATTTTTGAAAATGTTCTTAAATTATTCAACATTTTACGTTTGATTTATATTTCATCCACAATTCTAGATGTGATAATCAATTTTTACGATTTTTTTTTATTAAATAATATAACTTGTGAAGTTGAAAAAATATATTCAACAATAACTAAATATAATTATCTGAATAATTTTATTATGTTTTTAAATAAATATATTATGGAAATTTATTTTAATTGCTAAATTATTACTAATAATGATTATCACAATTTTTAGACACATACGTGGTTATAAGTGGATATAAAAATGATTAAAATCCAAAAGAAATTAATGATATAAACTGAATATACATATTTAAATATTTAATATAAAAACACAAATGAAATTTCATAAATGTAATATAAATATTCTTACACATACATATAAAGACTCAATCAAAAATTAATAAGCATTTTAAATGTAATAAGATTTTAATTTTAATTACTAAAACATTTTATTGT